>CM064495.1:43734570-43742253 GCA_032716605.1 Paralithodes platypus
CTTTCCCTCATCCTATGATTTGAGTGCTTCAAGCTTCGTACGTCCAGAAATTTTGACTCTGACGAACCTTGAATTTGGCTGTCTATCATTCTTCCGACTTGGGGAGACACTTGTTACATGCAGCTTTGTCTTTTGTCTCCTTCATGCACATACAAAAATATTGCGGTTTGATTAAAATAATGACACTATTAATTGGAATTAAATTACTCTCTATTTGAGCTATTGGGGTAATTAATAAAAACTTATTAGTATGTTGGCCAAATTAGTCGTGTCGCTGCTGTCATTACGTTTTGCTCGCTGTGTACTGTAGTAATGATAATGCCGAACGAAAATTATCGGAAAATATTCGACTGTACATTCGCCTTAACGCCTTCGGAGGAGGAGAATATGAAGGATAGGAAGAGAAGAATGCAAGAACAAGTATGCAGTGAAAGACGAATAAGAGAAGGAAGAGAAAGATAAAATGAAGAAGACCAAGAAGATGGAAAGGTGCAAGGAGGAGGAGGAGGAAGTGGGGGTGGGGGAAACAAAATAAAAAGAAGTAAGGCCCTCCCTCTCTGTGTGTGTGTGTCGGGGATTATAGACGAAGATTAAAATTTCAGTATAGTCTCTCCTCCTGCCCCTCTCCCTCCCTTCTTCAGTACCCCCCACCCAGTCCCTCTCTCCCTCCAGTACCTTTCTCCCTCCTCCAGTATCTACCTCCCCCCAGTCCCCTTCCCTCCCTCCTCCAGTAGCCCCCCCCAATCCCTCTCCCCCTCCTCCAGTACCCCCCCCCCCCCCCCCCACACACACAGCAGTACCCCTCTCCCCCCTCCTCCAGTAGCCTCACACCCCTCCCTGCCTCCTCCAGTAGACCCCCGCCCACCCGCCCCCCAACATAGCCGCGCCTCACGAACCGTCCTAGACCCAAACCACCAACCAACTTCCGAGACATAATCATTTAAGAAGTTCCTGGGGCTTAGAAGAAAAAATGAAGCTGCTTCCCAGATTTGGAGTAAAAAGGATTGTCCGCCTGGGAATATCAATATGTATTATTATTATTATTATTATTATTATTATTATTATTATTATTATTGTTGTTATTTTTGCTGTATATATTTTGCTTCTTGGCTGTTGTTTGTTTTATATTACCCCCGAGAGGTGTTTTGTTATTTATTATTTGTAAAGTAATATACAAATGTCAAGAATATACAAATTAAATAATGCTAATGGAAATACACACACACACACACACACACACACACACACACACACACACACACACACACACACACACACACTCGAAAAAAAATACACAAATATAGTGCACATATCCTACCAAGGTTGATTGTTAAAAGTTTTGATATTAGATCAGAGGATGGAGAGGTCAGGTCATACGAAGGTTCAATATAGCCCCGCCCTCACATGTTCGTCAAGTCCCTTCCGGTCTTTAAAGGGTTATCACACTATAGAGTTTTTATTGCACAACTATTGTTTTATCGTAACTCTGATCTGCAAGTTTCTGAAGTTTAGTTTAATCGAAATCTTGACACGTATAATAGTCCAGTTGCCAGTACCAGTGCAAAATAGTCTTAAAATTGTCTCAAAATGGTCTCATAATAGTTTCAAAAATGGTCTCAAATAGTGGCAAAATAGTCTCAAAATAGTCTCAAAAGTGTGCCAATAACTTATGATCTTAAGTGTACGTTCGAACACTAAACATTCTACCATTAGTGTTGTGTAGGGTGGTTTTGTGTATCTGCATCTTATTTCGCCTGGCGGAAAATTCAGTCTGTTAGCAGTTGCTTTCTCGATAAGTAATGAAAGACAACTACTATTTATCTATAATATTCATGACAAATTTTCATAATTTGACCATAAGAATTTTGCAAAAGTTGAAGAGTTGATAAGACAATTTCCTTCCAGTTAACCCATACAGTACCGGTGACGTCCTTTTCATCCTATTCTGGCAACTATTAGACAATGTTCTTAAGCTTAGGAAGGACCTCTAGCAATAATAAGACTTCAAACTATCTCAACCAACCCTTTTAACTACCACTGATCATTCCTAAGCTTCATAATATCGTCTAAATATATAGCTAGAATAAAATATAACACGTCGCTGGTACCTAAAGGGTAAAGAAGACACAGACTATAAATACTGTGGGTACTCTGAGGGGATTGGGGGTATCTTTTTGTGTTTGGCTGCAGTTTTTCATGCACCTCCCAACTGTCTGGTTTAACTGGCTCTTAGACGAGGTCCTGATTGTACAAAGGTCTACTTCCCACAGCCGAAAAGTTACATTAATAGACCTCGATGATTCCCGGACGATCGTTAAGGGGATACAAAAGCGGCTACGAGCCCCATGAAGATTTTGACCCAAGAATCCTATTTTTGAGTTGTTCTGTGGCTGTAAGCATCTCGGGGACTCTGGGGAAGGATCGGATTTTTTGTGTAAGGTCTTGCCGTTGGAACAGATTCGACTTTTGAATTCTTTGGAAAACGTCTTGCTGTTAGAGTTTGTGACACCCATAAAGACGGTAATGACAATCGGAAGAAAAGGATTATATTATTAAATTGGCATGCGGGTTTAATGGTTTCAAGGCTCTGAATAAAGTAGAGCCTTTTCAATGCAACTATTGTTGATAAAGTTCTGCTTTCATCTTTTCATTATAAATCAGTAATGACTCTACGATTAGTATTATAACGCTATTGTCAATTGGACAGTTTAATATAAACATTTACTAATAATATGATTGTAATATATATTTTATACTCAATTTTTTTAAAGAAGCTTTCAAGATATCAACCATAATATACGCGTTGCAACTTCCAATTTAGACAATTGACTGCGAAATTTGGCATCCATCCTGAGTGTACGATCTCTTAGTACAGTTTTTGGTTTGTCTTGTAGCGGGAATCATCTTGACTTCGAATTTTGTTCTGTATATACGTTTCTCAGCACATTTGTGATCCCCAAGATTATGTCGTAATCTCCCCACGGCAAGTTAGTATGGCCGCTGCTAAAGGCCTCAGTTTTTAAGACCGCATCACAAGAACACTTTTTCCGGCGACTTTCGATCGGCATAATTCTCTCTAGCAGCATTATGGGGCTCCTGTTCCTACCATATCGGCAACTATTATGGCCCTAAACTATGATAGTTAACTGGTTACTTATACAACTTAAATTCACAAGTTTCCATAGTACTGTTGCCGAGAAAGGATGCCGAAAACCCCCCGCTGTTGTGACTCGGTCGTAAGCCCCGGTGAGGCCGCTAATACACGCTGAGGATGCGGGTCGCGATGCCCTTAAGGGGAGATGGGCTGGTTTTCTGGACCACTTTCTCCCTCATGTTTAGCCCCATTAGTTTTCAGATGTTAAGATGTTTGCCCCATTCGTTAGTCGATTTTAAGACCTTTCGCCTCAGTTCTTCGTCAATATTTAGGCCTTTCGTGCTATTTAGGTGTCTATTTTTTCCCTGGCGAACGATAGTGAGCCTGTAATGTTGGAAGAACCGGCCTTCGGCCGGGAAATTTTTCTACTAAAATTTTTACAAATTAATCTAGAAGGGGGATCTAATGGATGTTTTTTTTTAATTTGATGAAGGTCTAGGGATGAAACTAGAAAAATAATGAATACATGCAAACATCGCCCAAAAAGTGAACCATCTCCCCTTAAGCCAAAATCTCCCTCGGGTCGCTCCTTATGAGGCCTGGACCAAAATTTTGTCTCCATATCGTTAATGTGGTGGTGGTGGTGGTGCTCCCTTGATTAGCTCTGGAATCACCTTCGGAGGGATGAAGCAAATTTCCCTAATGACGTGGCTCCATCTGGTACATTTATAATCGGTGTTTTTTCTTCAGCGTTATGGATTAAAGCTTTGTAATGTGACCTGGAGTTTGTAGATACGTACTCATTTGACCTGGAGTTTGTAGATACGTACTCATTTGACCTGGAGTTTGTAGATACGTACTCATTTGACCTGGAGTTTGTAGATACGTACTCATTTGACCTGGAGTTTGTAGATACGTACTCATTTGACCTGGAGTTTGTAGATACGTACTCATTTGACCTGGAGTTTGTAGATACGTACTCATTTGACCTGGAGTTTGTAGATACGTACTCATTTGACCTGGAGTTTGTAGATACGTACTCATTTCCTTTATTGATTGATGTTTAGTTGTACTATTTTAAAGATATACATATTTCCCCATAATTACGTGACCATGTTTGATGCGTACGAGTACATTGATAATTAATCATTGTTTTATCAGGTTAAAGGCTAAAATCTTGACAGATCGCATCACTTGTCACGTGTGTGTTTGTGAGTGATAAAGAGAGAGAGAGCGAGAACGAGAGCAAGACTGAGTGAGTGATTGTGTGTGTGTGGGTGAGAGAGAGAGAGAGAGAGAGAGAGAGATAGAGAGAGAGAGAGAGAGAGAGAGAGAGAGAGAGAGAGAGATAATAAGAGTAAATCAGTGATTGTATGTGTGTGTGTTATAATGTTTAGATTTAGCTCATTCTGATTTAACGACGTCTTTCCAAAACAATTCTTATGTCCTCAGCCAGTATTCACTTTTCAATCTTGCTGCAATTTGCCCTCGGTCTCTCCACATATTCGGTGTGAATGTTTTTTTTTTTTTTTTTTTTTTTTTTTTTTTTTTTTTGTTCATTGTGTTTTGTTGTGCTGTCCATATTCGGGCTCTGTATTGAGTCTCCCCCCCCCCCCCCCAAATGGGGATTGGGCCTGAGTATATACATATACTATCTCACTCCCAGCTCCCCGATCCCTCTTATACTCATCCACCTCACTGATCTCCAGAGCTGACTCCCATTTTTGTTTTTGTTTTCCAGTCACAGTCACCGTAGCAAATGACGTTGCTCTGAGCCAATGTTATACTCCGCCCGTCTTGCGCTCGTCGCTTGATCCTGTGGTCTCCCTCGGTGTTGTTTGGTGGCTCAGTGGGTTATCAGTGTGCCTAAAAGTTTTGTTTTTCCGCCTAGTATAGAGTTGTTTAGCCCATACTATGATGTCCTTATAGTACCATATGAACACTTTATCCTTCAATTTGTATAGACAACACTGGTCTGGCAGCTTATTAGGCAAATGTTTATGAATTTATGTCACCAAATTTAATCTATCTTCTGTCAATTTTCTAATACCGTTGCAACAAATCCCAGAAAGATTGCTGGGAAAGTGTTGACCGCCAAAAGTTGGCGATAAATGCTCTCGTGTGTTACCCCCATAATAAGTAAGGTAGATTAGGTTATTCATTTAGGGTAGGCTGTATTTAAGATTAGCTTAAATTAAAATTATGTCAAGTAGCTGAGATAGATTATGTCAAGTAGCTGAGATAGATTATGTCAAGTAGCTGAGATAGATTATGTCAAGTAGCTGAGATAGATTATGTAAAGTAGCTGAGATAGATTATGTCAAGTAGCTGAGATAGATTATGTCAAGTAGCTGAGATAGATTATGTTAAGGGGGTCAGGCATTCTTGAGCTCCGAATAGTTTTATGTTAAGGGGAGGTATTTAGTTTTATGTTAAGGGGAGGTATTTAGTTTGTTCCCTACTTTTCCATAAAGCTTAAAATTACACCCCCTAGACCCCCTTTCAAAATAAATTTGTACATTTTTCGGTAGAAAAATTTCCCGGCCGAAGGCCGGTTCCTCTTAAATTACAGGCTCGCTATCGCTCGCCAGGAAAAAATCGACACCTAAATGGCACGAAAGGTCTTAAAAGTGACATAAATGGGGTGAAAGTTCTTAAAATCGCCAAACTAATGGGGCGAACAACTTAAAATCTCAAAAGCAATGGGGCTAAACATGAGGGAGAAAGGGGTCAAGAAAAAAATCCCTCAAGTGGATATCTCCCTTTAAGATCAAGTGTGGCAAGGTTATGGTTAGCTAAGATTAAGTAGGTAAGGTAGACTTGGCTACGAAAAGTATTCATGTTATGTCATAGTTAGATCAAGTTAGTTAAGGGGAGATCTCCACTTGAGGGATTTTTTTCTTGACCCCTTTCTCCCCATTGCTTTTGATATTATAAAACGTTTGCCCCATTAGTTTAGCGATTTTAAGAACTTTCACCCCATATTAAGACCTTTCGTGCAATTCAGGTGTCGATTTTATCCTGGCGAGCGATAGCGAGCCTGTAATTTAAGAGGAACCGGCCTTCGGCCGGGACATTTTTCTACCGAAAAATGTACAAATCTATCTTGAAAGGGGGTCAAGGGGGAGTAATTTTAAGCTTGATGGAAGTCTAGGGAATCAACTAAATACCTCCCATTAAGCTAGATTAAGTTATAATTACATTAAGGTTAAGTGTAGGGAAATCCTCCCTACCTTCCTTTCTACCCCTTCCACTTTCCCTACAGTCCCTACTCCCCCTCTCCTTAATTGGCTATAGTTCCCCCCTTCTTTCCCTTTCCCGTTCTTCCTCTTTCATTATTTATCTACCTATTCTACCCTTCACACCCCTTTCTTTCCCCCTCCCCTTCCCTTCCCTCTCTCACTCCCCCCCCCTCTCTCCCCATTCCTTCCCTTCCCTCTCTCACTCCCCCAATATCTCCCCCCTCCCCTCCCCCCCCTTCCCTCCTCTCTCTCTCCGCAGCGTATCTCCATCTCCCCATATCGTAACTCTCATCTCCCATCCATCCTCCCTCCCCTAGCGATACCTCCTCCCTTCCTCCATCTCCCCTCCCTTACCCCCCCCCACCCCCACACTCCTCTCCTTCCTCTCTTCCCTCGTATTATAACTCTCTCTCTCTCTCTCTCTCTCTCTATATATATATATATATATATATATATATATATATACAGTATATATATATATATGTGTGTGTGTGTGTGTGTGGATCAACGTAACTATTAATATTTCTCTCCTCGTGTATCTATGTTATGTCTCTCCTACATCTCCTAGGATCATAACTTTTCATTCTCTCTCTCTCTTTCTCTCTCTCTCTCTCTCTCTCTCTCTCTCTCTCTCTCTCTCTCTCTCTCTCATCTCTCCTGTCTCTCTCTCCTCTTCTCCTCTCTCCTAGTCTCTTCTCTCTCCTCTCATCTCTCTCTCTCTCATCTCTCGCTCGCCTCCTCTCTTCTCTCTCTCTCTCTCTCTCTCTCTCTCTCTCTATATATATTATATATATATATATATATATATATATCAATGACATCGATATAGGTCTGTTGAGTGTGATCTCCAAATTTGCAGATGCCATAAAGGTTGAACATCTCAGGATGGGCCTCAACAGACTGGGTGAATGGTCAGAGACATGGCTGATGCTTCTACACTTGGAAAAGTGCAAGGTGATACATATCGGCCTAGCAGTAGCAAACCCCAAGTCAGGCTATTCGCTACGGGGAATGCGTCTGGAAATGACCGACTTGGAAAAGGATTTGGGTGTTCTGATAAACAGTGACCTATAGTTTTCCAAGCAGTGCATTGAAGTAGAGAAGAAAGGTCCGAAATTATTTGGCTATATTAAGAGTCAATTTAAGTATAGAAATAAGGAAATAGTCCTCACACTTTACAACGCTCTGATACGGCATCTCCTGGAGTATGCTGTTAAACTCTGGTCTCCAGAGCTTAGGAAAGATATAGAGCGACTGGAAAGAGTACAAGCTAGGGCTACAAAGCTTATTTTATAGCTTAGAAGTCTGAACTAAGAGGACCGGTTGAAAGTTCTTTATCTTCTTCCC
>CM064495.1:43742353-43792772 GCA_032716605.1 Paralithodes platypus
TGGAGACACGCAGACTACGAGGTCAGCTCATTGAAGTTTTTAAAATTCTTAATGGGTTTGACAATGTGGATTACAGCAAAATATTTAGCCTCAATGTAAATACAACACGCAACCATGGCTGGAAATTAGAATGAAAAGATTCAGCACTAGTATTTGTGGAAACTGTTTCACATATATGATCTGTTCTACCTGGAATAAACTTCACTCCGAAGTTGTAAACAGTTCTTCAGTAGAGCAGTTCAAGAAGAGAGTAGATAGTATTTTTCACACTCTGTAATGAGTGAAGTGCACTAAACAGTCTCTCTCCTTCCACTTCGAATATCTCCCCGGAATGGACCACAAAAGTCTCTGAGATACTAACTATTATTTGTAACTCTCTCTCTCTCTCTCTCTCTCTCTCTCTCTCTCTCTCTCTCTCTCTCTCTCTCTCTCTCTCTCTCTCTCTCTCTCTCTCTCTCTCTCTGCTCTAGGCTTATCTAGTCTCTCTCTCTCTCTCTCTCTCTCTCTCTCTCTCTCTCTCTTCTCTCTCTCTCCTTTCTCTCTCTCTCTCTCTCTCTCTCTCTCTCTCTCTCTCTCTTCATCTCTCCGCCATTTCAATCCCTCTCACCCACTCTCTCTCTCTCTCTCTCTCTCTCTCCACATCCCCCCTCTCTCTCGACTCTCCCTCTCTCCATCAACACGCCCATCCCTTCCATCCCTCTCCCACATTCCTATCCAGGGTATCACAACCTCGTCACTCTCACCCCCCCCACCCCCCCCCCTCTCCCTTCTCCCCCCCCCCCCCCCCCCCCCCCCCTCTCGCCCCCCCTCCACCACCCCCCCACCCCCCCCCCCCCCCCCCCCCCCCCCCTAACCCAGGTCTCATCAACATTCCACCCCCCCCCCCCCCCCCTCCCCCCCCCCCCCCCCCCCACCTACCCCCCCACCACCACACACCCTTTTCCCTCACCCACTCATTTACCCAACTCTCTTTTTGTTGTCTATATACTCATAATAGGCACGGTAGTAGATGTCTCGCTCCGTATCACTCCTCCTTTTATTCATGCATACGATCGTCACCGAAGACACGTATCGTAATAGATGTTAGGCTTTCACTCGACAAGAACACACACACACACACACACACACACACACACACACACACACACACACACACACACACACACACACACACTCCATAATCTGACTCTCATATTTGGATCATAGGCTCATAGGGATTTCGGAGTCAGTTTCTGGAAGTCACACTCTAGCTACCTCGATAACTAAAACGGGTTTTAGATCTACCTGACTGACTTTATGTACAATCTATCAAGGCATAGTTGTCTATTTGTATTTTAGTATATTGTATACTGTATATATATATATATACAGTATATGCTTGCTGTAAATTTCTTTTATATCTTAATCTACCGTTTCTCTTATCTGACGCATCTGGTTATTTACACTGATGTATATATATTTTAATTCATCTTCATATATTTAAAATGTATCTCTTAAATGTATATATGTATATAACTTAACTCGTTTTATGTCAAATGTGTCCTATATACAGTATTAGAACATCAATATTCATAATTACATATATTTACTTTCTACCTTGCAATTGCGTATGTTAATGTTTGGTTAGTTTTGTTTGAAAGTTATCCTCAATATATAGGACATATATAGGATTAATGTGCCATTAAACAAATAAATAAGATAGGGCCTACATTAAATTAGTTTTGCTTTTAATGTAAAGTTGGGCAAAGAACAATTGCCCTACTACTGCCATTTTTGATCTGACAATTCTTCATGTAGAGGCTTTATGTAACCAAGATTGTAAAGTTGGTGACACTCATCCAATCGGAGACCAACCCCCCCCCCCCCACACACACACACACACACACACACACACCTAGGCCAGTTGTACAGTCGGCTAAATATGTAATGTCGCGGCACCTAGTATATTTTGATTACATACAAATTGGTATAAACAATATATAAAACTTGATGTATTCGTTTCGAGTGAGATATACAAACATATTCCTACACTTGCCTACCTTATGCAACATCTGACAGACATTAATACAGCACATAACGAGCCAAACATAATGACAGCTGAGACGTGACTTATTAGAGCTACTGTACCTACCCTCTTCCTTCGTATATGAGGACTCTAATGTATTTCGAAAGTACTGTAACTATATGTATATTTTAAAGGAGGTAGGGGTGGGGGGGGGGGGGGGTTGGCTGTTAAGTGTTGAATATTCAAAATAATATTCAACACTTAACAACTACAGTGCTGTGAAGGAGCATTTGACAAGATTTTCTGAGTGAGTATTTTGACATTCTAACAACGAATGTTACACCGCTTTTTTGTTGACATATAAATGCATTATTATAGTTTGGAAGGTTTAATTTGACCTATATTAGCCTAATAGCATTTAATAATTCTGCAGTTTAAATTATGTTTGCCTCTTACCACTCTCCCACACCTAAGGATAAACGCTATATCTAACGTAATTTCGAGTTGGCCATTCTTGTATTTATATTCATACTTTATACACTTTTTGTTAACTTCATATTATACTTTGTCTACTCTATTGTGCAGCTCTCTTCATATCTGATGTGTCCGTACTCTCCCTCTCGCTCCCTGCTCTATCTCTCCTCCCTCCCTCTTTCCCTCAGACTTTTTTCTCTCCTTCACTCAAATACTCTCTCCCTAACAACACCCACCCATCACTCTCTCTCTCTCCCGCTCGTACTCTCTCTCTTTCCTTCAGTCATCCATCGATCTCTCCCTCCCATTTCTCTTCCACATTCTCTCTCCCATTTCCCTTTCTCCCATGTTTTCTCTTTCAACGTATCCCCCTCGTATTTCCTTCCCTACTATGTTCCTTATTTTATCTTACCCCTCTCACCTCACACACACTCTCTCTCTCTCTGTTCACACACACACACACTCCTTCTTTTCCTACTCATCTCTATTCCCTCTCATTTAACTTCCTCTAGCTTGTTCAACCTTTCTCCCTCCGCACTTACCTCTTGTTATCATCAATTTTCTCCCTCTATCCTGTCATCCCTCACCTCCTTCCCTACCCCTTCAGTTATGTTCCCTTCCGATATTTGTCTCCACACTCACCTCTCACTCTCTTATGAACTCCCACTGTATGACCCCCCCCCTCTCTTCCCTCCCCATTTTCTCTCCCTCCACCCCCCCTTATCATCTTCCAACTCCTCTCATCTCACTCTTTCCCCACTCAGCACACTCCTCCCTCTCTCCCACCTACTGTCGTTCTTCTTTCCCCTTCTTCCTTCTTACACCTCCCATTCTTACCTTCTCCAATCTTCTTCCCTCCAGTTCCTCTCTCATCCCCCAGCTCCACACCCTCCAACTTCCATTTCACCCCCTTGCCCTCACCTCCTTTCCTCCCCTATCCCCTTACCTCCTCTCTTCCACCCATCTCTCTTTCTCCCATTTCAACACTCTCATCCCTCCCACCCACCTCCCTTCTCCAACTCTTCCCTCCCTCCTCCTCCTCCTTCAGCTTCTCACCCACCTCGTTCCCTCATCCTCCCTCTCTTCCTCCAGCAACCCCCCTTCCCCTCCTCCTCCAGTTCCCCCCACCCCATTTCCCCTCCTCTCCCCACCAACCTCCCTTCTCCAACTCTTCCCTCCCTCCTCCTCCCCCTTCAGCTTCTCACCCACCTCGTTCCCTCCTCCTCCCTCCTCCTCCTCCAGTCCCCCCCCCCCCCCCCCCCCTCCCTCCCTCCGGGCGTCAGGGCGTGATGGACGGACGGCAGTAAAGATGACGAGTGGCCCGCCGGCTTAGGGGAATGGCCCGCGCCCACCCATATATCTCTTTTATTGCGCTCATCTTCATTTTCATATTTCATATTTGCATTTACAGGCGTCGGGGGGCATAAATCAGGGCCATTAATACTTAATTAGCTTTTAGTACGGTGGGCTCTTCTTTGATGATACTGGGTTGCTGTCCTTGAGATGATAGTGATGGTGATGATGTTGATATAATTGAGGTGATGAAGATGGTGTGTAGCTGGAGATGATTATGATGATGATCGTGGCCTTGATCCTTCTTCTTAAGATGATGAGGTGGTGTGTGTGTGTGTGTGTGTTGTGTTGTGTGTGTGGTGTGTGTGTGTTTTGGTCCCTTGGCGCTAGAGATGATGACTGTGATGACGATGATGACGATGATATTATCCAGGAGATGATTAAGATGACGATGTCTCGGTTGAGCTGATGATGATTGTGTCCTTGATCCTTCTTCTGGAGATAATGAGATGATGGTGTGTGTGTATGTCTGTGTTGTGATGCTGTTGTGAGGTTCGTTTTTGGTGTTCTATATGATACTGTTTGCGTGTGTCCTCGAGACTTTCTGGGAATACAAACGTTCGTGTGTGGACTTAATTACATCTGATGATAGAATAATTTGGTTTGTCCTTTAGGTCATAAAATGTTGATATATTGTTTGTTCTTTGCCTATGGAGACAATGTTTTTTGTGTAAAGCTCTCGTTTCATAGCTGTCATCTTTGTGAGTCCTTAGTACTCTTACCCTTCTTCTACATCTTGATATAATGTTTGTTTGTGTGCTATAGCTCTCTAGATGTTGTCTGTGTATGTCCTTATCCATTATACAATACTCTTGAGTATATCAGGTGCCCTCTAAAAATATTGAGAGATGTGTGTATGCTCCCATGGTTTTCGAGATGATTTTTTATGTATATACTTTAGCCATTTAGAACTGTGTATGTCTTTCATTTGGTAAGATATTTGTGTGTAGGTTTATTGTTTTCCCTTTACTTTTATATGAGTTTTGTGTTTCCTATTTCTCGCAAGATGATATGATTTGACTTTATTAATTTATATTTTTATATTTTTTTTATTTGTTAATGTTATATGTATGTATATGTGTGTGACCTGGTGGTGTGTCTGTATATCCTTTAGCTTGTGCAGATAACGTTTGAATGTATAATTTGTTTTATGAAATGATGAAGTCCTCTACCTTTTGATATAATATATGTTTGTGTCTTTGCTTTCTATATGATGTGTGTGTGTTCGAATACGACATTTCCTGTTTTCGTTACACTTACAGAAGAATGTGTGTTTGTTACCTCATCAGATTATGTTTTGTGTGCCATATTCCTTTGGTATTATATTTATTCGTGTCTCCTTTGCCTCTTGATACGTTGTTTGTTTCTTTGCCTCAGCGATACCGGTACTTGTATGGATATTATATTGCCAGTAAATGTGTGTAATTCACTTACAATCTTAGAGGATGCTTGAGGATCTCTCGCCAGCCATTAACCTCCCGGAAGAGAGCTTAGAGCTCGTATTGTCCGATCATTGGGTAAGGCCGAGACCTTTTCACACACCACACACCCGGGCAGCGAGGTCACAACTCCTCGAATTATGTCCGGTACCTATTTACTGCTAGGTGAACAGAGGCTACCATGTAAAAGGAGACAAGCCCAAATTTTCTCCACCCGCCCGAGGATTCCAACCCCTGACCTGTCGATTGTGAGTCGAGCGCGCTACCACTACGCTACCCTGTGTGTGTGTATCTTGAGGTTTATATCCTAGTATGTGATAGATCTTTTCCTATTAAGATTATCTATTTTGTGTAAATGCCTTGTATTGAACTGATAATTACACGTGTCTTTGTGGACGATGTTCGCATGTATCATTTACCTTTCAAGCTGACAAGGTTTTCGACCGTGCCCTTTGCCCCTCCTCCTCCCACGAGATGCTGACCTGGCGACCTAGCGTGTGAGAGATGGCTTGTGATACTGATTGGATGTTGGACTAGGTGTTGTATGGAGATGGATGGAGGGCGTCATATCCATCCCCTCTCTGTAGCTCTTGGTCATCCCTCGTTCCGCTGTGTCATTTCCCTCTCTCTCTCTGATTTGATGTTTATTCTGCTTTGTCGGTCCTTGGTTTAATTATCGGCTTCAATTTGTATAAATTATAGATACTCTTGTGCTTATTTTGTCTATTTAACTACTTTGTCGGTCCTGTTGTTTCATTCTCTGCTTCATTTTATATATGTGTGTGACGCCCTTGTGCTGTTATTTGTTGTTTGTTTTTCTTTGTTGGTGCTTCTGTTTAATTCTCACCTCCAATTTATATATGTGTGACACCCTTGTGCTTCTCTGTTGTTATTTGCTGTTTTGTTTGTACTTCTGTCGGTGCTTCTATTTCATTCTCCGCTCCAATTCATATATGTGATACCCTTTTGCCTTTCTGTTGTTCTTTTTAGTTGTCATCTCTACAGTATTTCATCAACAGCTGTCACTTTTTGTTGTTATTTTCAGCTGTTTTCTTCTTTAGCTGTTTTATTTAATTTACAACGGGCACGTGTCTGATTTTCTTGACTGACATTTACTGATATTGATTGGGTTTTGAGCTAGGTTTTGTATGGGTATTGATGGCTGTGGTCATATCTATCTCGCTTGGTCGTCCTTCGTTCCACTATAATTTTGCCCTCTACGCTGTTATTTTGCCAGGTGATTTCCTTATGATTTTCTGTTATTATTTTCTCTGTGATTTGGTTGTGATTTTCTGTTTTTATCATTCCTGTCATTCTCTCTTTCACCACCTTGTACCTGTCTCTATTATAAATATAATTACCTCAGTTCATATATTTTCACCCCCTATCAAGTCCCATCACACCTCATCAAACACTTCACATACTTTCACCCCACGTCACGTTTCATCACATCTCATCAAACACTTCACATAATTTCACCCCACATCACGTCTCATTAAACACTTCACATGCTTTCACCTTACATCTCTGCTCATCATCATGTCCATACCTCAATCCATTACACAACTCAATTACACCCTGTCGTACATCTCATCTCATAACTTCACACACAATCACCTTCCATCACAACTCATCACCCTGGGCACTTCCTGTCATCACCCATCACACCCCATCATCATTCACCAGGTAATATTTCACAGCCCCACTTGGTCACTATACCCTCCTGCCCCCGCCTCCTCCCCCTCCTGCCCCCTAAACACCTTCCCTCGCCCCCCAAACACCTTCCCCCCCCCCCCCCCCCCTCCTCCTGCCCCCCAAACACCTTCCCTTGCCCCCCTCCTGCCCCCCAAACACCTTCCCTCGCCCCCCTTCTGCCCCGCAAACACCTTCCCTCCCCCCCCCCCCTCCTGCCCCCCAAGCACCTTCCCTCGCCCCCCTCCTGCCCCTCAAACACCTTCCCTCCCCCCCCCCTCCTGCCCCTCAAACACCTTCCCTCCCCCCCCCCCCTCCTCCTGTCCCCCAATCACCTTCCCTCGCCGCCATCCCTCTCCCCCCCCCCTCCCTCGACACACCTTCCCCCCCCCCCCATGCCTACAATGGCCTCACACACTCACAATTCTTCACTTTCATTAACGCTCCGTCACCATGCGTCACACTCCGTCAATTTGCTAGCATCCCCTCACCCGCACTATTTTCAGGTTTTAATTTGAATATGGAGGGGGTCCTTTTATATATATCACACCCTGACACTTTGGCCGGTAATTATTACTTGTGTTAGTTTGGTTGTGTCCGGTGATTGTATGCGTGCACTTGGCTGCTCAATTACTACCTGAGTGTACTTGATTCTTCGCGGTTGAGACAGACAAAATGAACACATTCTAGTGATAGTACTGTAGAGTGAGAGCCTGGGCGATAATCCCTTTTCATAATGAGACCATTTGAACCGTAAGCATCTACGCTTCATAATGATGGCTAGCTAGTACTTGTGGTTGACTCATTCAAGTCTGAGAACAGTGGCCCAGACCACAGCGAGAAAGAAACAGATAAGTAAGGAAATAATTTGGTTCTTCTCAGTTTGATAGAAACTGTGTCAAAGAGATCGTTCTAAAGCCTGGTGAACTGACTACTGTCGTTGTATAATCTTTATTTGCGACCCTGCGCTGATTCGTATCGTATAACGCTCTGGTACTTTAGGAGGAAAATAAACCCCATCTATGTCAGGTACCCGAAACAATTCAGGGGAATATTTATTCTCCTGAATTTAAGCTGGCATTAATCGACCGAGACAGTCTATCGACCGACTCCACCTATAAGTAGTAGACCGATAATCTGCTGTTCGATTCCGATGCAATTCGTGTCCTTTTAATATCCTTCCCTTAGGAAACACATGCAGTTGTATGAATTTTAGCAATAATTCTTGACCGTTTAGTTTGCTTCCTCGCATGTGTGCAGTTGAAGACTTCCTAAGTTAATATTATATGTATTGATTATATAATATCCGTATGCAGAACACTGCTTTCATTAGAGGTAAATCAATATCCCACCACCATATTATCTCAAAATCCACCTTATCCGAGCTTCATATTAAATCTTACCCTTGCATTGTAAATATCATAATATTATTATGTGTCTGAATGTCTACTATCCACTAGAATTCTCTATACATTTACAAATGCCTTTATTCCATTATATTATATATTTTTTACATTCCTTCACCCCATAGTAGACCCAATACTTATTATTTCACCTCTCCCTTCTCTACACATACCACCTCTCCCTTCCCTACACATTCCACCTATCCCTTCCCTACACATCCCACCTCTCCCTTCCCTACACATACCACCTATCCCTTCTCTACACATACCACCTCTCCCTTCCCTACACATTCCACCTATCCCTTCCCTACACATCCCACCTCTCCCTTCCCTACACATACCACCTCTCCCTTTCCTACACCGCCCCTCTCAGTTTCCTACACACCCCACCTCTCCCTTTCCTACACCCCCCCTCTCCCGTTCCTACACATCCCACCTTTCCCTTTCCTACACATCCCCACTCTCTAAGTTCCTACACCACCCCTCTCCATTTCCTACACCGCCCCTCTCCCTTTACTACACATCCCCACTCTCCCTTTCCTACACTCCCCCTCTCCCTTCCCTACACATCCCACCTCTCCCTTGCCTACACCCCCTCTCCCTTGCCTACACCCCCTCTCCAGAGTTAAATATATCTTTCAAACCAGTCACCATCCCTCAGCTTCACTTACCCATTGCCCATACTACCTCACTACTGTACTACTAAAATGTTTATCACTACACCCACTCTACCAGCAGCCATCATTCCTCATCTTCACCCCTCTCATTCCTCATCTTCCACCCCTCTCATACCATCATTCTACTATCTCACTCTTGGCGGTACACCCATCCACTCTTCAAGCCAGCATTCCAACTCCTTTTCTTTCCACGCCTCACACTGTATATTCAAATCTCACTCCTATAGGCCTAACTCTACAGCCATTCACTCCACCAACTGCTATTCTTTAGCTTTATATCCCCCTACATCACATCACTCTAATACATGTACATCAATTCACTCCACACCCACCATCCCTGAGCTTCATACTTATACACACCATCACTCTACAACCTCTACAGCCATTCACTCTAACCAACCCCCTACATCACATCACTCTAATACATGTACATCAATTCACTCCACACCCACCATCCCTCGGCTTCATACTTATACACACCATCACTCTACAACCTCTACAGCCATTCACTCCACCAGCTACCATTCCTGCGCATCATACGCTCACACACCGCACCATTCCACTACATCTACACCCATTAACTCCACCTTATACCATACCTGAGTTTTATGTCTTCCAAAGCCATCACTCCACTACCTCTAAACCCACACACTACACCAGTTATCATTACTCAGCTTTATACCCTCACACACCAGCTTCCCTCACACTTCAGTCATCACACACCACCACTCCATCTCCCTAAGCAGCCTTCATGAGCGGTAAGCCCGACTGTTTGTGTGTTGAACCGTCAGCCCGCGACCCACTGACAGATCACTAGCTGTATTACCTTCCTCCTCGGCTTGCTTGGCTTTCACACCTACCTAAGTGCTGGAATATCCCTACTGCTGGTATTTATTGTGCATGATGCGTTTTACAGATGCTATTGTAGGGTTACAAAAACATATCGCTTATAAATACATAATTTTATAATCTGTCCATATTTCTCTATTGTTTCGGACTGAGCAGAACCCATCCTCAAAGAGACTGTACATAAAGATAACTAGACATATAGCATACTGGACATCCTCTCACCTGTATGTCTGTCGTATGTTTAGCTGATTGACTGAAGTCTTAATAATTCCAACATTTACCTTTCACCCGACCCTGCAGTGATATTATTTACAGCCATTTTTGACAGATCAAACCATCTCTGTTTGTTCTGAACATTGTTATGCCTTCTTCATCACTTTGTCTTGTTCTAATCTCAGAGATGATTTAATATGTTTGATAATATATCATAGCGCTCCTACAGTATATACTAGAATAAGACTAGTGCAGTAAATCGAAATGTAAGGAGAGAGAGAGAGAGAGAGAGAGAGAGAGAGAGAGAGAGAGAGAAATAATGGGCGACCGTGGGATTTTTCTATTAGAGGGGCTGAGGGGGCGCTTTTGACGGACTGCTACAGCCGCACCGTTATAGTTTGTACCGGAACTTTTGGTAATTTGGGTTTTACTGTACCATATATTATGATGATTATTTATTGGAATTGATAAATATTGTACCGTTTAATATGGATGCCTTTGTTATTGGTAGTTGCTGTATCGTTTGTTCTTAGCTTTGGCTTTTGTAGTTAGTTATGTGGTTCTTAGTTTGAGCTTGTGTAATGTTTAGTTGATGAACTGCATATTATTATTATAAGTTTTGTAATTGTTTCGTTCATTTTAAAAACTACCGTCTATTTAAGAAGTGTATATGCTGTAACGTGTATTATTATTATCTTGACTACAATAGCTATCTGTAAATTTAAGCACTCATATATCTGGAAATTGTCTTTGTTGTTCCATTTATTTGTATCTAATTTCCCATCAATAGCTTTCTGTAGTTCGTAATAGTAACTTAGTCTCTCTATATTACTTGGGTTTATTTTCAGCTGAACTTTGGTTGCCTTTGTTAAGGATAAAATGTCTTATTTACTTATTTGAACAGCTAAGCCACTGAGTCTCCTATTGCCATTTGTTTATTAAGATGTATATCTACCGTATATTTTGGACACAAAGTGAATTATTGTTTAACAGCATACACATTTCAAAATTTGAAAAGTGTTATACACATTGTAGTCGCTGTACCAATAATAAACGTATCAATTATCACAATTACTACTAAATTATATACTGCTGCGTTAGCGTTTAGTATTTTTAAGTTTAATCTTTATGTATGCTTTGCAAATTATTGATTGGTATGTAACTGGGGATAAATAATTGCTATTGTGTATTATATGTTTTTGCCTCATATATATAGCAATTTACCACACGTCACATTCATTACTTCCACAATCCCTGTTTTGTGTCCCTGTAATTCTGATTTTACACATATATCGTCAACATTGGAGGCTGCATTACTGATGGTTCAAGCTGCTTACTCTTTAATTAATGCCAGCTGGGTAATGGAATTTTTGTAGGGGGTAGTGCTTGCTTTTTGGTCTATGTATTTATTTATTAACTTATTTTTGAGTTTCCTCGCTAGACTTCCATCAAGCTTAAAACAACACCCCCCCAAACCCCCTTTCACGATAAATTCGTACATTTTTCGGTAGAAATATGTCCTGGCCGAAGGCCGGTTCCTCTTCAATTACATGCTCGCTATCACTCGCCAGGACAAAAAATCGACACCTAAATGGCACGATAGGTCTTAATATTGACAATAAAATGGAGCGAAAGGTCTTAAAATCGACACAATAATGGGGCAAACGTAGTAAAATCTGAACACTAATGGGGATAAGGATGAGGGAGAAGGGGGTCTAGAAAAGCGACCCATCTCCCCTTAACGAATGTGAGCTGTTTTGATTGTTTCGGAAAATAGAAAGAAGAAAAACAAATTATAGGTGGTAGTGTTATTTAATGTAATTCAGGATACGGGGTGGGGGTGGGGGGGGGGGGGTGGCTGGTGAGTTTTTAATCTTATAATTATTTGTATTATATATTTTATTTAGATGCTTATGTTCTGGGTGTGGTGTCCCGAGTTCGAATCCCGGGAGGACCATATGCTTTCATTAGTTTTGTCAAGTACATTTGGGTTTGTAATGGATGATTAATGTTAAGAACAGGGTGTTGCTTAATTTCTACTTGCCTTAGTTTTATTTCACATGCAATTATATCCCTCCAGTTCCCTCCCTCGTCTATATATTTGCTCGTCCCTTGAATGCACACAATATTTTCTTCTTCTTTTTCTTTGTGTTTCATGTGTGGTGTTTCTTTTTTTTCTTTCAAACGTTTCCTCATTCTTTGTGTTGCCTTTCCATTCATAACGTTTCATGACTGTCTTCATTCATACCGTTTCTCTTTCTACTATTCACGACTTTATTTAATTCATAAGTTTTATATTTCTAACATTCATGACTCTTTTTCATTCAAACCTTTTCTTTCTTTTCTTTTTTACCATTCACGAGTCTTTTTAATTCATAACTTTCTCTTTCTACCACTCATGACTTTTCCATTCATAACTTTTCTGTTTCTACTGTTCGTAAATTTCTTTCATTCATTACTTCTATCTTTCTGCATGACTTATTCTTGCATAACTTTTCTCTTTGTATCATTCATGACTTTTTCATTCATTACTTTTAATCTTGCTATCATTCATGACTTTTTCATTCATAACTTTCCTCTTTCTATCATTCATGACTCTTTTTCATTCATAACTTCTGTTTCTATCATTCATGAGTGTTTTTCATTCATAACTTTTCTCGTTTTACCATTCATGACACGTCCAAGCATGACTTCTGCTTTCATTTGTATCTATCTATCTATATATCTATCTATCTTTATCCTTCTCGCTCCCTCTTTTCGTCCCCTCCTCCTCCTCCTCGTAGACATTTTATTTACTTTTTTTTACGAGGTCTCCACTACGAACGGAGCCGGGGCCGGTATTATTTATTGCAGTAATTGAAATAAAATTTGCATATTTAATTGCGCTGCGCATCACACCCCGAGCAGTTGCAAAAGAAAAACATAGTGACACACGGAGGGAGAGGGGGGTGGGGGAGAGCCGGGGGAGCGACACGGGAGAGAGAGAGAGAGAGAGAGTGAGAGAGAGAGAGAGAGAGAGAGTGAGAGTGAGAGTGAGAGAGAAACTGAGAGTGAGACAGACAGAGTGTGTCTGTGTGAGTGTGTGTGTGTGTATTTAGGAGATAGAGAGAGAGAGAGAGAGAGAGGCAGGCTCGTAGCTATAAAGATAGAGATGGTCGGATATACTATAAGAGGGTAAGAACTATGATGGGGAGAGGAAGAGGCTTTAGCTATAAAAAATGCTATAGGGATGGCGAGAACACACACACGCACACACACACACACACACACACACACACACACACACACACACACACACACACACACACACACACACACATCGATAATTATATACTTACTACAGTACCGATACATGAAATATGCATACAAGTAAAATATGCACGCATAAACATCCCACATATTACAAGTACAAACAAGTATAAATATTCACATATCTAATCACACAAATGTACACACATGTGATTCAATGGACATACAATAACACACGTAACACACATACAATAACACACGTAATACACATACAACCATAACCAAAAGCCATCATTACATGCACCGGTACTATATGCTGTAGATGGATGGGTGGGAGGGTTCTGGACCCCTTCTCCCTCATGTTTACCAACATTACTTTCCAGATTGTATGGCGTCGACCCCATTAGTTTAGCGTTTTAAGACCTTTCGTGCCATTGATGTGTCTATTTTGTCCTGGTGAGCGATAGCGAGCCTGCTATTTAGGAGACACCGGCCTTCGGCTGTAGCATCTTTCTAACCAAAAGACGCACACATTTATCTTAAAAGGAGGGTCCCGGGGGTATTGTTTTATCTTAAAGGAGGGTCCCGGGGGTATTGTTTTATCTTAAAGGGGGGTCCCGGGGGTATTGTTTTATCTTAAAGGGGGGGGGGGGGGGCCCGGGGGTTTTGTTTTATCTTAAAAGGGGGTCCCGGGGGTATTGTTTTATCTTAAAAGGGGGTCCCGGGGGTATTGTTTTATCTTAAAGGGGGGTCCCGGTGGTATTGTTTTATCTTAAAGGGGGGGGGGGGGTCGGGGGGGCCGGGGGCCGTGCGGGGTATTGTTTTATCTTAAAGGGGGGTGGGGTCCCGGGTATTGTTTTATCTTAAAGGGGGGCCCCGGGGGTATTGTTTTATCTTAAAGGGGGGTCCCGGTGGTATTGTTTTATCTTAAAGGGGGGTCCCGGTGGTATTGTTTTATCTTAAAGGGGGGTCCCGGGGGTATTGTTTTATCTTAAAGGAGGGTCCCGGGGGTATTGTTTTATCTTAAAGGAGGGTCCCGGGGGTATTGTTTTTATCTAAAGGGGGGTCCCGGGGGTATTGTTTTATCTTAAAGGGGGGTCCCCGGGGGTATTGTTTATCTTAAAGGGGGGGGGGGGGGGGTCCCGGGGGTATTGTTTTATCTTAAAGGGGGGGGGGGTCCCGGGGGTATTGTTTTATCTTGAAAGGGGGGTCCCGGGGGTATTGTTTTTATCTTAAGGGGGTTCCGGGGGTATTGTTTAGCATCTTAAAGGGGGGTCCCGGGGTATTGTTTTATCTAAAGGAGGGTCCCGGGGGTATGTTGTTTTTTATCTTAAAGGGGGGGGGGGGGTCCCGGTGGTATTGTTTTATCTTAAGGGGGGGTCCCGGGGGTATTGTTTTATCTTAAAGGGGGGGTCCCGGGGGTATTGTTTTATCTTAAAGGGGGGTCCCGGGGGTATTGTTTTATCTTAAAGGGGGGTCCCCGCCGGGGTATTGTTTTTATCTTAAAGGGGGGTCCCGGGGTATATTGTTTTATCTTAAAGGGGGGGTCCCGGGGGTATTGTTTATATCTTTAAGGGGGGTTCCCGGGGGTATTGTTTTATCTTAAAGGGGGGTCCCTGGGGGTATTGTTTTATCTTAAAGGGGGTGGGTGGGGGGGGG
Organism: Paralithodes platypus; assembly: GCA_032716605.1. Classification (NCBI taxonomy): domain Eukaryota; kingdom Metazoa; phylum Arthropoda; class Malacostraca; order Decapoda; family Lithodidae; genus Paralithodes; species Paralithodes platypus. Next base: position 43,757,367 of record CM064495.1, read on the forward strand.
GGGTCCTTTCGGGGGTATTGTTTTATCTTAAAGGGGGGGGGTCCCGGGGTATTGTTTTATCTTAAAGGGGGGGGGGTGGGGGGGGGGGGGGTGGGGGGGGTGGGGGGGGGGGGGGGGGGGGGGGGTCCCGGGGGTATTGTTTTATCTTAAAGGGGGGTCCCGGGGGTATTGTTTTATCTTAAAGGGGGGGTCCCGGGGGTATTGTTTTATCTTAAAGGGGGGTCCCGGGGGTATTGGTTTTATCTTAAAGGGGGGTCCCGGGGTATTGTTTTATCTTAAAGGGGGGTCACCCGGGGGTATTGTTTATCTTAAAGTTCGGGGGGTCCCGGGGGTATTGTTTTTTATCTTAAAGGGGGTTCCGGGGGTATTGTTTTATCTTAAAGGGGGGTCCCTGGGGGGGGGGTATTGTTTTATCTTAAAGGGGGGTCCCGGGGGTAAATTTGTTTTATCCTTAAAGGGGGGGGGGGGGGGGGGGGGGTTCCCGGGGGTATTGTTTTATCTTAAAGGGGGGTCCCGGGGGTATTGTTTTTATCTTAAAGGGGGGGTCCCCGGGGGGTATTGTTTTATCTTAAAGGGGGGTCCCGGGGTATTGTTTTTTATCTTAAAGGGGGGGTCCCGGGGTATTGGTTTTAATCTTAAAGGGGGGTCCCGGGGGTATTGTTTTATCTTAAAGGGGGGTCCCGGGGGTATTGTTTTATCTTAAAGGGGGTTCCCGGGGGTATTGTTGTATCTTAAAGGAGGGTCCCGGGGGTATTGTTTTATCTTAAAGGGGGGTCCCGGGGGTATTGTTTTATCTTAAAGGGGGGTCCCGGGGGTATTGTTTTATCTTAAAGGGGGGTCCCGGGGGTATTGTTTTAAGCTTGATGAAGGTCTAGTAAGTAAACAAAACACCAATAATAATTATATACAGTATAATTATGTTATTTGATTGTTATATAAATTAATTATGTATTTGATTAATATATAAATTAATTAATAAGTAAAACTCTGGCCTTAAGGGCAGGTTTTTAGTTTAAAGGTCCCTAGATATCCATCAAGCTTAAGATTACACCCCCTTGACCCCCTTTCAAGATAAATGTGTACATTTTTCGGTAGAAAAATGTCCCGGCTGAAAGCCGGTTCCTCTTAAATTACAGGCTCGCTATCGCTCGCCAGGATAAAATCGACACCTAAATGGCACGAAAGGTCTTAAATTTGACAGAAATGGGTCGAAAGTTCTTAAAATCGTCATAAGAATGGGGTGAACGTCTTAAAATCTCAATAGCAATGTGGTTAAACATGAGGGAGAAAGGAGTCGAGGAAAAAATCCCTGAAGTGGAAATCTCCCCTTAAACACTGCCAATGACCACACTACTATGACCCATACACATTACCGTATATACTACACACCTGCACAAGCACTTGGTAGACACACTCATTATGTATTCTAGTGTAAGTCAAACGTAACACTTCACCCCTTCTGTGCCGGCGACGTCTTTGGAATTTTATTTTTTGCTATATTTCGACGATTGTGTGCAGTTTTAGAAGTATGTGTGGAAGTAAAAGGGTTGTTGTTGTTGTTGTTGTTCTTCCCCAAGCTGCCTGGCCGAACAGCCCCAAGGCCCCGAGCAATTCCAAGGCCATAACCGAGCGCCCCCACAGAACCCTCCCTGCCGACCACAATAAAGCCTGGGTGACCGAAAAGGGTTAAGTGCGATAGTTCGAAGCCTGTTAAATGCTGTAGGCCCTTTTTAAACTGAATAACATCGTCTAATAGTATGTATATACATTTAAAAGGACGTCGACGGTACAGAAAGGGTTAATAAGACACTTTTTAAAGATAAAATAACTCAGATATTAGATAAAGAGAATCAACAGCAATATTGTACATTATGGACATACAAATTACGGCTTAACAAATAATAGGGTGTACAGTGAATAACAATATGACGCAATTCTAATTAATGTATGAGATTATTTGAAGTTGCATTGGGAATGACACAGTACGAACGAATGGTTACGATTGCAATGAAAAGGAAAGGTGAATGTCAACGAAAGTGTATGGTTATGGCAAGAAGCATAGACTAAGGGAGAGGGGTAGACATAGAAGAAAGTGAAGGAAAGGATGAGAGAAAGAAAGGGAAGCAAGGAGTATATGAATGAATAAGCTTGGTGATCGTGAGTAAGGAAAAGAGTTAGGCTAGAACAGAAACAACAACAACAACAACAACAACAACAATGATAATAATGATAAATTCAAAGATATTACATTCTGATAATTGTAAACTATAATGCAATGCAGTCTAATTCTTCTGTGTGTGCTGTGTGTGTGTGTGTGTGTGTGTGTGTGTGAGAGAGAGAGAGAGAGAGAGAGAGAGAGAGAGAGAGAGAGAGAGAGAGAGAGAACTAGAGTGAGAGAGAAAGAGTGAGAGAGAGAGAACGAACTAGAGGTAGGTTTAGACTTACATATATACATATATACATATATTTCTTGAAACACCTTTTTCCTTGGTCCCCATAACTCTCTTCTCTATCAATTTCCCCATGTAAAGTCTTCCATCTTCCCTTTACCTCCAAGTTTTCTATCAATCCATCCATCCATCCATCAATCAATCAATTCATCCATCATTTCATCCATCCATCCATCAATTCATCCATCCATCAATTCATCCATCCATCAATTAATCAATTCATCCATCATTTCATCCATCCATCCATCAATGCATCCATCCATCCATCCATCAATCAATCAATCAATCTTCCCTTTACCTCGCCCTCTTCTCCTTCCTTCCCATCTGTCTCGCTCTTCACTCTTTGTCTCCTGCACCTCCTCCTTTCCAGTCTTCCATTGTTGTCTATATTATTCGTATTTCAAGGGTACACGTATGTAAGTGGGTGTCGTATATTCGCGTTTCCGGAAACTTTGGGGTAATTTTAGCTTGAAGCGTTTATTTATTTACATTTCTCTTTTCACTAAGCCTCCGAAATAATATATTTTAAATCGAGCTGCCGATATATTTGCTAAAGAGGACTCAATATTGTAAGAATACAGTTGTCGATAGTATTTAAAAAAAAAATCCATACATGCTTCCACTGCCATTTCCTATGTATTAAACTCCATTTCTTCCTTTCCCATTCTTAGCCACTCAAAATCCTCTCCACTTTCCCATTTTTCCTTCTCCCCTTCTTATAAACACCTTCCCTTTCTCTCCCCTTCTTCCTCTTCCTCCTAAACCTCTCCCCCCCCCCCCCTCTTTTCCTGCCCTCCCCCGCCCCATGTATCGTGTCTCCTTCTCCCCCTCACCCTCCTCCTAAACCTCTCTCCCCTCCCCTCCTCCCTCTCTCCTGTCTCTTAAGTGTTGGCCGTTCTTGTTTGTCTAATGAAATGGAATCATGTAACGCAAATTGGTGTGTGGAAATGTCCTAATTTTATATTATGTTCATATTTTCTTCTCTTTGCACGTGATATTGTTTAAATAAATGAACAGAAATACAAATATCCCCATTTTTAAAGACCTGAAGATAATTTTTAACATTATTATTATTATTATTATTATTATTATTACTTTATTATTATTATTTGTATTAGGCTACTATTATTATTAATATTACTATTATTATTAATATTAATATTATCATTATTATTAACCATATTTTCTCTGTATTTCCAGATGGAATTAGCAAGAATGGAAAATCCCAAAAGACAAAGACAAATACGGAAACAAATGAAGGAAACCAATGGTAAGTCTGGCCGGAGAAGCACAGGCCCTGCAAAACCCTCCCCTCGTATGAACTCGGTTTATGTGACTGCCGGATTGATAAAACGCACCTTATTATATTTGTGTTCGTCAATATTTACTCTACTTTAAGCTTATATATGAGAGGACTTTACTAAGCGAGATTAATGTTTAAATATTCGCCATGCTGCAGTAATAAGATTCAATAATAGTTAGATCCAGTATATGTGAGATATTACTTAAGTTACTCAAGAGAGAAGAATGACAACAAGACCAGAACAAGAGAAGAAGTAGAAGAAGAAAAGACGAAGGAATAAATATATGAAGAGGAAGCAGTGAAACCCATAAATTAAAGAAGATCAAAAGTAAGAATAAGAGGAGGACTAAAAGATCTAGACAATTCGATTTGCAGAAGTTTCCGACATTTCTAATAAGTATCCACATTTCTACAAATTGATATGAAGAAGCTTATAATCTTGCTATTTAGGATCTGCATCTTGACACAGTGAAAAGCTAAAGTTCCAATCTCTCCATCAAGTGTTAGAATCTGAAGCTTTGGACAATTAAGGTGTTCGTTTTGTGACAGACTAAAGTTCCAAATCTCTCCATCAAATATCTGAAAATCAAGCTTTGGAAAATTCAGGTGTTCGTTTTGTGACAGACTAATGTTCCTAATCTCTCCATCAAGAGTTCGAATCTGAAGCTTTGGACATTTAAGATGTTCGTTTTGTGACAGGCTAAAATTACAATCTCTCAAGAATCCGAATGTTAAGCTTTGAGAAATTAAGGTGTTTGTTTTGTAAATGTGGCCCCTGTATCGAATAGTAGCCGGAGATTTTGTAGGGTCTGTGCTGCGATGGGAGTCTTCCAAACCCTTCCTTCATCGCGGAACATAAGAAAACGGGAGTCTGCAGAAAGCCGAATGATCTACACATGGCAGATCTCTTTCACATCCAACCCATCTCTTCATGTTCATGGTCCTGTCAATGCTAAGGTAGGTACAAAGTTTATCAATTAGTTGGTGATACTAATGTTGTCACCATATTTATAGTAGACCTATTATGTTGGTAATAGTCAAATTTACATACTATATTCTGTTTCTTTTCAACTGACGGTAAATTGCAAAGTTCCCATCAAGATTTCTCAGTTATTTTGAAGATTTTGTTGTGAAATGTAGTGCTAATTATATAAACTTGGTCTTATTATGATGCACAGACATAGTAGTTTCATATTTGTCCAACCCTCTCACGACCATATGACGCAGAGGTTGCCAGATTAGCAATAAGAAATAGAGTTATCTCACTTATAATTACCTCTCCAAAATTAGTTTTCTGCCCACAGCTAACTCAAAGACAACTGCAGAGGTTAAAGTAACTACACTAAAGGTTTCTAAATACCCCTGATGGTAACAAAGGCTTTAAAGCAGTGGTTCCCAAACTTTTTTGGACTGCCGCCCCCTTGGCTCCCACTCACACCACTGGAGCCCCCCTACCCACACAAACACAAACAACCGAATACAACCTGTAACTACGTAACGGGTATAATGCGAATTAAAAGCAATAACTGGAAATACTAGTATATATATATTTCGCAAATAATACATGGTTTGGACGAGTTCATTAAGTTAGCAAAAAAAAAAAAAAAACTTTTAGTAAACATAAGTAATGGTAACTTAATGATAATACAGCAGAAAATAAGCAGTAGAATTTTAATAGTAAAACAATTGATTCTGCACTTTCCCCTCTACTTCTTTCCATTTGAGGTAGGCCTGTTCTGCTTTAAAGTCACCCCCAATGCCTGGGGAATTTGTGCTGCAATACAATTAAAAAAATGAGGCTACAAATTTACATCCCACCTGTATATCAGTGTTAATGGGAAGGATGGGCTTGGTGCAGAGATACCAACTTCTCAACATCAGGCTTTAAGTCACTGAGAAGAAGTCTTAGATCCCCACGTTCAGTCATTTTCAGTCTGTTTCGTTGTTTGGAATGAAGCTGGACAACTGCACTGAAGCCCCGTTCTACTAAATATGATGTTGGGAATGCAATAAAGAACATCTTAACTTTGTTCCACAGAACAGGGTAGCGGTCAGAAATTCCTGTTTGCAACCAAAAATCTTGATATGATTTTCTGAACTTTGGTCTTAGCTCAATGTCATTTTGAAATTCTCAATACCAGAATATTTTTGGATTGGTTGTGATGTCCTACCGGCGCCCCCCTTCCGCCCCCTTTTTCCTTACCGCCCCCCTGGATCCTTCCAACGCCCACAGGGGGGCGGTACCGCCCACTTTGGGAACCACTGCTTTAAAGTATCCCTAATAGGCTAAAAAATGCGTCAAGAACGTGAGAGGGTTAAGTATCGAGAAATTAGCTGCTCAGGGATTCACTTTATTGTCAGCTGAAAATAAACAGAGTATAGTTAATATGTTAATTATCCCAAACTAGCACATCATTGTAATCCCTTCTCATATAGTAATTTGCTCTTGGAATTTTGTCATTGTTACTACCTAGTTGCTAAAGATTCTTTCTTCGGAAAATGAAGTTGTATATGTGTATACTCTGGCACCTTCCCCAATTATCCTTTTTTTATGGGGGTGGCTGACTCGAGACAGAGCCCGAATAAGGACATCACAACACATCAGAAAAACAAAACAAAACATAAAATATCACAGCAAGGTCGGTTACTTGTTAAAAAATTAAGATCAAGTCTCAAGCTTGAATAAGTTGGTAATTACTATAATCATATTGATAAAACTTAACAGTTAAAAGATATGATGACACAATTGTGTTCTGTTTTTTTGGCTGTTAATAGACGACTTTGTTCAGAATAGTAAAGGCATATGGGAGTCAGAGGGTTGAAATATTCTGTACCCTTCTAATGAACACAGATCCTTCCTAAGCTACTAAAATCGTCTAATGATAGCCAGAATAAGCTTAAAGGGTTAATATATTTATGAGAACACCTCTGCAGTTGTCTTTGAGCGAACTCTGGACAGATAACTCATTTTGGAGAAATAATTATGAGATTCAAGAATATTATGTTTTTGGATACTAAACTGCAAACCCCGGTGGATGAGGTGATTGATTGATATTTTGAAATATAGCATTATATTTACAAATTAACATAGACATAGCACTGTAGGAGTTTATGTAACACAATGGACGAACTTGGAGCACTTGTTACCAATGAAAATATAGACATAATAGCGCTAACTGAAACATAGATTAATACAGTATCAAGTTTTTTTTTTAGCAAATTGTATATTAAGTAACACCCCGTTCTTAACATTAATCATCAATTACAAACCCCAATGCACTTGAATAAACTAATGAAAGCATATGGTCCTCCCGGGATTCGAACTCGGGACACCACAACCAGAATATAAGCATCTAAACCATTACACCACCAACACAGTTGGTACCAGGATACAATTTGCTTGAATATGACCGAACAAGTAGGAGGGGTGGCGGAATAGCAGTGTTTGTCAGGAGTTCATTAAAATGCTGTGCTAAATAAGGTATTAGACTAAATAATGATAACGAAAGTGTTTGGTTAGAGGTTAGCGAAGGTAGTGAGATCATAGTTGTTGGAGTTATTTATAGACCACCAAATATGAGTAGAAATTATGGTACATCTTAATGGCAGGAAGTGAAAATACCATCAAGGTTTAGCAATGTGTGCATTATGGGGGATTTTAATTTTCCGAATATAGATTGGCAGCATCAAATCGGCGACTCTGATTCTGAAGAGTTTATTGAGGCGGTACAAGATAGTTTTATATTTCAGTTCATAGACTCGCCGACTAGAGGTACTAATATCCTCGATTTATGTCTTTATTAATAATGTAGAGATTGGGGACCAACTAGGAAATAACGATCATAATTTTATATATTTTAATATACAATGGACAGGAAATGCTAAAGAGAACACGACACTTAGGCCTACCCCAGATTTCAGACATTTTGACAATCAGTTTCCTCTCTCTCCAAGGCTCTTCGAAAAGTAGATCCGAGGTGCCGTTGTGAAGGCTTATCCCTCAATGCCTTCACCTGACCTGACCTAACCCCATTATCAGATTATCTTACTATTCATTAATTTTACTCCCAATACCAAACACCCTCGAATGAAATTACCGGTGCTGAAAGCATGCCATCCTCCCGGGATTCGAACTTGGGATACCATATACAGAACTTATCCACTCTAACCATTACACCATTAATTACGACACCAACATGGGGTTGGAAGGACAGACAGTTACAGGCATTTACACATACAGATATGTACAGGCATTTTCATTTACTGACATTTACATAGATTTACTGACATTTAATAGACATTTACAGACACCGGCATCTACACACATCTATAGACATCTACAGAAATTTACACATTCACAAAAATTCAGTTATCTACAAACATTCACACACATCTACAAACATTTACAGACATTCACAGACATTTACAAATATTCAGACATTCACAAACATTTACAAACATTCACAGACATTTACAAACATTCACACACATCTACAAACATTTACAGCCATTCACAGACATTTACAAACATTCACAGACATTTACAAACATTCACAAACATTCACAGACATATACAAACATTTACAGACACAGGCATCTACATCTACAAACATTCACAGACATTTACAAACATTTACAGACATTTACAGACACATCTACAAACATTCACAGACATTTACAGACATCTACAGCCTCTCACCGTGTACTTGATCTTGGTTGAGCTGGCTAAACCGCGGCCGCTGGTGTTGACTCGCTTTTACCCGACAAACAAACAAACACACACACGCACCACCGATCAAAGGAGCGCATGTGCAAACACTTAATATGCGCGGGTGGAAGGTGCCTGCATTGCTTTCAGACGCACTTAAGGGGGGATGGCCACATTTATTTCCTCATTTAATACTTATTATTTAGTTATATATTTTTTCACCATTTGATTTAGTTACCTCCTTAGACCTCCATCAAGCTCAAAATAACACCTCCCTAGACCCTCTTCAAGTTATATATGTACATTTTTCGTAAGAAAAATTTCCCGGCCAAAGGCCGGTTCCTCTTATATTACAGGCTCGCTATCGCTCGCCAGGAAAACATTGACACCTACAGTATATGACACGAATAGTCTTACTATTGACAAAGATATGGATCGAAGGGTCTTAAAATCGCCAAACTAATGGGCCGAACGTCTTAAAATCTGAAAACTGTGGGGCTAAGCATGAGGAAGAAGGTGGACCAGAAAAACGGACCATCTCCCCTTGCACGCAGACACAGGCATCACAGTTCGTGCACAGGTAGTCTAGCTTTCATATAGTTCGTGCACAGGTAGTCTAGCTTTCATATAGTTCGTGCACAGGTAGTCTAGCTTTCATATAGTTCGTGCACAGAGCTTTCATATAGTTCGTGCACAGGTAGTCTAGCTTTCATATAGTTCGTGCACAGGTAGTCTAGCTTTCATATAGTTCGTGCACAGGTAGTCTAGCTTTCATATAGTTCGTGCACAGGTAGTCTAGCTTTCATCACAGTTCGTGCACAGGTAGTCTAGCTTTCATATAGTTCGTGCACAGGTAGTCTAGCTTTCATATAGTTCGTGCACAGGTAGTCTAGCTTTCATATAGTTCGTGCACAGGTAGTCTAGCTTTCATATAGTTCGTCCACAGGTAGTCTAGCTTTCATATAGTTCGTGCACAGGTAGTCTAGCTTTCATATAGTTCGTGCACAGGTAGTCTAGCTTTCATATAGTTCGTGCACAGGTAGTCTAGCTTTCATATAGTTCGTGCACAGGTAGTCTACCTTTCATATAGTTCGTGCACAGGTAGTCTAGCTTTCATATAGTTCGTCCACAGGTAGTCTAGCTTTCATATAGTTCGTCCACAGGTAGTCTAGCTTTCATATAGTTCGTGCACAGGTAGTCTAGCTTTCATATAGTTCGTGCACAGGTAGTCTAGCTTTCATATAGTTCGTGCACAGGTAGTCTAGCTTTCATATAGTTCGTGCACAGGTAGTCTAGCTTTCATATAGTTCGTGCACAGGTAGTCTAGCTTTCATATAGTTCGTGCACAGGTAGTCTAGCTTTCATATAGTTCGTGCACAGGTAGTCTAGCTTTCATATAGTTCGTGCACAGGTAGTCTAGCTTTCATATAGTTCGTGCACAGGTAGTCTAGCTTTCATATAGTTCGTGCACAGGTAGTCTAGCTTTCATATAGTTCGTGCACAGGTAGTCTAGCTTTCATATAGTTCGTGCACAGGTAGTCTAGCTTTCATATAGTTCGTGCACAGGTAGTCTAGCTTCCATATAGTAATTTTCTAGACCATACATTGCTTACATGTAGAAAGAAAAGAAGTTCGCAATTTTAAGTTAGACATACAGACTAGCAGGGTGGCAGTCCGTTTGTAGCCAACTCCATATATATATATATATATATATGTGTGTATATATATATATATATATATATATATATATATATATATATATATATATATATATATATATATATATATATGAGAGCGAGAGAGAGAGAAATGTAGTGCACAAAGATGCTTGGTGCTATTGCTTTCACTTATCATTTCTTCTATTGGCATCATAGCAGAGGTTGAGGCTATCACAATACTTAACACTCATTCCACAAGGCTTACTTCTTAACCCTTTCACGCACGTGTGGACGCGATCAAGTCCTTAACCCGTTGAGTACCAGCGACGTGTGTTACCTTATATTCTAGCTATATTTGGTTGAGATAGTTTTAAGCCTTAATAATGCTAGTGGTCCTTCTTAAGCTGAATAAAATGGTCTAATAGTTGCCAGAGTATGATGAAAAAGATGTCCCTGGTACTCAATGGGTACTTTAGAGGGAGAGATAGAGTGAGAGCGAGCGAGCGGGGGGGGGGGGGGGGGTTTGCCGGAGAGAGAAGAGAAGGGGAGTTAAGCTTTGTTTATGTCTATTGGGGAGAGGGATACAGAGGGCGGCCCAGGAGGTGGAGTGGGAGAGAGAGAGAGGGATTGGAGTGGGAAGGCCAATAAAAGAGTGGTAATGGAGTGGGAGAGCCAATATAGAGTGGGAGGGAGGGAATGGAGTGGGAGAGGTCATAAAGAGTGGATATGGAGTGGGAGGGGCAATAAAAGAGTGGAATGGAGTGGGAGGTGAAACAAAGAGTGGACATTGATTGGAAGAGGCAATAAAGAGATGGGAATGGAGTGGGAGGGAGAGAGAAGGAAGTGGGAGAGCCATTAAAGAGTGGAAAGGGAGTGGGAGTGTCAATAAAGAGTGGGAATGGAGTGGGAGAGACAATTAAGAGTGGAAAGGGAGTGGACGTGTCAATAAGGATTGGGAATGGAGTAAGAGAGACAATATCAAGTGGGAATGGAGTGGAAGAGGCAATACAGAGTAGAAATGGAGTGGGAGAGACAATGAAGAGTGGGAATGGAGTGAGAGAAGTAATAAAACGAGAGAATAAGAGGAAAAAAATGTAAAACGAAAGTATAGATTGGGTTATTGCGGTACTACCATTAACAGATAAACACGTGAAATGAATACACTGGAAATAAAATGTAAACAAAGTAAATGGAACAGTGTGTATAATAAGAGAGCGAGAGAGAGAGAGAGAGAGAGAGAGAGAGAGAGAGAGAGAGAGAGAGAGAGAGAGAGAGAGAGAGAGAGAATGGGCTGGGGAAGGGAATGGAGAAGGGAGAGGGAGATGCAATATAGAGGCTGAAATATGGTGTGGGGGAGAGGTATATGAGTGAATGCAGTGGATGAGAAAAATGAATAAAAGTAAAGGATGCAGTGGAAAAGATAAAAACTGCAAGAAGATTAGAAAAGGTCGAATGTATCATGCATATACAAACGAGAAGAGATACAAGAAAATAAAAGCACTTTAGAGATACAGTTTAAGCAAACAATAAATAAATAAATAAATACAATGGAATACATAATATGAATATGCACCACGATATTAAATAAACCTAATAATAAATGAAATACGTAACGTAAGATAAACCTAATAATAAGTTTAATAAATAAAACACAAAAAATCAAAATTACAACTATAATGAGTCGAGAAAATTTAGCGTAACTACATTTTTATATCATTCACATTGGATCTAGATAATCTGAGCCCAATAAACTTAATTAACCCCTTGAGCATTATGACGCGTTTCAAGTGTTTTCTAGCTATCATTAGACGATTAAGGATACCAAGGAATCGAAGGGGTAACTTTTATCTCAATTAATCCTCTGAATACCAAAAGTCCCTCCTAAACAAAATACAATCGTCTAATAATATCCAGAATATACTGTCAATACACGTCATAATCCACAAGTTCATTTGATTAGTATTATTAAGTATTTATTAGCACTTACCGGCATTGATTAAGTATTTGAGAACGCATTTTTACTCTATATTCTGGTTGCCATTTGGCGATGTTATACAACTCTCTCGCTCCCACAATTTATTTCTAAGCTGAATACACTCTTCTAATAATTGCCAGAATATACTGTCAACACGCATCATTTACCTATAATGGTTGACTCTACATGCACGTCAATGTGTACCTTGTAATGTATGTCGGTATTTACATGATCTATTTACATTTAATATTAATATTAGTTTGGTTATTGACTTTATTATCGTATTCCCTGGCTTACCCTTTCCAAATGGTAGATATATTAGTCTCGATTACTCTAGTCGTCTGTGAGTTATAAAGGGTAATGTTCCAGAGTTTTGGCTTACATATTTGGAACAGGGTATAGCCAACATCAGCTTGGAGGCTGACACACGAGTATAGATATTAAATCATATTACTAGCCAAATATAATCATAGTTCATATCAAGTATATCTCACAAATACACGTGAGCTAATAAATGTTTAAATATTCCCAGCCGGGATCGAACCTCCGACATTCAGAATGAGTGTCCAAGCTTTTTATATCACGCCGAGGTGTAGTGGATAAAAAGCTTGGACACTCCTTCTGAATGACGGAGGTTCGATCCCGGCGAGTATTTAAACATAGTTAATATATATGTATAATTTAAGTCAAAAGTTTATTGTAGAAAGAATCTTGCGATAATATGAATACAATCCAAATTTAACCCTGATAGTAACCAAAATTCACGAAGCAAGTAAAAAATTATCAAAGAAAATCGTAGTCAACATAATTGCGGCACTAACCCAAATAATTGAAAAGAAGTCTAAAACGCATTTGTATCCCAAATTAGCCAGTGAAACGTGTTATTTACAATGTTGGTACAATTTCTGCCCCCGTGTATAATGTGACAATGATTCTATTTTATTTTTGCCTAGAGAGTCTGGCCTGTCTTGGTCTCTTATTATATTCTGGTCAACACTAACTTATTGGATTACACTTAGTCGGTGGTCTGAAAACAGTTTGGACTTTAGAGTAACTTCTTTAGTATATCTATACATAATATATTCTAAGTTACATTATTAATCATATTCAAGGATTTGAATATGTAGTATATTTTTGTTTTTGTTTTTGTGTGAAATAAATATATACAATGGGTAACAATAGCCGATTTAATTCAGTTTAACCCGTTCAGTACCGACGCCGTCCTTTGCAGTCTATTCTGACAACTACTAGAAGATGATTTTATGCAGCCTAGGAATGACCTCTGACAATTAAAAGGCTAAAGACTATCCCATATAATCCCTTGAGCTACCACAGCTCCTTCCTTAGCTGAATATAATGGTCCAATGGTGTCCAGAATAGATTGAAAAGGACTTCACCGGTAGTGAATGGGTTAAGGGAAGATTTCCACTTGAGGGACTTTTTTCTTTACCCCCCTTCTCCCTCATGTTTAGCCCCATTGCTTTTGAGATTTTAAGACGTTCGCCCCATTAGTTTGTCGATTTTAAGAACTTTCACCCAATTTATGTCACTTAAGACCTTTCGTCCCATTTAGGTGTCGAATTTTTCCTGGCGAGCGATAGCGAGCCTGCAATTTAAGAGGAATCGGCCTTCAGCCGGGACATTTTTCTACTGAAAAATGTACAAATTTATCTTGAAAGGGGGTCAAGGGGGTGTAATTTCAAGCTTGATGGAAGTCTAGAAAACACACTAAAAACCTCCCCTTAAGGGAATTTTCTTGTGCATGTGTTATTAGGTCAATATATAAATTTGGATCTCCGTGTCTTTCTATGTCTATCAATATGTCATTTTGTGTCTGCCAATCCATCCATAATTATAGAAGTGAAGTGTATCTTATATCAGTCCTCTTACTCTCTCTCTCTCTCTCTCTCTCTCTCTCTCTCTCTCTCTCTCTGTAACACTTACCTGTTGCATATTAATCGGCTCTTAGTATGTATTTATTTTGCCATCTCTAAAGAAAAGCATATTAATGTATGTTTTATGGAAATTATCATACCCTTCTAATTTAAGTTGGGGGACATAAAATAAGCAAGATAGGTTGAAAAAAAACCCACACAATTTATAGTTTCCTAATTAATATTATTGCTATGCTAAAGGGAAAGAATCGACACCTAAATGCACGTAATGTCTTAAAATTGACAAACAAATGGGGCAAAGGGTCTTAATATCTAAAAACTACAACAATGCAGTTACTGATGCCTGAGAACAGCTTCTACATGTCTTCCTATAATTAATCTACCTTGCGAATTTGCCGGGCATCTTTCTACTTTGAGTGGTGTTAATTTAACCCTCTCAGTACTGACGCATTATATTATTATTCCGATTGTCTTTAGAAAAATTGATAACGCTTGAATACAAAGGCTGGTATATGTTTGTTAATGAGAATTTTAGTCTAATATGAAGTGAAAACAGAATTTGAAGTTGTGAGGGACGCAACCTTAGAGCGTGACTGTACACCCCCCCCCCCTCCTCCCCTTCCTCCGACAGAAGGCGGTGACGCGGGTAAAAAGACCAGTTGGGAGTTAATGAAGATCCGGCAGCCCCTCTTCACCACCAGTCCGGCAGTCGCGGGCCTTGAACACTCCTCGGGCCCGGACAACCCTCTCCTCATAATTGGCAGTCACACGACCTGTTCTTTTCCAGCATTTTTTTGTCCTTTTAATTCCGGCAAGTTTTGACTTAAACTTGCATAGGAATATAGCCACCAGCGATAATGTAGCTACACTGTAGCTGTATTGATAACAAAAATATACTGAAAATGTCCGGACAATACAGGTTGATCATCTAAGGTTACTCTTATTAGACTAAGGAGTCCACAGAGACTGGAACCCCCTTAGAATGGGGCCCCCTCAGACTGACTCCTGCCACCTGCACAAAGCCGCCACCGGGCCCTCCGCACATCAAAGTCGTCTCTCTCACTCTTTCTCTTAGACTTAGTACACTTTTTTGGGGGTCCTTTTTATCCCTCCCGCGTGTTTTCAGCTCTCCAGGAAGTAATTATGGGGGCAACTGTTGGCCTCACGTAATGCTGCTTTCTATAGACGGATCTTAAAACACACACACACACACACACACACACACACACACACACACACACACACACACACACACACACACACACACACACACACACACACACACACACACACACACACACACACACACACACACACAGCCCGTAGCCTAGTAGGTAGAGCTCTCGTCTCACACACGAGGGGTCGGGGGTTCAATCCCCGGCCGGGTGGAGACAATTGGGCTTGTCTCCTTTCATGTGTTAGCCTCAGTTCACCTAGCTGTAAATAGGTACCTAGAATAAGTGGACGACGTTGTGACGTCCCATCTGGGGTTGGCAAAAATGGTACAAGGCGAGATGGGTATCATATGGTTCACCTAAGTTGATGGCTACCTAAGCCTTCGGGTGAGACGGTACCGTCTATAGTGAGAATGGTACCATACAGATCCACCCTAAGACTTCGTTTCCGATGTCGCCAATTGGCTAAAATACAGACTACACACATATCCACAGCCATTCCAACAGTACATAAAACACTTGACATGCATTTCACGCAATACATTCCCAGTTAAGGAGGCGCGATAATAATGAGCTTAGCTCGCATTGCGTGGATTCCCCTTGACGAACAAGTAACTGAGTAACACTCTCTTTCTATAGACGGATCTTAAAACACACACACACACACACTCTTTCTATAGACGGATCTTAAAACACACACACACACACACACACACACTCTTTCTATAGACGGATCTTAAAACACACACACGAGCGGCAAGAGATGGAGAGCCTTTATAAACTTGGTTATGAGGAGTTAGCTGTTCAAGATACTTTTTAATTGGTTGACTATGACGTAACTGAATGAATTTATATAATTTATTGTCAAATGTAGGGGACCCTTTAGAGTTTAGAACTTTAGAGAGTCTTCATGTCACAATTCTCACCATTCTCATCATATGTTTGCAATAGAAGTCAAAATCAACTTTCATGTGTTGTAATGAGACGGGTACCTTGTTCATTACCGGTACTTACTAAAGCCGTACTTACTGTATATATCTATGATTAGTAGAGGTATATCACTAAGCAGTGGACCATTATTAGCAATGAATAGCAGATACTTTAAAATCGATGAGTACTGTAGTGTAGTATTTATAAGTGTATATTTGAAAGTAATCAGTGAACTGTTGAAATGTACTTACCACTATGTAATGGTTTATTTATCAAATAATTTTATGTTCTGTCTGAAAAAGTGTTTTGAACTTCTATGTGAATAAAAGTTCGGTATGATACTAATGAGACTTAGTATATTTATCTGTATCATAACAGCTAAATGTTTCCCTGTTTCCTTCCAGTCTTTTACCTGATTATGTTATAACTATAATTAATTTGTAAAAGGTAGAATAATTTGGTTCTTAATAATAATATCGTATGACTTTAGAAGATTGATACATCTGAAGGTGCGACTTTGGAGTTGAGTCGGGGTGGAGATAGTTTTAACCAAAACTGACGACAATAAATATATATTATCCATATATACTGATGATGATGGTTGATAGAGAAATCCGAAGTGTGTGTGTGTGTGTGTGTGTGTGTGTGTGGTTGGGTAGGTAGTGGTGTGTGTTCTTGTGTGTGCACATGTTTTCGATGTGAGGCAAAGCAGGGAGAAGTACCGTAAAATTAGGAGTTCAGGAGAAATTACACACTCTCCCGCAATTCACTCTCACTCTCTCTCTCTCTCTCTCTCTCTCTCACACATCCCTACCCTCCTCCTTCCTTCCCCCCTCCCCCTCCTTCCTCTTCCACCACTTCCACCTCGCTTCCCTTCCCTCTCATTCTTCCACCTCATATCCCACCTCCTCCTCCTCCTCCTCCTTCCACATTGCACATCAACCACTCTACGGGACTTGATCTCCTTTATAGTTTCTTTCTTCTTCGTCTTCTTTTTATTTTTATTTATTATTATTATTATTATTATCATTGTCATTATCATTATTATCATCATCTATCTATCTATCTATATGCTCAGGCCCAATCCCCATTTTGGGGGTAGCCGACTCAAGACAGAGCAAGAACAGGGAAAACACAAAAACAACATAATACAAAAAAATAAACACAGATAAAAAACACAAACTCTCATTCATCCAGGTCATCCAGGAG
Organism: Paralithodes platypus; assembly: GCA_032716605.1. Lineage (NCBI taxonomy): Eukaryota > Metazoa > Arthropoda > Malacostraca > Decapoda > Lithodidae > Paralithodes > Paralithodes platypus. Next base: position 43,774,670 of record CM064495.1, read on the forward strand.
AAGACCCAGAGACCAGGGTTACCAAGGTCGCTCCAGCACTCCCCCGGCCCCTGACCACCCGGAGAGGTTCCGATCTCGGCAGGCAGACATGCAGCGGAGCCAAAGCCACAAGCCCTCCCACCACACTTCCAGGCACACCCTTCATATTAATCGTCTCCCCGGGCCAGGCGCCTGATGGACTATTATCTAGTCCAACTTGCGCCCGACCCCTTACTTCAAATGACCACGTGTTCACTCAACTATTCACAAGCATTCTCCATTCACTCCTGTCCACCACCACTTCCCCTGCCTGATCTATAGTCATTCCTCTATCATCCAAAGCCTTTCTTACACAGTCTCTCCATCTCAATGGGGGTCTTCCTGCCCTTCTATCTCCCCTTGTACCTGACTCACATATTCTCTTTGTAAGCCTTTCATCTCCCATTCGTTCAACATGACCATACCAGCTCAGCACCCTTCTGTCCACTCTGGCTGACAAATGTTCCTGCTGCCCCACTCTCCTACGTATCTCTTCATTCCTCAATCTGTCTCTACGAGTAACTCCACACATACTCCTCAAGCAGCTCATCTCCATCACATCCAGCCCTCTTTTCTCCTTTTTTTTCATCATCAACAATATTATTATTGTTACTATATTTGTGTTATATCCTCCTCTATCTGTTCCCTACTTTTACTCCTCTCCTCCGCTTTCTGTGTCCTCTTCCTCCTCCTTCCTCTAATTGTTCTCTTTTCTCTCTCCCCATCTTTCTTCTTTCGTTTATTCTTCAGCCATCTTTCCCGCCTCCTCATCGTCGTCCTTTTCTTTCTCCTTCTGTTCTTCTCCTACACACACACAGACACACACATCAACACCGGAGGGCGACAAAACCACACACTGACACACACTCACGCTCTCTCTTTCTCTCTCTGTCACACACACACACACACACACACACACACACACACACACACACACACACACACACACACACACACACATAGACCCACTCACAAACTCTCTTTCTCTCTCTCTCACACACACACACTCTTATACACACACACACACACACACATACACACAGACAAACACACACGCACACTAACAAAACTCCAGGACCTGTATCAAGTCTACCAAGCCAGATGGTCCTATAAACTCTCTGGCTCGCATCGGAAGAACTGTATTGCCGGGAGGAGGAGGAGGAGGAGAAGTGGGAGGAGGAAGAGGATGGGGAGGGGGAGGGGGAGGAGGATTGGAGAAGGGGAGGATTGAAGGAGAGGGAGGAGGAGGAGGAGAGGAGAGGAGAGGAGAGGAGATGAAGGAAAAGGAGGAGGATGGGAAGAGGATGTGGAGGAGAGGAGGTGGAAGAGGAAGAGAAGGAGGAGAACGAGAGGAGGTGGAGGAAGAGGAGGGAAGGAGGAGTAAAAGGTGAAGAAGAAGAAGATCGAAGAGGAGGATAAGAGGAAGAGGTAGGACGAAGAGGAAGTGGGAGGACAAGGAGGAGGAGGAGAGCACCATTAGTTTTGAGATGTTAAGGCGTTCGTCCCATCACTTATGCGATTTTAAGACATTTTGCCCATTACTTTGTCATTATTAAGACCTTTCGTGCCATTTAGGTGTCAATTTTTTCCTGGTGAGCAATAGCGAACCTGTAATTTAGGAGGAACCAGCCAATTTTCTACCCAAAAAATTATTGATTTATCTTTTTTTCTTTATCCTCTTTTCGCTTCTATCTTTCATTTGTTCGTGTATCCATCTACGATCTTTTTCGCATCCTCCTCCTCCTCCTCATGGTGGTCTAGGGAGCAAATTAATAAAGAAGAAGAAAAATAATTTAATATATTCTTAAATGGCGGTGTGAGACATAATACGAATTCTATAACGCAAGATAACATAAAACATTCGTGGTAGTTGAGAGTAAAAGAAATGTTGTGAATATCGAATGGAGGAAAAAAAGGTGTGGAAAAAGGGGAAGCTGGGAAGAATGGTTCAAATGATGGTGAAGTCGATTTAAGAGAGGTTAGCAGAGTGAGAGAGAGAGAGAGAGGTGTGTGTGAGTGAGTGAGTCAGCGAGAGAGAGAGAGAGAGAGATAGAAGGGGAAGGGGGTGATATGGTAAGTAGGGTGAGAATGATGAGAGAATAGGGGAGACAGAAACAAGTGTGAGCCAACCTGAGTACAAAGGAGTACAAAGGAAATCAAGCAACAACAGGTCTAGTGACCCTTCTAGGCTGCTTGTCCTCCAAAACACTGAGGATTAAGTGTCCAAACAGTGGTTTAGAGTGGGTAAGGGAACATTGGAAAGGGAACTACTGCCCTGGAACTAATGTCCGTGGCATGATTAGGAAGTTAGTAGGGGGACAGATGGGTTAGTAACTGAGGGGGGGATAAAATAAAGTTATTCATTTACAAACGCAGTCTGTCGCGGGTTTGATGCGAGATATTTGTCTAAGCGGAGTTTAAATGAATCAACGGTGCTGCAGTCTATAACGTCTCGGGGAAGCCCATTCCTCAAGTTGACAACTCGATTGAAGAAGAAATTCTTAGATTCGTGTGAGTTAAAAGATTTACCAATAATTTTGCAACCGTTTCCCCGCGTGTAATTAGATTGGTCGATAGTAAAGTACTTACTACAGTTCATATTGTCGATGCCTTTGATGATTTTGAACACTTGAATTAAGTCACCTCTTAATCTGCGCTGGGTTAAAGGAAATATATTTAATTCTCTAAGACGCTCTTCGTATGGTTTGTTCTTTAGGCTAGGTATCATTTTGGTAACTCTACGTTGAACTCGTTCTAGCTTATTTATATCTTTTTGGTAATAAGGGCACCAGGATTGAACGCAGTATTCCAGAAGAGGGCGGACTAAGGAATTGTAAAGGGTTAGGATAACTTCTTTGGATTTATGCTCAAATGACCTGCCTATAAAGCCAATTATTTTGTTTGCCTTCTTAACAACTTCTGAACATTGTTGACTCGGTTTTAGGTTACTCGATATTGTTACTCCCAGATCGGTTTCTCTGTTTACATTCTTAAGCTGAGTGCCATTCATGGAATAGTTTGCTTTCTCATTTAGGTATCCGATATGTAGTACTTTACATTTATCCGCATTGAAACTCATTTGCCAAATTTGGGCCCAACATGACAATTTATCTAGATTGTGTTGCATATCATCAACTTGTTCTTTTGAGAGTACGCTATTTGCAATTTTTGTATCGTCAGCAAATTTTGAGATTGTACAGGTGAGACCCTCATCTATGTCGATGTAAATTAGAAAGAAAATTGGTCCTAGTACCGATCCCTGGGGTACCCCGTTACTTACATTGGTCCATTTAGATGCCTTACCGTTTATGACTACTCTTTGCTTTCTGTCGCTGAGCCAATTTTCTATCCATTTCAACACACCGTCTTGTATTCCATGCGCTTTTAGTTTTAGCAGTAAACGTTTGTGGGGAACTTTGTCAAAGGCCTTTTGAAAATCAAGGTATATAATATCTACAGCTTTACTCTCATCGTAGAGGTTGAGGATATCTTGGAAGAAGTCTAAGAGGTTTGTTAAACAGGAACGTTTTTTTACGAAAGCCGTGTTGAGTATCTTTAATTAAGTTAATTTAAGGAGGAGGAGGCTGGGGGGGGGGGGGGGGGGAAGAAACAGAGATTTTAGAGAAGATGTAAGAAGCCACCAATATTCGAAGTATATTGTTGGAGCCACATAAATGGTTTTCAGGCTTTTGTTTTCTACAAAAGCTTTTGAATAAAACAATTATCAGAATCAAACCACCACGATGTACCTTCAGTCAATAGTCTGTGTTCAGCTAACATCTGATTTTTGTATACGTATTGGCAATACATGATAATACTTTGTCTTGACCAGGTTATATAACAGTTAGTGAACAAATGCGGAAAACAGGAGTGGAATATATAAAATAGGCTAGTAGAGCAGATACAGTAGACACCAACACCTTCCAAGACAGACAGACAGCCAGATAGATAGGGCAGAACTGAACGAGTGACAGGGTCGGGAGGATGGTGTGGGAGAGGGGAGGGGAGGTAGGAAGGTATCTGTATCGCGTACTTCTATAGGGAATTATTTAGTTTAGCTCTGGCTCATAATATATAGAGATCCTGTGGCAAGAGTTAGTGGCTATCTTTGTTTATAAATGCCATTATTTTTCCGCAAACTATATAACAAATGGTCGATATTTAAACTTTTGTTCGTGTATAATTTAGACCCAAAGATCAAATTAATATCGTGTACCAGTATTGTCGAATGTTTATTATGTTTATGGACTTGTATAACAAGAGGCTAATGATATCGGTGACGTCTAAATGGCGGAGGTTGGTCGATCTCTGCTACTATAGGGTCTCTCACTATTGGTAATACTTTAGAGAGTTTAGATTAATTAGGGTCAGGTGAGGTATACAAATTGTTTGACTCATGTTAGACAGGGTTCTAGATCTATCTGGCGAAGTATGTTCTTGCAAACTATAATAACATAAGCTTGTTATAAGGTTCGGTTAGGTCAGGTTAATAGTGTTTCCGAATGTACGAATTGTATCTTACCGGTAGAATAATATAAATCACAGACGGAGATTGGGAGGTGGGGCGGTACGAAGGGTGGGGTTGGGGGTGATAGGAAGGGGGTGGCAACAAGGAGCTGCCGGTAGGAGGAGAAGAGGGGGAGGATTGGTAGCAAAATGGGAATAGGGAGGTGGGGCTGATACCGATGGGGGGCGTCATCTCGAGGGAGGGAAAGGGGGCGGGGGGAGACCGACAGAATGAGGGAGTTAAGAGGGAATGGATTGTCTACATACAGAAGTAGGTAGATGGGGGGTAATGTACTGTATAAATGAGGGGGTTAGGAGCTGGGTGTAAGGGGCGTCAGCAAGGGGTGGGGGTATGGGGTGTCGTCAGTAAGGTATGGGGGTAGGGGGGGGGTGGGGTAAGAAGGCGTCAGCAATGGGTGGGGCATAGGGGGCGGGAACGTCATCTAGAGAAAGAGGGGGGCATCATCTAGACTCCTAGAGGGGGAGAGAGGAAAGGAGGGCATCCTCCACAGGGGGGCGTTAGCTAAAGAGGGCATCCTCTAGAAGGGCGAGAGAGGTAAGGGGGGTTTCATACAGAGGGGGGAGAGAGGTATAAGGGGAGCGTCATAATTAGGGGGGAGAAAGGTAAGGGGAGGGGGTGTCATAGAGGGGGGAGAGAGGTAAGGGGCGTAATATAGAGGGAGAGAGGTAAGATGGGTGGTCATATAGAGGCGGGGGAGAGGTAAGGGGGGCTTACTATAGAGGGGGAGAGGTATAAGAAGGGCGTCATAATGGGGGAAGAGAGGTAGTGTGGGGGGGGGGGGGGGCGTTGTATAGAGGGGGGCAGAGGTAAGAGGGGGGGGGGGGGGGGTAAGGGGAGGGGTCGTCAGTAAGGTATACAGGAAGGCTGGTTATCGGACCCACCTTCACCAACACGTCACCTCGGAAATGAAAGAGTGATTTTTTTAATGTTTTCTTTTATGTCGGCGTGTGTGGTAGTGTCGCCCCCCGGTCTTGTTATGTGTGTGTGTGTGTGTGTGTGTGTGTGTGTGTGTGTGTGTGTGTGTGTGTGTATTACAGAACCCTTGATGTAGTGATGAATAGGGAGGGGGTACTTTCGTTATTTACGTTTTATAATAAAATAAAATAAAAACTACGTCAAGAGCAGAGCAGGCCTTTGGGATATTGTTTGTTTTTCATGCTAACCCTTGAGTGTAAATTAAGAAGTGGTAATTGCATATACTACTTATGCAGTCTAATAATAAATATTAAACAGTTAATTAATTTGACTATCCAATCTTCTATCCACTTAAGCCAACCCTAACATATCCTAACTGTACACACATTACCCACACCAACTATACCTAACCACTTTAACCACTCCTAACCACCTCACCGATTCTTAACTATCCTCTCTGCTTTTATTCACCTAAGACAATCCTAACCGCCCTTACTCATCCTATACCACACATATAACTCCTAACCACTCCAACTACTCTTAATTATATCAATCTATCCTAACCACCTCACCTAAACAAATTACCCCAACTACTCCTAACCGCACCAATCACTCCTAACCACCAATACCACTCTTACAACTCCAACTACTATTAATCATGTCGAATCAATCCTAACCACCTCTAACCATCCTCTAACCATCCTATGTACTTCTATCTACAACCCTTCCACCCTGCCTCTAACTACAAACTACACATACAACTCCAGACCACACTAATTCTTCTAAAACTTTCCAATCACTCCTAACCACCCTTCCTCTAACTACACATACAACACCTAATCACCCCTAACTACTTATAACCTTTCCAATCACTCCTAACCAAACTCTAACTACACATACAATTCTTAACCACACCAATTACTATTAATCATCTCATTAAATCCTATCCACCTCATGTACTCACGCAACTACGCCTAACCGCACCAATCACTTCTAGCCAGCCACATTTATTCTAATCACACACACAATGACTTCTAACCTTTCCAATCATTCCCAACCACCCACTAACCAGCACCAATAGCTCTTAAGGGGCTACTACTTGTTTTTGGGTCTATATATGTACCGGTATATATTTTATATATATATGTTTTTTTAGTTTCCTCGCTAGACCTGCATCAAGCTTAAAATAACACCCCCATTGACCCCCCTTCAAGATAAATTTGTACATTTTTCGATAGAAAAATTTCCCGGCCGAAGGCCGGTTCTTCTTAAAATTACAGGCTCAGTATCGCTCACCAGGAAAAAAATGACACTTAAATGGCACGAAAGGTCTTGAAATTGACAACGAAATGGGGGTGAAAGGTATTAACATCGCCAAACTAACGGAAGGAGCGTCTTAAAATCTCAAAACTAATATGCTAAACACGAGGGAGAAGGAGGTCCATAAAAAGCGAGTAGTACCCCCTTAAATTCAATTATACCGGCCACTGTGCCTCTTTGGCGACACCTCTGATAAGATAAACAAGAGAGCTATAAAAATTACTCCCAGACCCTCCCACTTTTATTCTTCCCCCCTTCAATAACCCCCCTTCTCTCTCTCTCTTTCTTTCACTCTCTCTCTCTCTACCTCTATCTATCTATATATATCTATCTATCCATCCATCTCTCTCTCTCTCTCTCACACACACACACACACACACACACACTCTCTCTCTCTCTCTCTTTTCTCCCTTACACCCCCCCCCCCCTCTTTCCAGCCTTCTTTCCTATTTTTTCTCTTTCCCTCCTCCCCTCCTCTCGTCATTCATCCTTCCATCTCTCCCCTGTTTACCTTCTTCCTCCCTCTTTACCCTTTTTTTATAGACCTTGATTTTTTTTAATTATTATTCCTGTTTTTACTCTTTCGTTTTCTTTTTGGTCTGTGTTAAACGCTCTCTTTGTTTCATTTTCTTTGTTTCTGTTTGTTGTATATTCTTTCTATTTATATTGTCTGTGTTTATCTTTAGCTTCTTTCAGTCTTTCTCTTCTTTATTTTGGCTTTCTTTTCTGTGTTAATTAGCCTATTATCTTCTTTCAGTCTTTCTTTTCTTTTCTGTTAATCTTTCTCTTCTTCCCTTTGTCTTTATTTTCAGTATTAATCTTTCTATTCTGAATTTTGTTTCTCTTGTTTTTTTGTGTTTATCTTTCTCTTCTTTCCTTTGTCTTTCTTGTCCATGTTTATCTATCTATTTTCTCTATTTCTATATAATATTTTGATTTATATATTTTGTTTTGGCTTCATCCCCGCTTACCCTTTATCATTACTCTCTCCATCCTCGTCTTACCCTTTAACATTACTCTCTCCATCCTCGTCTTCACACATGTTATATATATTTTTAATCTATTTTAGGTAGGAACTATTTCTTTGTACATTCTTACCGACACTGTTTGTGTAAGATTATGATGCATTATGTATCATGCAATTTGTTTAAGATAATTTTATTGTATGGACAGCCATTGTATATTTAATGGAAATAAAATAATCTTAATCTGAATCTCTCCGTCACACATCTCCTCCTTATCATTCGCCCTTCTTTCTGTTCTCTTTCATTCATCTCCTTCCTTCTCTCATCTCTACTCCTACTTCTACTTTGTATCTCCTGTTTTGTTGTTCCCCTCTATTGCTCTATTATTCCTTCGTTTTTCCTTCTTTAATTACACCTTTTCTCATTTCGCCATTCTTTTCTTTAGCCTCTCTTTGCCTTCTACACCATCCTCTCCTTGTAATCTTATCCTCTTTTGATTGCATTATTCTTTATTGTTTTCTGTTTATATGTTCATCCTCTTTGTTTTTAATTTCTTCCTTCTTTCCTCTCGTCCTCTCTCCCTTGCTGCCCTTCTCTCGTTTTATCTGTCTCCCTTTCTCAATCTTTCTTTCCTCTTTTGTGTTAGCCTGCATTTCCAATTGCTCTCCCTCTACTCAACCCTTTATGTTTTTGTGTATCCCCCTTCTCTCTCTCTCTCTCTCTCTCTCTCTCTCTCTCTCTCTCTCTCTCTCTCTCTCTCTCTCTCTCTCTCTCTCTCTCTCTCTCTCTCTCCTGTCCCCTACTAACTTCCTAATCCTGCCACGGACATTAGTTCCAGGGCAGTAGTTCCCTTTCCAGTGTTCCCTTACCCACTCTAAACCACTGTTTGGACACGATCCTCAGTGTTTGGAGGACAAACAGCCTAGAAGGGTCACTAGATCTGTTGTTGCTTGATTTCCTTTGTACTCTCTCTCTCTCTCTCTCTCTCATTTAAACGAGGAGTTACCTGTTGCTATCTATGGGTGGGTGAGTGAGTGAGTTTGTTTGAGCGAGAGACCGTCACCCCCTCCGCCACACAGGCAGGACCCAAACAAAACACGGGTCCCCCAAAAATGCCAAGAGGGCCCCTCAGCATGGGTGGCCGGAGGGAATGTCAATGAGGCACCTGCCTGTCCCTCACTGTCACTCTATATGGCGCACACACACACATACACACACACGCACACATACACATATTCACACACACACACACACACTACACACATACACACTACACTCATACACACACACACACACTACACTAATACACACACACACACACACACACACACACACACACACACACTAAAATAGACTGATAAATGCTGCATAAGCATTGTTAAGGTTTATTATTATAACCTGTTTTTTTTTAAATATCAATTAGGATATGGTCCACTTTTCTGCCAATTTTGTATTTTCAATTTTCAACATGGTTTCACTAGTTTGTTTGTTTCACAGCGGTACCTGACAATGCTATAAGTTATTAGGAAAGCGAGTAATGAACATACTATTTTTCATTGTTATTATTATTAGTAGTTATTTGTTTATGTATTTATTAACTCATTTATTTATTTACTTGTTTATATATTTATTTATATATAGAAATACTAATTGAAACTTCTTTTCTTTGTTTGTATTACTGTAGGCTACCTTATTATATGTTAATTATTAATACTACACTTCTATTTTATTATATTGTTCACCTACGATTTTTATATTAGCTCTTTTTATTTTCAGTTTGTATCGATGCCTTCACTTTTGTTATCTTTTGTCGCTGATCCTTTCACCTCGGATATATTTGTTGTTTGTTCAGACTAATCTCTCTTTATTTTTGTTTTCTGTGTGGGGGAGAAGGTGTAATAGAGAGATAGAGATATACAGATAGATATATATATATATATATATATATATATATATATATATATATATATATATATATATATAGATAGATAGATAGATAGATATAGTGAGAGGGTGTATGTGTGTGTGTGTGTGTGTGTATATGTGTTTGTGTGAGAGTGAGTGAGCGAGTGAATGTGTGTGTGTGTGTGTGTGTATGTATGTATGTATGTGTGTGTGGGTGTGTATGTGTTTGTGTGAGAGATAGTGAGTGAGTGAGTGAATGTGTGTGTGTGTGTGTGTGTGTGTGTGTGTGTGTGTGTGTGTGTGAAGTAAGGTATAGTAAAAGTCTAGGGTTTCCACGACCCACGTTCAATTTACTCCTCATCTGGCCAACACGTTCGAAAACAAGTCACTCCTCCATAGCAACTAACCAAAACTAAAGGTATCATTTCCATTATTTACCTTTGAGACTAGATTCGAGTCCTTGGAGTACCACATGTACCACATAAGAGGGGGTGTTTTCTTGACGTGTTGGTGTAGCCAGGATTATTGTACAACGCAGGAACGATCAGAAAAATCCCTGACGTTTGGCGTGGATTCGATCTGAGTTCCACGACGCTATCCACTGTGCTATCGCCTCCCCCAGCCATCTGACCGCAATTCTACAAGTTCGTGCCGCTCACACTGTCTATAGCGCTCTCACAACTAACTCCTATGTATCTCTCTCTCTCTCACACACACCTACATACACACACACACGCACACGCACACACACACACACACACACACACTCTCTCGATAAAACCCGTGAGTTACGGAGATGGTTACGATCTGTGAGAGAGAGAGAGAGAGAGAGAGAGAGAGAGAGAGAGAGAGAGAGAGAGAGAGAGAGAGAGAGAGAGAGAGAGAGCTAGCTAGCTAGCTAGCTATAGTTACACCAATGTCGCTCGCCCCAATAACCCACGCCACTTCTAGCCCACTCATTATTTTCTGTTTGAAGACAAGGCTGGTGTTCCTCGGATGAGCTCATATTACTCTGTGTAACTCAAATGAGATAAGGTTGCTGGGCTACCGTTAGGAGCCGAACAATCAAATTGGGCCGTATTCGGCTGAGTGGTCAAATTTTTGATGAAATGCCATTTTGGGCTGAGCTTCAGATTTGGGCCGAACGCTTGATTCTGAACCATGCCCAATTCCCACTCTCCTCTCTCCATAATGTTACCTTTCCCAGAGATCTTTGTTTAATTTTGTCTGAAAACACTTTCTGAACGGGTCTAAAAAGGATTAAAACAATCAGGACAAGAAGTGTGAGCCTAAAGATCAAATACCTACCGCTCGCTTACACGACGCAGGTAAAAACGAGAACGAGAGAGACAACACGCGAGGGAAAGAATTAGCACCTGTCAGCACCTGCACCAAACAGCAGATAAGTCGCCACCACCACCATCACCACCACCACTACCATCTCAGACGTGGCCACTTCAAACAACTCCTCTCACTCCCCCCACCCCCTCCCCTCCCACTCCTTCTCTTAGTGGATTAGAAGCGCCCTGGTTTACGGTATACACTAAGCCAGCCTGAGTTTACGGTATACTAAGCTGCAGTCGCCACCACGTATGTCGCTCCGCAGGGCCCTTATTTATGGATACAGCGCCGGGTGGTGCTTGTTAGGGAGTGGACTGGAAAAAATGTTTATATAGCTTGCTGTTTGTGTGGACGGATCATGGGTTATATGGTCGTACTCTTGAACTTGGCAAGGGGATTGCTTTCCCCTTCCGCCATTTAAAATAACACAGGGTACGGGAATATCTAGTGTCATAATTTAAGTCTGAGATTGTTCTCATTCTTCCATTTCTCCATTGGAAGTAGGCCTATGACATGGTAGGAGAGAATAACCACCATCCATTTGTTGCACCCTATGAATGCGATGCAGTCTGTTCTTACATACTATTCTAGTTCTCGCCAGACGATTTATCCAGCTTAGGAACGCCACCTCAAATTTTGTATGTAGAAGCTTTGTAATTTAACACAAACAAAATGATTATCCCTGTAAATTCTATGACATATACTTATATATTCTACCTATCGCCAGATAATTATATTCAGCTTCGGATGAACCTTTCGTTCTAAAGGGGTACAGAATATATCTGCTATCTACAGTATATACCTTATATTTTGATCAGTTCGTAAATTAGTGTAATCGTACGTTGCTATTGTATTCTTGGCCTGCCGTCTTCTTAGATATATTCAGGTTCTTCTGAGTTAAAGCTTTCCATTGTTTTACGCCTTCCGTGTTAGCAAACCATATTATTTTTTCTATGATGTTAACAATTACGGTATGATATAAGATAATTGTATGTGTCAGCTAACTCGATTTTTAAGTTATCATAATGATTATATACTTTTGTATAAAATTACACAGTTGGTCTCAGGCATGTTTTAAAGCATATTTTGAAATGTTTCTCTAGCTACCAGAGTAAACGTTATCATTACAAAGAATGTTCCACAAGATCTCTTAGCGCTCAAAACGATCACATGAAAGAGTGTGAGTGTTTTTACTAGTGTGTGTGTGTGTGTTTTGTGTAATTATTGCATTTACCTGATTATTATTAATGCGTGCACCTATGTAGATTATGAGAAGTATCGCGTGGCTGTTGGTTTGTCTGTGTGCACGTGTGAATGTGTTTTCGTGTGTGTATGTGTGTTTGTGTTTATTTTGTTTATTTACACAAGGACATTCTCCAGCCTCCACCACGACGCGTCCCCCACGGCTTCATGCATACGGAAGAAATGGTCACACCGCCTCGACTGCTCGAAAACCTTTTTCTGGACGCCTTTTTCCCCGAGTCCCCCCTCACCCTCCCTCAGCCCATTCTCTTCCCTCACTCACGTTTTCTCTTTCCTTTCCAGCGTGCAATCGACAGGGAGTGAAGATACAACAGTTATAAACATACCTTACACGGGAGAGAGAGCACGGAGGAGAAGGTACGTGTGTGTGTGTGTGTTTGTTTTTGTAGCCTTTTAGTGTATGTATTAACTTGGTTGTGGTGGTGGTGGTGGTGGGGGGGGGGGGGGAATGATACGTAGACACAAACACGGCAGCATTAACAAGGGCTGTTGAACGTATATAGTGTGTATGGCAATATATGAGTGTACAGTGAGCCGAATAATATCTATGACAACTATATAGAGGTGTTTGGCCAGTCTCAGTTACTTTAGTGTCTCTAGTGTGGAGGGGTATTTGTTCGTGAGTATATATGCGTGAGTATGTCTGTGTGTGGGTGGGCGGTGTGTTTTAACGTTTATGTAGCGTTGTGTGTGCATGGGGGGGTGTAGGGGGGGGGATGTTTGGATGTTTGTGTGTGCGAGTGCGTGCGTGTGTGTGTGAAAGAGAAGGGTGGAGGGAGGGGTGTTTGAACGTTTATGTAGCGTTGGTGTGTGCGTGCATGTGCTTGTGTGTGTGTGTGGGGGGGGGGGGGGGGGAATGTTTGTGTGCGAGTGCGTGCGTGTGTGCGTGAAAGAAGGGTGGAGGGAGGGGTGTTTGAACGTCCATGTAGCGCTGGTGTGTGTGTGTGGGGGGGGGGGGGGAGGATATTAGGATGTTTGTGTGTGATTGCGTGCTTATGTGTGTGAAAGAGAAGGGTAGGGGGAGGGGTGTTAGGACATTTGTGTGGGCGCTCGTATGTGCGTTTGTGTGTGCGTGGGGGAGGGGGCTTGCATGTGTAATGGACATGTGCGAGTGTTGGTCTGTGAGCACGGTGTCTGTATGAGAGAGAGAGAGAGAGAGAGAGAGAGAGAGACAGAGAGAGAGAGAGAGTTCTACATTATAACTGCTGTCAAATAGATCCATATGGGACATAAACGATGCATTATGCAAGGCAGAGATTAAATACACACACACATAATTATATATATATATATATATATATATATTCGATCTTTTCTTCTTAACGATCCCCTTTAAAATATAATAATAACAGCAAATAACATACACAAACTCGTAATCAGATTGTAATATTGTCTCGTAGATCTCAATATCGAGATAATTCCGCTTGACGGCACTATAGTAACAACACAAAAGGGGTTATCGTGGGACTGAAAGGGTTAAGTGAGTCAACAAGGTGGTGTGGAATTATTGATGACAATGAAAGGAGTGAGAGAGAGAGTGAGAGAGAGAACTGTCAAGAGGGGTGACATGGAGTGACGGCCACTTGTCTTAGCTCTCTCTCTCTCTCTCTCTCTCTCTCTCACTCTCTCTCTCTCTCTCTCTCTCTCTCTCTCTCTCTCTCTCTCTCTCTCTCTCTCTCTCTTCTCTCCTCTCTTCTCTCTCTTCTCTCTCTCTCTCTCCTCTCTCTCTCTCTCTCTCTCTCACTCACTCACTCACTCACTCACTCACTCACTCACTCACTCTCTTTCCACACACACACACACACACACACTTATACCGATCTCTCTATCTATATATATATATATATAATATATTATATATATATATATATTATATATATATATATATATATATATATAATATATATATCTGATAGAGAGAGAGGTGAGTGAGTGAGTGGGAGATGAAAGCTGGAGGGGAGAGAGAATAGAAAGTGAAGTGAGGAGGGGATTGAAAGGCGGGTGAAAAGGTGTTTGTGTGTGTGTGTGTGTGTGTGTTTATATGTGTTTATATGTATGTTTTTACTTGGGGAGTTTGTGCATGTGTGTTTCTTTTTATTTATATGAAGGAGACAAAAGGCATAGTAGTAACAAGTGTCTCCCCCCAAGTTGAAAGAATGATAGGGAACCAAATTTAAGGTACGTTTGAGTCAAAATGTCTGGACACACAGAGTTTGAAGCAGGTCAAACCATAGGATGAGGAAAAGACAGATTGAGAGGGAGAGAGAGAGAGCGAGAGAGTTCCGGAGCTTACATTTTTGAGAAGAAGAAAGACTGGGAAAATTGGTTCACTTTAGGGTTAGAGCTGGACACAATAGAGGTGGGAATGTATTGAAAAGCGGGTGCCACCCAGTCTTCGTAAGGGAGGATATAATACACTAAGAGAGCTCTGAAGAACACTGATTATTATAATAGCAGTAGAAGAGTGAGAGAGATTCAACATTGTGGGGTGTAGTGAGATATTGTGGGGTGTAGTGAGATATTGTGGGGAATAAGTGTGTGTTTGATCCTGTGTTTCACTGTAACAGCTCAAGCGTTTTTATGTCTGTGTATGCATGTGAGAGAGAGGGAGGGCATTATTTTCAGGAAGCAAGTATGGAAAAGAGAGAAGAACAGGTTAGCTAAAAGAAAACAAAAAGTACAAAATGAAAATAATTGTCATGTAACTTAGAATTAAGTTACTGGAATAAGAAGTGTATCGCAAAATTATCACTGGAATACAAAATAACGTATTCTAACGGTGACTATAACAATAGCAAAGTAAATCATCACACCTCATTCCTCTTCAATACAATATTATATATATATTTAGCAAGACAAAATCATTATATCAAACTTCTCTTCTATGCAAAATTACATTATTTGTAAGAGGTAACTATCATATAACATTCCTTTCTATACATTACAAATAATGGAAAGACAAAACTATCATATCACATTCCTCCTCTATACAAAATTACAATATTCGCAAGATCAACACTATCACATCATATTCCTCCTGTATATAAAAATACAATATTAGCAAGATCAACACTATCACATCATATTCCTCCTGTATATAAAAATACAATATTAGCAAGATCAACACTATCACATCATATTCCTCCTGTATATAAAAATACAATATTAGCAAGATCAACACTTATCACATCATATTCCTCCTGTATATAAAAATACAATATTCGCAAGATCAACACTATCACATCATATTCCTCCTGTATATAAAAATACAATATTAGCAAGATCAACACTATCACATCATATTCCTCCTGTATATAAAAATACAATATTAGCAAGACAAAACTATCATATGACAATCCTCTTCTATGCAAACTTTCACATATATCACCAACCTGCACATATGGTGTAAATTTCCATATATTTGTCTAAATATCCCGTGGCCATAATAACCATTACGAGTGATCTCTTATCTTAATTAAATATATCACGGTTGGCAAATTTATGTCCGTGCGACTAACTGTATGTGAGCGTGTGCGCGCGTGGCTGTGTGTGTACCAACACAAATTTGTGTGACGTGAGTCCTAGATATTAGCTTGTCACAGCACTTGTACAATTTTGATATAAGCGTAACCATATTTATGCTGCACCATAAATTTTTCGACAAAGCAATAATCCTATGTATAATAGTTTATATAATTAAGTATTTGATATATTTAATAGAGTTTAAAAGTCATTAACAATGGACGTATTCGCGACATAACAGCGGGGCTGTAGATTTAATGCTATTAAATATGGCTTTTGTATAATGCCGTTTAAATCCCTGAAAATGGTATATGATCGAGTGATGTTCAGTTCTTACCCGGCCAGCCACACAATGGGACATCACTGCATCACATCACTACATTACTTTAGTACATCACATTAGTGCATCACATTACTGGATCACATCACTACATCACAGCACTGCATCACATCAATACATCACATCATTACATCACATCATTACATCACATCACTACATCACATCATTAAATCACATTAATACATCACATCATTACATCACATCATTACATCACATTACTACATCACATTACTACATCACATCATTACATCACATCACATAATTACATCATTACATCACATCACTACATCACACCATTACATCACATCACTACATCACATCATTACATCACATCACTACATCACATCATTACATCACATCACTACATCACATTAATACATCACATCACTACATCACATCACTACATCACATCACTGCATTGAATAACTTTTCATCACTACATTACATTACATCACTGCATCACATTGACTTACATAATATTTCTGCACCACATTACATTACTGCAGCACATCGTTGCAGTGCATCACATTACATTACAACATAACATTGCATGACTACATTACATCACTGCATAACATCACTATATCACATAACATCACTGCATCACACATCGCTATATTATCATCACATTAATACCTGTTATTGAACATGACTAATTATCAATACAGAACAATACTGCCTCACTACACGGAGGGGGGGGGGGGGTTCTCCCACATGTTTAGCCCCATTAGTTTGGTGATTTTAAGACCTTTTGTACAATTTAGTTGTCGATTATTTTCTTGGCAATTTAGAAGGAACTGGCCTTTGGCCAGTATGCACAAATATATCTCGAAGAAGGGGGGGGGGTCTTGGAAGTGTTTATTTTTAAGCTTGATGGAGGTCTAGGGAGAACATTGAAAATTAAATATATGTAGATATATTAAAAATAGATAAAAAAACTCCCCTTAACCCATTCAGTACGGGTGACGTCATTTGCATTCTAATTCTAGCTCTCATTAGAATATTTTATTCGGTTTAGAAAGGATTTTGTGGATGTCAAATATAGAAATAACTATGAAATTGATATTCTTATGTTCGTATGTTGAAAGGGTTAGTAGAGATCTTGTATACCACTTTAATACGTCTAGTCCCTTCCTAAAGCTGGCGTCACACGATATTATGCTCGGAGTCAGTTTATCAGATTCAAAGTATAATAAACGAAAAGGCTGATATTCGACCAATGTTTCTTCAGTGTTGACGTTAATAGATAGCTCGTACCTAAACATAGGGGCAGGAGGTACTTTGCTCCCTAGACGTCCCTGTGACGCCCCCTAAAGCTCAACAAAATCGCCAAGTGTAAACCAAATTGAGGTGAAAATGACTTCATCGCACTGAAGCCGTTAAGGGGAGGTATTTAGTTTGTTCCCTAGACCTCCATCAACCTTAAAATTACACCCCCTTGAGTCCCCCCTTTTCTCAAGATAAATTTGTACATTTTTCGGTAGAAAAATTTCCCGGCCGAAGGCCGGTTTTCCTCTTAAATTCCAGGCTCGCTAATCGCGCGCCAAGGATAAAATCGGACACCTAAATGGCCACTAAGGTCTTAATATGGTGGTGGAAAGTTTCTTAAAATTGCTAAACTCTGGTGCAAACATTTTATAATATCAAAAGCAATGGGGCTAAACATGAGGGAGAAAGGGGTCAAGAAAAAAATCCCTCAAGTGGAGATCTCCCCTTAACTCGTTCACTTTGATGAATGTTTAGCAAGCTGAATAAAGTCGATTAATATTTGACAGGATATGATTAAAAAGCCGACAGTGTCCTCTAAACGAGTTATACTAAACTCCGAAGTAACACACCATTTGACGAGGAGAAGTTTAATTACAAAGTACTACTTATAGCTTTACTTATTACTTATACTCAAGCGTTTATCATATGGATGCCCCTTCTCAAATGGTGTTCATAGTCATTTTGTCAACTTTTGGGGGTTTAAATATGACTAATCTA
>CM064495.1:43792872-43872872 GCA_032716605.1 Paralithodes platypus
TCTTACGCCCACCTTTGGTCTTATAGCTTCTTAGATCCGGGGCTGCTATCTCGCCTTTACTCTTGGTTTGCTCCCGTTATCTTGTTCTGATCCTGTCTTTCCGTTTTCTTTGCTTTCCCTTTCCTCCTCTTGTCCTCTTCTCGCTCTCGCTCTCTCTCTCGCTCTCTCTCTCTCTCGCTTGCTTTCGCTTTCTCTCGCTTTCTCTCTCTCTCTCTCTCTCTCTCTCTCTCTCTCACTCGTCTCTCGCTCCCTCGCTCGCATCACTCTCGCTCTCTCTCTCGCTCTCCCAGTCGCTCTCTCTCCTCGTCACACCAACACACTCAACACAACATAACTCACGGGTTTTTCTCTTCCTAATTAACCTCTATTATTTATACATTTAATCCTCTCCGTTGTTTTTCCATCTATTCCATACACAGACACAGCACACACACATACACACGCTACACACACACACACACACACACACACACACACACACACACACATACACATACACACACACACACATGAATGAATGAATCATAAATATATGTTAATATGTTGCGCGCGCCAGTATAACACTGTACACTACGACCAATTAGAAAGTCAACGCACTGTTATTCATTTATTTCCTCCAGGAGATTCGCAATGAATATCAAGTACGAGAATCTTTGAAAATACTTTTTGGCCTGATTCCAGAAAAGCCTCTTATATACTCCTTTCCCGAGTAAAAAAGCTTTGTGTCTTTCCCTTGTTTTAGTGGCTTGTCAAATCCCGGTTTTTTGAGAAAATCATCACCATCAGCCGCCGGTAATAAGTTTGCTTGAAGCTGTTAGGCTTATAGAAAATACTTAACAGGGATTTAATTCCTAAAGAGACTTGGTAAGTGGATTTATCTTATTAACGTGCTTCCCTCCAAGTTTCTCGTTCCTCGTTTCATTCGTATTCCGTCTTTTTTTTGGTTTGTTGCTAATATTGTTTTAAAAAGGCCGAGGTACAATCGGTCCTGGCATTAGATCGAAAAACGCGGTAAACCCAAAAGGTATTTAAAAGGAATTTACGTCTTTGTTTACCAAATTGTTCAAAATTTTAAACCATTTTTGACCCTCCGATATATCCCTCCGAAACGGAACAAATAAATGCGCGCCTGACTTGCAACTTCTGTTCCAAATGTAATGAGGTTTAAGAAAAGGGGCATGAAAACAGGGGCAATTACAGTTATTTTTTAACGAGATAATTTACCCCTATAAATATATATTAGTTGTAATACATTCATCAGATATTAGGATAAAGGGGTAAAGCAATGTTAATATATCCAATTATTGCACATACCCCGTTTATTATAATTTTGATTTGGTTGCACTCTCTAGGTAGAATATTTAAGGTAAACAAATCGTCGTTAGTTTGCATGTGGGTTTGTGAGGTTCGTGTTTTCTTTCTTTTCCCGAACACTAAAAAATAAGGTCGTATTTCCTCCCCCTTCAAAAAACACCCCATACAGGGAACCCTGTTTGCTAAAAATGGCGACGACGCCCCCGCCCTTTTTGTGTTGAAATAGTAGAACTAAGAGGTAAGATTGTAGGTGGTTTTTAAGTTTTGGTTAAGTTGTTTGGATCCAATGAAAGAAAATGTAATGTCATCCAGTTGCTTTAAACATGTAATAAGTAAAAATTTATTTACTCTCCCTCCATACTCCCCTCCTTACTCCCCTTCTCCCTCCAACTCGCCTCCTCCTCCGCTTTGTTAAGTTTAAAGCGTCAGATTAATATTAGCGACGCGAGAGAGAGAGTTACAAGGAATCGTTAGTATCTCAGAGACCTTGCGGTCCATTCCGAGAATGTACTCGAAGTGGAAGGAGAGAGACTGTTTAGTGCACTACACTCGAAAGAGAGAGAGAGAGAGAGATATTTTTTTTGTGTCGTTAGATATATGTAAGTTGTTGTTTTTTATCTTTTGTTATAATTTTTATTTATTTGTTATATGTTTTGCTACTATACAAGGTTTTATAATATATGTAGCCTGGGAAACATTGAATCTAGTATATAAACTAGAGAGATGTCATGTTATCTACCTTTAGTGTTTATTGTGTACTCCATTTTTCCTTTTTTATGATTTATGAACACAAAAAACTATATTTCATAACCATAAACTGTATCCTATTATGAGTTAGCTCAGTCTCAACCACCAGACTGATACAAATTATTCGCAAAATTGCTCTCGTGACTCCAATGTCCCTTAATCTCCCCCTAGAGGGCCCCCATGAGGACTGTCAGCGGGGCACTCACCCTGTTTACCTCCGCACTATTCCATTTCACCCTTATAATTCCTCGTCCGTTTTTATCGGGGAGTTAATTCTTTTGTTTGCGAGGCAGGTAATGCGCGCGGAGGGGAGCCAGAGAGAGGACCTGTAGTAGAGAGAGGGAGTGGTCAACCTTCCCTATACTCGTTTCTTTTCAATATTGCTGAAGGTGTCCAAAGCTTGTTTACCCATAGTGTTCGGAGTGTAAAGCAGGCATTACCTGGCTTGTTGTTGCTCTGTTGACCCGGGCTGCTGGACGGTGAGGGGCGGCGGGACTAATAAATATTGTTGCCCTCTCTTGTAAAGGGACAGGGACGCCATTTACCTGATTACAGTGTTGTCCATATTAGGTGTGTTAGTTGAGGATTGCTAGTTTATATATACTTTACCAATCTATTTCTCTGTGATACCCAGTAAGTTAAAGGTGACCCAGCTTATAATATGTCTGAATTTTGACCCTCCCCAATATCGGAGTGTGAATCAGACATTACTTGGCTTGTTGGTCTGTTGACCCTAGCTGGTGTACGGTGAGGGGTGACAGGACTAAGATATGTTGTTGGCCTCGCTTATATAATTGATATGGCGCCTTTTGCATGTTCTGTGTTTTCTATATCAATAGGTGTTAATGGGGAACTGCGATTTTTTTTAAAATTCAGTTTTCTCCAATCTCAAATAATTTAGGGTTAATCCGGTCCCTATTATTATTGAAGCTTAACCTATCCCCAAATATGGCTGAAGGTTTCCGGACCCTATATTTTCCCGGAGTGTGAAGTAGACTTTACCGTTCTTGTTGTTCTGTTGACCCTGGGTGCTGGACGGGAAGGGGCGCTGGGACTAAAGCACATATGTCACGAGGGCCTTTTCCCTCAACTTTCATTGCCAACACTGGTCTGGCAGCTTATGAAGTATTCCATTTACATAGTTCTGACACCTAACTTAAACCATCTTGAATTTAGTTTTCGATACCAGTGCAATATATCCCAGAAATATAGCGAGAATAATTGTTGACCATCGAAAATTGACGATATATGATCTCGTGTGATACCCTCTCAATAATCTTGCTGCCCTCGATTGTAAAGGACATAAATACATTTACCTGGTTAGTGTTGTCCATAATCAGAACAATTATAAGTGGAAAGGACAAACAATAACCGATAGTGATAAGATAATTAGTGGTCATACGTTAACACTTGTGTACAATGGTGGTAGCTACATGACATTATTTATATATTTGGTTAATAATATAAATCAACGATATTCTTCTGCTTTAAGCGGAGTCATGTGATATATTTACATTACAAAAAAAAAATATATATATATATATATATAGATAGATAGATAGATAGATAGTCGGGGGCCACGATTACTGGCATGACTGGGGCAATTGCATTATGAAAAACAATATCCTAATTC
The DNA here is from genome assembly GCA_032716605.1 of Paralithodes platypus. NCBI lineage: Eukaryota > Metazoa > Arthropoda > Malacostraca > Decapoda > Lithodidae > Paralithodes > Paralithodes platypus. Next base: position 43,796,567 of record CM064495.1, read on the forward strand.
TAACTTCTAACTTAATGGATGATTATTCTAGCTGTATTCTGTTTTATTGGAGATAAGGCTTTTCAAAACAATGAAAGTACATAATGGAGGTCCTATTAATGTGTTTAGTAAACAATACGTAACAATGAATATAGTGGTATGATGGAGGGAGAGGGGCAGGAAAACAAAACTGACTCAAAACAGCAGAAGCTAAACATGAGAAGGAAGTCGTAATGAGATAGAATCCTAGAGAAGAGGGAGAGGACGAGATCATTAGGGGGGGGGGGGGGGGGAGTTACAGTACTAGGGGAGGGGGAGGGGAGACAGAACCACCACCACCAGCGGCCAACCAGACTCACCTCAGAACTTCACACATAAAAGTGCTTTAGAGCGGGGATCACGTACGGTAGCCTTCCTTTTGACCCCCCCCCCCCCCCTCTCTCTCTCTCTCTCATCTACAGTAATCTCATCTCGCCTCCTCTTGTTTTATCCCATGTATTGTCTTGTCTCACCTCCTCTTGCCTTGTCTCATCTCATCTCTTATATTATCTCTCGTCTTGGTTCACTTCGCCTCGTCTCGTCTCATCTCATATGATTGCACCTCATTTCTTAAGTGTGCCTCATGGTATCTCACTTCACCCTTTGTTTTGTCTTGCCTTAGCTCATCTAGTCTCATCGTGTCTCTTGTCTTGTTTCTTATTATGCCTTCGCTTGGCTCGTCTCATCTCATATAATGTCTTGTCTTTGTCGAATCTCGTCTCGTCTTCCCCCTTCCTCTCCCTTTTCATCCTCCCCTACTCCTTTACTTTCTCCCTTCTCTCCTCTTTGCCCCATTCCTTCTTCCCTTTCCTCAACGTACTCCATGGGGGGAGGATGATTTGATTTGAGGCTTTATTGAGATAGCATAAGTAATTGTATGTACTTATGCTATCTCAATAAAGAGTCAAATCAAATGAAATCAAATCCTCTCCTCCCCATTCCCCCCCAACACTCTTAGCCACCCCCCCCCCCCCCCCTCCCCTCCCCGCTCCTGACCACCACAACCTGTAATTACCCCCTCCCCCGCTAGATGGAGTGGCCCCGCCTGCGTGAGAAAGATTCCGGGGGCCTCCCATGAAATAATTGAGCGCCATTACACCCGGACATTAAGAAGCCTTCACTGCCCTGCTTCTTCTTCCTCTTCCTCTTCCTCTTCTTGTTTTGTTTTGTTTCTCTGTCTGGTTTGAAGGTAGTTCAGGTAATGGGAATACTAATTTTGCCATGGTAGTCTAAAGTGAGCTAATGTTTGTTTTTCTGTCTGGTTTGGGGGTAGTTCAGAAAATGGGAACACTAATTGTGTCATTGTAGTCTAAAGTGAGCTATTGAAATATAGCTTAATCGTAATTTTTCTATCTGATGTACGTATATACCGTATGGGTGTAATTATGTGAAAGATATATCAATAATAATATAAAAACATACATATGAACCGTGTGTTTGCATGATTGTTTTAATGTGCTTGATATTATAATTTTTTTCTCTCTCTCTCTCTCTCTCTCTCTCTCTCTCTCTCTCTCTCTCTCTCTCTCTCTCTCTCTCTCTCTCTCTCTCTCTGTGTGTGTGTGTGTGACTGTATATGTATGTATGTGCGCGCAAGAGAGTTTTCTATAAAGTAACCCCCTCCCCCTCTTCCTTGTCTCGCTCGGTGGCTCTAGATAATGGAGTGGGAGACATTACATTGGTTTATGGGTAATGCTACGTGTGTTGGCTGACCATAATGTTGATAGGCCACTTGGAGAACCACTTAATGGATATAATCAATGTCTACAATTGATTTTATTTTTATTAAAGTTAGGGATTGTCATTAAAGTTACTTATTATGATTATAATGATGTTTACCTGCAATTGAAATATACGGTACTCAAGTATTTCGAAAATTTGAAATATATATTCTGTAATAGATCTAATATTAGTAATATATGCCAATTGTAGACAACAATATATCATAGTTTATTTTTTGGGCAGAGAAAAGATCGGTAATTTTAGTGTTACCTAAGGTTTATATTCGCTAAGTTAGTTGAATAAGTATATTATTAACCAATTATATCATGTTTATGATATATGATATATCTATGTTTAATTATTTAGATTTTAAGATTGGGTAATTACATCGAATGAGTAATATTTCTGTTCGAATAACGACTTGATCATTATGAGTTTGTTATACACACATAGTTTTCGTTAATCCTTATACTTTACACTGGCTAACAATAAGCAGTTTTATTCAGCTTTGACATTGCCTCGTAGATAAATGGATGATGATGCCTTTGCACTTTTTTCCAGCACAACTACAAAAACTTAAAACATATTTATTTCGTGAAATTAAAATTGACCTGTGGAAGAAGCAATCACTACCGTAATCTTTCCCAATGTCCATGTTTTATCTGGTTCTTAAGGGGGGGGGGGGGGGATGGTTAACTGTTTGGTCGATTTTTTAATTTATTTATTAATTATCTAGTTTCCTCACTAGACCTCCATCAAACTTTAATAAACAACCCCAGGATCCCTTTTCAAGATATATTTGTCCAGGATTCCCTCTCAAAGATATATTTATACATTTTTCGTAGACATTTTTTCAAATCAGCAAAGAGTTAAAAAGCTCTATAATAATTCAAGTATACACATGGATAATCCAGTCAAATGATGGTTTACAATGCCAGAAGCACTCAATATCAACCCTTCCCCAGCCCGTATATACTGCAGGGTGTGTCTCTGGGTGGGGCTGATGACTGCTGGGGAATATCGGAGGAGTAGTATTCAAGGAAGCCACAACAGCTGATCAGTATAATTCACGGGCGGGAAGAAAAAGGTCGATTCACACGAATTTGTTATCAGTATTTTTGTTTCGGGCAGCGTTTCGAAGTTTTTAGATACAATGTGCATTTCTTTTCGGTTTCCTGGCTATTATTAAACGATTTTGTTCGGATTAGGAAGGGTATATGGAAGTCAGAGGGTTAATTGAGGTAGTCTTTACCCTTTTAATTCCCACAGATCCTTCATAAGGTGTATGAAGTCGTCTAATGATACAGTAAACTGTTAAAACGCGACATTATTCTCAAAAAGTGATGTGGATAATTCAGGGGCGGGGGCAAGACGACAAAAAGGTTGATTGTGGAAACATTGGTGGCCAGCAGCAGAGGCGGGAGATGAGGCGGTAACTCTTGATGCTCACAGTCGATGGGTTATGGGGAGAATCTGGGTCTATCCTTCTGTGATGAAAGCCATGTTGTTTACCTCGTGTGTTGGTGGATTGGTATTGTATATAGTGCACACACAGTACCATTATTTGTCCAGGTATGTCTGTAGGTTAATCTGTGGCTGTGTTTATCGTTTCTGATTTTTAAGCCAGAAATTTTCAAAATTAGTCCATCCTTCAGAAAGGTAAACTGGCTACTGACTAATTAAGAAATTCGCGTTGTCATATCCACAGATTAGTTCAGCTCAGTGCAGTTTAGTAACTATATTAGTATGAAAGATGTGACTAACTTGACTTAAGTTAGTCACGAATTAATTGCTATGCTTAATTACTAAATGTTTATTGTCCAATATGTGCAATATGAAGAAAACATAATAAGTTTGTATTTATTTTTTTATTTTTATATGTATTTTTTTTATATATTTTTTATTTATATATTTAGTTTTTCATGATCATGGTTTTATCATACTTTGTGAATTACGCCATGGGGAACTTTTGTAATAACATGAATGGCAGACAGAACAGTAGCAATGAATGCAACATGGCTAGTGTGAAGATACAGGTGGCGTAATTCTTCTTTTAGATAGCTATGTTGTCTGTAAGCCACCTGTCGACCTCGCCCCGCCCTGATAGAAAAGGAAAAGTTGATGGAGTACAAATAACTACTGAGGAAATCAAGCAAAATCCGATAACTGGTGGTTAATCTTTCAGCGGAAGCACCAACATTCTGGGGAAGAGTGTGGCTGAAGGCCATGAAGGTACACACATAAACTACTATTTGGTCTATGTTAAGGGCATGGAGATCATCTTGATATTGTGATTTAAATCATTGGGAAGAAAGGTTTCCCGTCTCAACAAAACATTGTTAAGGGTTGGAGATGGACAATGTTATATCTGAGGTTCCTTATTGTGCAAAGCATAGACAGGAAACAAGACACAGTGTATGAACAATCAGTACACACCAGGATCTCAAAGGACACCCACAGTTTGTGGATGATGTGATAATTAATACATGTAGAATATATTGAGAATAATTTATATATTTGTTTTATATTAATTGCCTATAATAGAATCTAGACCACTGATATCCTTGCGCTCACGATACTATATTATAGATCTTGCCATACTTAGTTGATGCCCCACTGCTAGACATTATACTGCCCCTCTCTCTTCCCTCATACTTAGTTGATGCCCCACTGCTAGACATTATACTGCCCCTCTCTCTTCCCTCATACTTAGTTGATGCCCCACTGCTAGACATTATACTGCCCCTCTCTCTTCCCTCATACTTAGTTGATGCCCCACTGCTAGACATTATACTGCCCCTCTCTCTCTTCCCTCATACTTAGTTGATGCCCCACTGCTAGGCATTATACTGCCCCTCTCTCTTCCCTCATACTTAGTTGATGCCCCACTGCTAGACATTATACTGCCCCTCTCTCTTCCCTCATACTTAGTTGATGCCCCACTGCTAGACATTATACTGCCCCTCTCTCTTCCCTCATACTTAGTTGATGCCCCCCTGCTAGACATTATACTGCCCCTCTCTCTTCCCTCATACTTAGTTGATGCCCCACTGCTAGACATTATACTGCCCCCTCTCTCTCTTCCCTCATACTTAGTTGATGCCCCACTGCTAGACATTATACTGCCCCTCTCTCTTCCCTCATACTTAGTTGATGCCCCACTGCTAGACATTATACTGCCCCTCTCTCTTCCCTCATACTTAGTTGATGCCCCCCTGCTAGACATTATACTGCCCCTCTCTCTTCCCTCATTTCAACTCCGTTACTGATGAAAAGTGTATATGTTAGAAACACACTCTTATGATGGTTCTTCTTGGTCTTGGTCTTTTTGTTCTCCATTCTAAAGCACTGCTGAAAATTGTATTACCGATGCAATGAACAAGGTAATTCCTGTTATCACCACCATCAGCCCATTCCGATTTCGCGAGGTTACTCTAGTCAAACGGTCAATTCATCAAATTGTAAAACTTAACATTTAATTAGTAAGCTACCAACTGGACCACATAACTTATTAAAGTGTATTCATTATAATCAGGCCAACATTGTTACCACTAACTTCTAAAACTAAGAAAATAATACTAATAATAGACCTAATAGGGAATTGGTGTGGACATTTTTAGCCCATATGCTCTAACTCTATTTGAGTTACAGAGGATAAAGGTCCAGATTTCTGGTCAAATTATAATGAGTATACTATATCTCCAACTGTGTGACAGATAAAGCATAAATTATAATGAATATACTATATCTCCAACTGTGTGACAGATAAAGCATAAATTATAATGAATATACTATATCTCCAACTGTGTGACAGATAAAGCATAAATTATAATGAATATACTATATCTCCAACTGTGTGACAGATAAAGCATAAATTATATACTATATCTCCAACTGTGTGGCAGATAAAGCATAAATTATAATGAATATACTATATCTCCAACTGTGTGACAGATAAAGCATAAATTATATACTATATCTCCAACTGTGTGACAGATAAAGAATAAAGGTAGACAGTATGGGTACAAGGTACAGATAAAGCATAAAGGTAGACAGTATGGGTACAAGGTACAGATAAAGCATAAAGGTAGACAGTATGGGTACAAGGTACTGATAAAGCATAAAGGTAGACAGTATGGGTACAAGGTACAGATAAAGCATAAAGGTAGACAGTATGGGTACAAGGTACAGATAAAGCATAAAGGTAGACAGTATGGGTACAAGGGTACAGATAAAGCATAAAGGTAGACAGTATGGGTACAAGGTACAGATAAAGCATAAAGGTAGACAGTATGGTTACAAGGTACTGATAAAGCATAAAGGTAGACAGTATGGGTACAAGGTACAGATAAAGCATAAAGGTAGACAGTATGGGTACAAGGTACAGATAAAGCATAAAGGTAGACAGTATGGGTACAAGGTACAGATAAAGCATAAAGGTAGACAGTATGGGTACAAGGTACAGATAAAGCATAAAGGTAGACAGTATGGGTACAAGGTACAGATAAAGCATAAAGGTAGACAGTATGGGTACAGATAAAGCATAAAGGTAGACAGTATGGGTACAAGGGTACAAGAACATTCAATACATACGTCGAACCTCTGCAACCTCAAATTTGATCTTCTATTAGTTGTAAGGTGGAAATATTGTCTATTACCCGAACAAAGACCCAACATTGTTCAGCTGCGTTGGAAATTGTGTTCTTACCTTATAACAAAACAAAACACTTATGTTGAAGAAGGTAGAACTCGGCTATTAAAGTGGACAATGCCGAAGTGGTTCATGCCTCCTCCTTGAGTGTCTGGCACATACACCCTCTAGTGACCAGGGGCCGAAGAATTACCCTCCCCTGACATTCCAATCCCCTCAAAAGACTCCATATTGCCATATTTTTTACCGTTAGGATCCTAAGGTGCGAAAATGTACGTGTGTACCTTCACGCTTGTGGTAGGCAGAACTTTTAGAAATCTCACTTTGAAATGAACATCAACAACATATTATATTTAAAATATCATTCCTTATTGATCAAGAACATAATTTTCCATGAACAAAAGGAACAACACACTGTCAATAAAGGAGTCTAGTCTGCGATCACCCAGACCCCACTTTTCAATCAAGTAGCTGATGAAAGTTAGGGGATACCGTTTCAGGAGTTGGACAGTGACAAAGTACGGGAGATTAGGCAGAAAATAGTGAAAGTGTGCACTGGTATGATTTACTTAAAAAATAATGATGAATAAATCAATAAATAAACAATTATAATGAAAAAAAAAAAAAAAAATTGAGCTAGGCGTTACAAACTCAAACATGGGAGCAGCATTTTAACCCATACTCAAGACTAGAGCTTTAACCCACTCAGCCATCGAGTTAGCCCTCATTACTCATTACGTGCTACCATCCTTCCCTCACACACACACACACACACACACACACACACACACACACACACACACACACACACACACACACACACACACACACACACACACACACACACACACACACACACACACACACACACACACACACACACACACACACACCACACACACACCACACACACACACACACACACACACACACACACACACACACACACACACACACACACTCTCTCTCTCTCTCTCTCTCACTCTCACTCTCACTCACTCTCATTCTCTCTCTCTCTCCCCTTCCACCACAAGTCTCCTGTATCTGGTGTTATCTCCCCATCGTCTCCTTAGCGCTGCCTCACTGCATATCTCCTCTTTTGTTGGCTCACCCATCTGTATTCATATATAATAGCCCCCCCCCCCTTTCCCCCCTTCCCCTGGCGAGTGCCTCCATTCTTCTTCAAGCGTATCAGAAACGTTGATTGGGAGAATTTAGCTAACCTCTTTATTAGCCACAATGCTCTGTATATATATAAAAAAAAAAAAAAAAATGGGTATTGTAAGCTGTGTTACGCCTCCATGCTGTTGTGTTAGCATACCCTGACCTAGCATAGTATAATAAAGTCATGAGACCATTGGGGCCTATCAAGGTAATCTATTATCATAAGAAATTACCTTCACTGATCTCATATGTAATCTTGAGTTCCAGTTAGTGTACCTTCCTTGATCTTACATGTAATCCATGTACTCTACTTCGCATTCAAGTTAATGTATGTCTTAAAGATAATTTAGAGGGTTGTCTATACTTAAGTTAGAGGTAATGTAATTGTTCCCCAGTAGACGTTGTTCAGACTACAACATTGGAAGTCACGACGCAAGGTATTCAACATGGCGACTATAATTCAAAAGACGACTGACTTCTCCCTTTTAAAATCTCTGAAGAGTATTATGAGCTAAGCGGCGGTATAGATAGCGCGCAGTTCCCGCCGTGGGGGTTTTGTCTCGGGGCTCAAACTTATTATTCTTGGGTCTGGTGGAAAAAATGGTGCATAGGCGTTGTGATGAAATATTGGGGACGTAGCTTGCAAAATTTCGGGGAATATATTTTTGTTGCTAGTGTGTGTGTGTGTGTGTGTGTGTGTGTGTGAGTGTGTGTAAGGAGCGTACTAATCTGGCGAATTTATAAGTTATGTCTGTTTTCCTATGTGGTGTCAAATACTGAATTTAGAGTAGGAATTTGCCTTTAATATGCTGTTCTGTGTCTTTAGTATTTAGTATTGTTTTGTTTTTGTTTTTCAAACATTAAGCACTATTATATTATTGTATCACCTAACGTTTCTGGATGCCAACTCCAGAAAGTGAAGTGTGTGGGGTGTGGAGTATTTGCGCGATGTCGACGTGTACTAGTGTCCAGTGGTCGTCCCCTCCTCTACACTGACCACAATCAGCTGGAGAGGCCCGCTCAAAGAAACCAATTACTCCATAGGTTTTGGAAAACAAAATTTGTTTTTATATATTGTGGAGATGTCCAGTGGTCATCTTGCCGGCCAATAAACCTCTTGACGTATTAGGTCCAAAGTGCAGCCATATTATTAAAAACAGAATTTCTAGTTCGAGAAATAAGAAGTATTACATATTTTAGATTATTGGTAACAAGATAGGCTTAAAATTGGTATTAGAGATGATTTATTTAATGAAAATATAATTACTATATTGGCTAATAAATCACGAAAATATTGGAAATAAGTGAACTATTGAGAGAGTTCTACAAATAAAACTACATAGGTTCCATAAATGAGAGATATTGAAGAGGATTGTGAGAGTACTTCAAGACTGCCACCAAGTTTCCAAGTAATATCTCAGGAAAGGGGACGCCGATTACTCTTTTGTTGTCGAGGTGCGAGGTAGCGATCCTTTAGAAGAGGCCTACAGATTCCAACAACTTTTCCACGTCTCCTAGGTTCATGCTTGTTTGTTTTTCTCCTCCCGATTAAGGGGAGATTTGTATTTATTTGTTAATTTATATATGTATTTATGAATTCTTTAGTTTTCTCACAAGACCTCCATCAAGCTTAAAAAATACCCCCAAAACGCCAATCGACACTTAAATTGCACAAAGGTCTTAACATCGACAAACTAATGGAGCGAACGTCGTAACATATCATAACTAATGGGGTTAATATTAAGGAGAAAGGGGTCCAGATTAAAAACAAACCTCCCCTTAAGACATAAACCGTGCGTGAGTTACCCACCTGGTACTACTATTTCTACTATTGCTACTATATGCTACCCAGGTTACCCAGGTTACCACAGTGTACAGACGCGAGCCATTATACCTGTGCACCCATTTAAATCTTTAAAGCCAAGTTGTGAAGCCTCTGGGATATAACGGAACATTGGAGTGTCTCTTTTGGGTTCGATACAGATTCAAATGGGTGTGGAGATATTATGGTTCATGACTGTAACTTCACCAGCTCCTCAGTACCAGCCTACCCTGTTGTCAGAGAAGGCTGGATGTATGCTACACTTCTGGGATTAAACTCTGGCCGCCAGATTCACAGTCTGTTTTACAACACTAGACTCTGCAACACATTTCCTTAGTTGAAGACAAATTTCCGGTAGTACAGAAAAACAACAATGTAATTTTAAAGGCAATGTTAGTTAATGCATTTATGACTACTTAGATATTACCGTACTCCATTGATCCACATAATCAAGACTGACTGACTACTGTAGTTATCAATGGAAAAGAGAGAGAGAGAGAGAGAGAGAGAGAGAGAGAGAGAGAGAGAGAGAGAGAGAGAGAGAGAGAGAGAGTGTGTGTTGGGTAGTCCATCTACTGCCTCACAATATATCAGTATATGATAACATTACTAATTTTCTGTTCATCTGCCTAGTGGTTTGGTCTGTGAAACCTTAAAGTAGCCTATACTATCCAGGATGCCTGTGAAAACATAAATTAGAAGTACCTTTAGAGGTTTATTTTTCTTTCACTCTGGATGATATAATAGTTTAATGAATGAATCATGTGTATAATGTGATATTTGCCATGGTAGTTTTAAGGTCCTTGTCATAAAATTGCTTGATTACAGATGAAAAAATGCCACTGGGCCTAATCAAGATCATCCATAAACCTTAGCCACTTTACAGTCTTTGCACAACACGGAACCCTACCGGTACCTATCATATCTTCTTTAAGGTGAATTAACAAATGAATTTTTAATTTTACTTTAATGTAATTTTACATTTCCCTTGAATGACAACCTGTTCTCCTCTTACTAAAATATGCTGGTGATTTGAGAGGCGAGTGAATATTGAAATGGAATCATAAATGATTACATAAAAATGGCATCAATCTTTAAGTATAATCTGTCTTGACAACAGGATCAATTATGTAAAGCTAAGTTTTATATTCGCTGGCGTAAAAAAGGGCATGCCAAAGGTTTGTAAAATTGTAAAGTGGTGAACAAAAATGTGTATGATTTGTGTGGGATATTATACTCCGGGGTTTATTGCGTGATTCTATTAAAAACGTTCTCGTATGTGTGTTTCGTATGTGCGTTAGTGTGTAATTGGTGTTTGTCTGTTGTATTGCCTTTTGTGTTGTATCGCTTATTTGGGTGTTGCAAACATTATTGTGTGAAATAGTTTATGTTCGTTTTTACATTCTGTGTTCTATTGTGTGCTTGTGTGTTGCAGGTATTTTTGTATAAACTAGATTTGTGCATTGTATTATCATGTGATAATTTGCATCCTCTGTGTGTGTGTGGGGGGGGGGGGGGGATGTAATTTCAATATTTATAACTGACTAATAGTTGTGAATGTCGAGGGTCAGACTTTGATTAACTAATCGGTTGATATAATTCATCTTAGTCCTGGTTTTAATTGTTAATCTTATATCAGTCAAAGTTCTATGGATACTTGGAATGTTAAGCCTGTTTTACCATATTTTACTATGCAAAACAAACTAGCTATATTACATTAATATCACCCGAAAACAATCTGTTGTAAACAAATATATTTCCATCATTTTGCCAGCAGACATTCTGTGCTCTTTTGTATTGATATAAACTAGACTGGTAATAAATTGATTTTGGTGAAATAATTGTTTGTAAAGCTTATCTCATAAACTTCCAAACAATAGTTGCCGATGAAAGATCAGGGAAAATGACACCACGAACCAACATTGAAAAGTATGGCATGCGCAGTTTTGTTGTAATTTTAAGTAAGTACGTTCACTTTTATTATTTACTTGTATTTTCTGTTCATATACAGTATGTTTATTTATATAGAAGGAAGCTGGATGTGAGAGGGTTAGGTAGAGGGAGGGGTGATGGTGTTGGAGTGGGGGGTCCTACTTGGTCCAAACAGCTGACGGTCGGTGTGCGCTCCAAAATAATAGACCTACAATTCCGGCCGCCCGGGAAATGCGGCTTGCTTTTGGTTTTCATCCGTGCTAAATAGAGTATTCCGTTTTTTAGACAGTTCATTTAGTTTTTCATTTACGTGCATTCTTTTATTTTAACAGGCACGGTATATAAACTATGTCTCCTGCAGCCCAAAATTACTAAACAGAGAGGGCCAAATGGGTTACCACAAAATATGGTATGTGGGATGGGAAATATTTGGGATGTGAGGTATGTGGGATTTGAGGTATGTGGGATGTGAGGTGTCTGGGATGTGAGGTATGTGGGATGTGAGGTGTGGAATGTGAGGTGTGTGGGATGTGAGGTATGTGGGATGTGAGGTGTGTGGGATGTGAGGTGTGTGGGATGTGAGGTGTGTGGGATGTGAGGTATGTGGGATGTGAGGTGTGTGGGATGTGAGGTGTGTGGGATGTGAGGTATGTGGGATGTGAGGTGTGTGGGATGTGAGGTATGTGGGATGTGAGGTATGTGGGATGTGAGGTATGTGGGATGTGAGGTATGTGGGATTTGAGGTATGTGGGATGTGAGGTATGTGGGATGTGAGGTGTGGAATGTGAGGTGTGTGGGATGTGAGGTATGTGGGATGTGAGGTGTGTGGGATGTGAGGTGTGTTGGATGTGAGGTATGTGGGATGTGAGGTGTGTGGGATGTGAGGTAGTGGGATGTGAGGTGTGGATGTGAGGTGTGTGGGATGTGAGGTATGTGGGATGTGAGGTGTGTGGGATGTGAGGTGTGTTGGATGTGAGGTATGTGGGATGTGAGGTGTCTGGGATGTGAGGTATGTGGGATGTGAGGTGTGGAATGTGAGGTGTGGGATGTGAGGTATGTGGGATGTGAGGGGTGGGGGGTGTGAGGGGTGTTGGATGTGAGGTATGTGGGATGTGAGGTGTCTGGGATGTGAGGTATGTGGGATGTGAGGTGTGGAATGTGAGGTGTGTGGGATGTGAGGTATGTGGGATGTGAGGTGTGTGGGATGTGAGGTGTGTTGGATGTGAGGTATGTGGGATGTGAGGTGTGTGGGATGTGAGGTATGTGGGATGTGAGGTGTGGAATGTGAGGTGTGTGGGATGTGAGGTATGTGGGATGTGAGGTGTCTGGGATGTGAGGTATGTGGGATGTGAGGTGTGGAATGTGAGGTGTGTGGGATGTGAGGTATGTGGGATGTGAGGTGTGGAATGTGAGGTGTGTGGGATGTGAGGTATGTGGGATGTGAGGTGTGTGGGATGTGAGGTATGTGGGATGTGAGGTGTGTGGGATGTGAGGTGTGTGGGATGTGAGGTATGTGGGATGCGAGGTGTGTGGGATGTGAGGTATGTGGAATGTAAGGTATGTGTGAGTTATGTGGGATGTGAGGTGTGTGGGATGTGAGGTATGTGGGATGTGAGGTGTGTGGGATTCAAGGTATGTGGGATGTGAGGTGTGTGGGATGCGAGGTGTGTGGGATGTGAGGTATGTGGAATTTGAGTTATGTGGGATGTGAGGTGTGTGGGATGTGAGGTATGCGGGATGTGAGGTACAGAGCCAACTATATACTATAGAATATGGTATGTGGGATGGGAGGTAGAAATTAAATGGCCTATGCATTTTCAAAGCGAGAAGATTAATTAATCAATCATGGATCATCCAAAGTTTCCCTTTTATCTGTGGTTGAAGGTAATCAAGGTTTGCAATCAATTAAATATAGTTAATCTACTTGGGCTTGGTTAAATGTTAATTATATTTTATTCTGGTGTGTGTGTGTGTGTGTGTGTGTGTGTGTGTGTGTGTGTGTGTGTGTGTGTGTGTGTGTGTGTGTGTGTGTGTGTGTGTGTGTGTGTGTGTGTGTGTGTGTGTGGGTGTGTGTGTGGTGTGTGTGTGTGTGTGTGTGTGTGTGTGTGTGTGTGTGTGTGTGTGTGTGTGTGTGTGTGTGTGTGTGTGTGTGTGTTTTTAGAAGAGCAGGTCGAATGTGACGAAATGGTGCGAAATGACATTAAGTATTCTGGTATCGCTTTTCCTGTGTGTATTGGTAATGTTTTGCATGTTGATGTGTATGTGTTTTGTGTACACCAGAGCGTGTGATTGCTTTCGTAGCATGTTGGATTTTTTTTTTTTACAACCTTTGCCCCTCCAACAAAGCAACTGTAATGTCTCGCTTATTTCAACTCCGCAACACTAGTTAAAACAGTGCCCCCTCAAAGATACACTCCTTCAGTAGTCAACATTATCGGCTGGTGTCTCTAGTGAAGGATAAACACCCATTAGTAACAGAGATCGACCAACCTCCGCCATCTTGGGACCACTGATGTCATGAGTCTGTTTACACTCAAATATTGCCATACCCATCATAAATATTCGGTAATAGTGGTACAGGATATTGAATTTGGTCTTTGGATAATTATTCTACATGGCCAGAAAGGATATATCGCCCCGTTGTTTGATCACTGCGGCACCAAAATGACATCTAAAGAAACAGGTGGCCCCTATCTTTTACAGCAGGCTCTCTAGTGAAGGCGGTGCTGACGGGGCTACGGCGGGATAAACAGGCGCAACCTTAGAACATGTACCCGGTGAATAAGTAAGGCGGGCGTCAGTCAGGGGGGCGCTACGGCTGACACGGGCGTCGAGACCTGCCACTCACGCCCAGACCTCTCATTCTATACCCTACTGTTGGTTATCTGATTCTCTCTCTCTCTCTCTCTCTCTCTCTCTCTCTCTCTCTCTCTCTCTCTCTGCATATATGTTGTTTCAAATTAGGCAACAAGAATAAGAATCATAATAATGTCTTGTGATAAAGGGAGTTATTGCATTATTAAAGATAGTATATAGGAATAACATTTAAAAGAAGCAGATCTTGGAAACAATTATTCTATGATGCGGTGCTGGAAGGAAGATGTTTCAAGATGATTGGTAGAGGAAGGTAGAGCAGTTGGAAGTGGAGGTAAGGTTTAGCCAGGTAATGATGTTCCAAAAGTGCAGTGGGATATAATGGAGGAAACGATAATGTAAAATTTCGAGACAATGGAAAAATTGGAAAGCAATGTTCTGAATACGGTAGGTACTGTGAAACTGTTTAACGTGTGAGAGAGAGAGAGAGAGAGAGAGAGAGAGAGAGAGAGAGAGAGAGAGAGAGAGAGAGAGAGAGTAAGTTAATCTTCGGGAAAAATAATAAAGATTAACCTATGTGATAATTATGTTGTCACTCTTTAGACGATTTTTGCAGCGGAAAACAGAATTGAAATTTTCTACCAAAAAAGTACAAATTTATCTCGGGGTTATTTTTATAAGTTTGATAGAGGTCTAGGGAGCAAACTAACCCCCCACCCCCACCCCTTTAATTATGTTCTGGTGGGCAGTGTAACAAATATTTGGCCGCCTATATAAGTTTTCAGGTAGCATGGATAAGGTAAATATGATTTTTGTGTAACTAGAAAATATAAATAATTATATCAACTACCTTTTTCGATAATATATAGCTAGTTTTTTTCTTCCTTCTCTCGGTAAATTGCCATGTCCCCTTCTGGTTACTCAGCCATTACGAAGATTTTGTAGCGAAATAAGTTGTTAAGTATGATCACCTGGCATAATTGACATGGTATCCTCATATTTTTCCATTAATCCTTGAGAAATCTGCTGCTAAGGTATTTTATTTTCCGCAAAGTGCAACAAACAGACTACAGCTATTTGGATAGTAGCTGTAATATATTTAAGGAAGTCGTTCAATATTTAAAAGTGTCAACAATAATAAAAAGCATCCCCACTTTTTTCACTCCATTCTTGACAAGCCAACTCTATTTTCGGGTGGGCCAGCGGGTGACAGTGAGTGACATGAATTTTCCAAGACGGTCTGTGTGACACCTGAACTCTGCCATCACCTGGTGTACAGTTGCAGACGAAAGTAGAGTCACAGCAGCAGGTTTCGCTCACTCATATCTATAACAAGGTCTGGTGGATGTTGAATTATGATATGCATAGTTATTTATTTATACATTGTGGTACAAAAGGGTATTTGATACTATTTAGTCAAGTACACATTAGCCTATATACATTTTAAGTGTTCTCACTGGTTACAGAAAAAGTATACTGCCTTCTAAATAGGTAATTTAAGGAGAGAGATATATTTATTTGTCTTTTTATTTATATATTTATTATATATTTACTTTCCTCTTTAGCCCTCCAGCAAGCTTTAAGAAATACCTGCAATATCCCCCTTCGAGAGAAGTTTGTGAATTTGTCAGTAGAGAAATGCCCCGATCGAAGGCCGATTTCTTCTAAATTGCAGGCTCGCTATCGTTCGTCAGAAAAAATCAACACCTTAATGTCACGAAAAGTATTATATATTATTGGCAAAGAAATGGGGCGAATTATCTTAAATTCGCCAAACTGATGGGGCAAACATCTTAAAATCTCATAACGAATGGGGCTAAACATGAGGGAGAAGGGGGTGCGAAAAAAAAACTCTCCTTAATTAACACTAGTAAACCTTTTGTTCGACACCTGCAATAGAGAGGTAGAAAAGGAGGCACAGGGGCGACGCAATGTTGAGGATTATTGTCACACTGGTTAACCTTCATCCTAGACTACTATCATGAACTAACTCTAACTCTAACTCACTCTCACTCACACTTTCTCACTCACACACACACACTCTCTCTCTCTCTCTCTCTCTCATTATATTATATTACTTTCATTTTATTGCAATCTCCTTACTAGAGTCTGATAATTAAAATAATAAGTGTAATACGCATAGCATACTCGATGTAATTGAAAAACAAAGAGTAAACGACATTTCTGAACCTGGTTACAAGCAAAATCTAGTCAACCGCGCTAATAATTGATGTCCTCTGACTAAATGTTTATATACTGAATCAGCAAAGCTACATGGAACTGGAAATACAATTGGTAGAAGCGAAGATATTTTCAAGTAATTTTTATTGGTATTTATTTTATTTTTTAATCTTTTGTCTTTTTTTTTTTTTTTTTTGGTATTCTTTTAATCTTTATTTCAAGTTATTTTTATAGTTTATTTTGTTATTCTTTAATTGTTGTTTTCAAGTTATTTTTATTTGTATTTGTTTTTATTCTTTTAATCTGTATACCTGCAAAAGTTCACCTGTGCTCTGTAAAACCTTGACGAGCTTTCAATCACACTCTGACAGTTTTTCCGTCTCTTGCATATATGAAAGATATCCGTCTGTCTGTCTGTCTGTCCGTCTCCCTGCCTGCCTGCCTGCCTGTCTGTCTGTCTGTCTGTCTGACCTTATCCCAATTCGTAGGTTAACTTTTTGGCGAACCTTGATCATATATTAGTGTTTCAGGCACTGTTGCTTCCATAAACTTGGTGTCTCATCTCCATAAACCTAACTTTATTTAATAGCTTCGTTATGAATGGGAGTTACTTATTATCCTACCTGAACGAAAACATTTTATATAATATAAAATATATATATAATATAAGTTAGTGGGAAAGGTGCATAAGTTTTTTTTTCTTCATCAGAATAAAGTAAGAACACAAATTGCAATTTTAAGTTGTAGAGGTACACCACTAATGTACGATATTACCATTCTTAATCAATTACCTGATTTTCTCTCTTTTTGTCTTACGTCTTGCATATTTTGCCAAGTTTGTCGTATTTAATTTATATTTATTAACGACTATAGTTTTACGTGAAGTATTGTGTTTAATGTGTGGGTGTGGGTGTGGGTGGGTGGGTGACGACGACCCTACTGGTACCTGCTTGTGATATTTTAAATAATCCCTATCAGTTTCTCTGAGAGCGGAAAGGTGGCCTCTGCTATCCCCTGAGTATTTAGGACGCTAGTTCACATTGAATTTGTTGTTATATATTTGTTTTGTCTTTTTCTTCTGACTAGACTATTTTATGTAGTTTAAATCAAGCGTAAGAAAGTAGTCAAAAATATATATCAAGTGTCGCTTGAACTCATGGACACCCTTTCTAAACTCGTCTAATTCTAACTGAAACATACTGACCGTATGCATCATGTTTGTCTGAAAGGTTTGCGGGACTAACTTCTCAATGGCCAGCAAGTCATAGGCTTCGGTTAACATCGGTACTGAATGTCGTCTATGTTTCTGTTTATACCCTTTCAGTATTTAATGACGCGTTTCTTCATTATTTGTTGGCTATTGTTAGACGATTTTATGCAGTTTAGGAAGGATTTCTAGGAGTCCAATAGGGTAAAGCAATTTCAATTACTCCTCTAACTCCTGTAACTCCTCAAGCTTAATAAAATCACCTAGTTATAGCCAGAATGAAAGGGAAAAGGCGTCCTCGTATAGCGAAAGTGATAATTTACAATTCCTATATCAAGTGATATTGTAACTGATTTTGGTAACATACCGTATGAAAGGAAATATAGCAATTCAAAAGGCTTAGAACTATCATATATCTTACATATATAATTGTTAGGTACTTACCAATCAACACTCTGTTTCTAGAGCTTTGCTATTTTAATGCGCTAATTGCATTTCATAGTGTCGTACTGAGCACAGAATGAAATCCTCCGATAACATGATAATTATATAATATTATAAATGTTTTTGTAATGTATTTTTTTTAAATATAACTACCTTCATTGAGTCTTGTACTGCACCCATATTTACATCTACCTATACATTGATACACTACATGTCTTATTAATATATTTGCATATATTTTTCATACATGTAATATATCGTATACGTTGTATTTTATATATAATAATTTACTATTTGCGGTTATATATTGACTTACTTGCCATTACACACCCATGTCACCATCTTCATTTCAGTGCGCTTAATTATTGATATATGTAACATTTGTTTAATAGCAAGACACCTTTCACTCGTCTACTTCCTTTTTGCGTTCTTTACTTTTCTTGACTATCCTCTGAGAACACACTCTCTCTCTCTCTCATCCACCCCTCTACCTATACACCTTACCAATATGCGGTACATGATTAAATTGTATACATACAAGCATATATACATGTTTTTACCCTCAGCCGTGATTCGAACCACGGACAATCAGGACTACAGTATAGTTGTCAAAATCCCTCGTATGTGTACTCTGGAATATGAGTCCTACGACTTGGTATGGAATGGAATACTTCCTCCAAGTAGGATTTCTCTGTCTCCTTAATATAAATAGGACATTATTAACTATTCTTATCACGACGTGGTGTAGTTAAAGCATGGACTCTCGTCCTGACGGTACGTGGTTGAAATCCCGGCTGAGGGTAAAAACATTTATTCATGTAGTTCACGTGTATTTGAGAGATATACTTCAGTTTTATACACATTTGTGTGTATTTATCAATTACTCTATATATTTATAGTGCGTTTTATTTTACTTCTAGGTAAGAACAAAAACTCCATGTGCTACAAGAGTGAGGCTTTGACCGCCAGGCCCTCCCCTCCCTTGACAGAGACAGATGACGAGAGGACTGACACATGGGCTGGCTCTCTCTCAGGTAGGGGACGGTTTATACGGCTATTTTCAGGGGTTTTATAGAGGACTCATACACTCTGGTCAAATGAATTTCTCACAGTTGTTCATCATCGGTTCAATTTGTTTTCATCTTTTGGATAGAGGTTATTATTACTCAGTTCCAAGGGCCACTCCACACCCCACTGACAACCAATCATATTCATTCGTTATCATATTTATTGGGTGAGGAAATGCTACCAAACTCATTTGAACCGAGCATAATTATATGACACAGGGAATAATTATGTCGATAGTTATACACTGTACATTAATAGCTAGTATATTTGATAGCTAAATAGGTAAACAAAGAAAGATGGTTGAAGAGAGTACGGAGCCCCCTGCATACAGGTAGGGGGTCTGTAGGGCTGTGTCTTCACTGGTATTGTAGAGGAGATATACAGTATAATTATATATACAGACTAATTAACCTTTCAGTACACAATGGCAGTTTGTTTACTTATATTATGGCTAGTTTGAGACAATTATATTCAGTTTATCAGGGATCTGGAAGCCAAAATATTAATTGATGTAGCTTTTACTCCTTCTATTTCTAAAGATCCTTCCTAAGCTTAATAAATTAATTTAATGTCAGCCAAAATATGCTGAAAAAGAAAACCATGGTACTGAAGGGGTTAAATAACAAAAAGAATGGATTGACAGATTAGATAGATAGATAGATAGATAAATAAATAGATAGATAAAATGGTGACATGAGGATGGACACATGTATGGCTCTGCTCTCAGGATGCTGGGTTTATAGAGATGTTTCTTCACTTGCGAGATATTTTGAAGTACTGAAGAGTATAAGGTTGTATAAAGGTAAGAAGGGTGGATAGATACTTACAGGGTGAGACAATAGATATAATCCGAGAACATACTGTATACACGGGGTGCACTGCCTGGAAGTGGGTTCATTGTCTGTATGGAGCCTATTAAGGGGAGGTATTTAGTTTGTTCCCTACGTTTTCATAAAGCTTAAAATTACACCCCCTAGACCCCCTTTCAAGATAAATTTGTACATTTTTCGGTAGAAAAATGTCCCGGCCGGAGGCCGATTGCTCTTAAATTACAGGCTCGCTATCGCTCGCCAAGAAAAAATCGACATCTTAATGGCACGAAAGGTCTTAAAATTGACAGAAATGAGGCAAAATGTCTTAAAATGTCTAAACTACTAGGGCGAACGTCTTAAAATCTCAAAAGCAATGGGGCTAACCATGAGGGAGAAAGGGGTCCAGAAAAAAATCCCTTAAGTGGAAATCTCCCCTTAAAACCATGTCAGTGGCTTATTGTGCTTGCGCATTTTGACATGCCGTGTTCGTCTACTTATAATCCAAACATTTAGAAACAGGTAAAATGATATTCCTTGTATATCTATACCGGTACATACAGTATATAGATAATTAGCTTGATATAACCACACAACTACACGTGTGGTATGTACAGGTGACAAAACTTCTCTCCCCCTAGTATTCCCTCTCCTCCCCCATTAACCCCTCACCCTCCTCGCCCCTTATTCTCACTCCTCTCCCATTATTCTCACTCCTCGCCCATTATTCTCACTTCTCTCCCATTAACCCCCCTCCCGCCCCATATTCTCACTCCTCTCCCCCCTCCCCCATTAACTCACCCTCTCACCCATTATTCTCACTCCTCTCCCCCCATTATTCTCACTTCTCTCTCCCCCCCCCCCCCCTCCCGCCCCATATTCTCACTCCTCGCCCATTATTCTCACTTCTCTCCCCCCCCCCCCTCCACCATATTCTCACCCCTCCTCCCCATTATTCTCACTTCTCTCCCATTAACCCCCTCCCCCCCATTATTCTCACTCCTCTCCCCCCATTATTCTCACTTCTGTCCCATTAACTCCCGCCCCATATTCTCACTCCTCTCCCCCTATTATTCTCCCCCCTCCCCCATTAACTCACCCTCTCACCCATTATTCTCACTCCTCTCCCCATTATTTTCACCCCTCCCCCATTATTCTCACTCTGGGCTCATCTCCACTCCCCCCCCCCCCCCCCCCCCTGCCAGTCCCGTTTTCACACATATCAATCTGTTTTATCCCTTCCCCCTCAAACGCATTTTTTTTTTTTTCGTTTTTTTTTTTTTTTTTCTTTTTCATTTCCCTTTTTTTTTTTTTAAGGTTTCCCTCCCTCGGCCCACATACACACAGGAGCGGCGGCCGAGGTTCCCCATTCTTTCTCCATAGTTCCTCTTTATTTATATCTCGGTTGGTGGTTTGTGGGAGGGATGTTTAAAGTGGCTTGGGTATATTATCGTGGGTTGGGATTCTTGCTTTCTTTCTCTTCTGTGTGCGTGTGTGTGTGTGTAGTGTGTGTGTGTGTGTGTGGTAGGAAGGATGTTTGAATAAGAAGACCATAATTATGAGGAGTAATTTACTGACGTTTCTTGTATAACCTCTTCGGATCTATTATTAAGCACCTTTATTTTGCTTAGGAAGGATGTATGGGAGTCATAGGCATAAATAAGTTGGTTTTGGCCCCTTAGATTCCTAGAGGTCCTTCCTAATCTGCATAAAATTGTCTAATGATAGCCAGAATATACTATAAAAAATGCGTCATAATCCTAAAGGGGCTTAGAAGCGTTGTCCATAAAGTTGTCCTCCCCCAATGGTGTTTATATCCATTCTGTTAACTTTTAAGAGTGTTTATTTACAGGTTGTTGTTTTTGTTTTGTTTTTTCTATGTGATTGAGGGAGGCAAAAGGCATAACTGCCTATAGCGAGTGCCTCCCCCATAGTTGAAAGAGTGACAGGGCCAAAATCAAGGGACGTTCGAGCCAAAATGCCTGGACACACGGAGTTTGAAGCAATTTAAGTCATAGGAAGAGGGAAAGACTGATTCTGGGAGAGAGTTCCAGAGCTCAGCTGTTGAGTAGAAGAAAGTTTGAGAGTAACGTTTCACTCTTGGGTTGGAGAGTTGCACAGAGTAGGGGTGGGATTGAGTTGCAAGACGGGTACCACGTGCCCTACGTACAGGAGGTGGTATGCACTGGGATAGCTCTGAGGAACACTGATTATTATAGTAGCGATAGAATAGCGAGAGAGATGCAACATTGCGGCGGAGAGGAGAGATTGCAGAGAGTTGGTGAGTGGACGGGAGTTAATGATACGAAAGGCCTTCCTTTCAACTTTGTCTAGGAGAGCGGTGTGAGAGGAACCTCCCCACACATGTGAACAATACTCAATACAAGGGCGCACTATGCCCCTGTACAGAGCAAGAAGCTGTGCAGGGGAAAAGAACCCCCTAAGGCGGTTGAGCACACCCAGCTTCTGGGAGGCTGCATTAGCAAGACTGGTAATATGGTCCTTCCAAATGAGAGCAGAAGAAAAAGAGACACCAAGAATATTGAGAGAAGATGAAGGGTTGATTTTTGTATTGTTGAAGAATAAGGGATAGTCCGCTGGGAGATCCTGACGGGTAGATAGATGGAGAAATTGGGTTTTGGAAGCATTAAAGTTAACAAGGTTTTCTCTGCCCCAATTGGAAATAGTATTTAGATCAGAATTTAAGAGTTCTATGGCTTCATTACGTTTGTCATTGAGGGATTGCTGGCTGGGGCGTTCTGAAAAACTAATGGAGTAGTGTAAGGTTGAGTCGTCTGCGTATGAATGGATGGGAATTAAGGTACAGTTAAGGAGATCATTTATAAAAATTAGAAAGAGAATAGGAGATAGGACAGAGCCCTGAGGAACACCGGAGTTTATAGGGTGAGGAAGTGAACAATAGCCGTCCACAACCGCGGCTATGGAACGGCCGGAAAGGAAATTAGAGACAAAGGCACAGATGGAGGGAGAGAAACCGAAGGAGGGTAGTTTAGAAATTAAAGACTTATGCTAGACTCTATCGAAGGCTTTCGATATGTCTAGTGCAATAGAAAAAGTCTCACCGAAGTCCCGAAAGGAGGATGACCAAGAGTGTCATATTATTGGCACCCTTTTCGCAAAATATGAAGATTACATGTCGATTGTTATATTATCTGGTTATTGTACTCTAGCAGTTCCTCTGTCTTCTTCCCTCTTCTCTCTCTCTCTCTCTCTTCTCTCTCTTCTCTCTCTTCTCTCTCTTCTCTCTCTTCTCTCTCTCTCTCTCTCTCTCTATATATATATATATATATATATATATATATATATATATAATATATATATATATATATATATATATATATATATATATATATATATATATATATATATATATATTGTACAGTATGCACCTTCCATCAGTCCTTAGTAGTCGTCATCATCTTTCTTCTTGTTGGTGTTGTTGTTGCCCCTGTTGGTCGGTGGTGACAGGCAGACAGGTCACAAGGCACAGCACTTCATAAACCTCACATAATTCCCTAGACTCTTTACAGGCTCCACCAACCCTTTTAGTGCCCCTTTGTTTCCTACGGTTGTCCCTCTTATGTGTCTGTTTGATTGTGTGTGTGTGTGTGTCTTAGAGAGAGTGATTGTGTGTGTGTGTGAGAGAGAGAGTGTGTGTGGGTGTGTGTTAACATGTGTGTGCGTGTTCGAGTGTGTGTGAACTTTTTCTTTGTATATGTATTTGACCACAAATATTTGTGTTCGTAATAAAGCTCCAAAGATTCACATATGGTATATTCCAGTTCAAGCAATACATACAGTGTTAGCATTGTTTGAATGACGTTTTCTTGAATTTGGGAATTTTTATGTAATACCTAAGTACGGTACTTAGGTACAACAAAATACAAGAACAACAAAAACTAAATTGGAATAACTTCCTACAAACACTTGATCACAAAACAAACCCCAAAAAACTCTACAAAACACTAAACAGCATCACACTTTCCAACAGCAACACAACACAATCACATGCTGCAATCACAACAACAGACTCTACTCCTTCATGTAAACAACAAGCAAACACTCTCATCAATCACTTCTCACATGTCAGCCACCTAAAACCTCACAAAGACGACCGACGTGTCATCCGACGTAAGAGACAATTCCCCACAGACCCTGACTATACAAATCTTCACCAATCATCAGACAAAGCATATCATCAACAATCTCAAGCACTCACCCGCCTGTGGCCTAGACAACATAAGCAACATACACCTCAGACACCTGGGACCACAAGGCATACAAACACTCACTAACATATCAAACTACAGCTATTCACACAACACAATACCAGACATTTGGAAGCATGGTATCATCATCACATTCCCCAAACCCAACAAAGACCCCACGCTACCCTCCTCGCACCGCCCCATCACACTCCTTTGCTCCCCCTCCAAAGTCATGGAACGCCTAGTATTACAACTAATTACACCCGACCTACCCCTAGCTCCAACACAACATAGCTTTAGGCCACTGCACTCCACAAACACTCTTCTCACAGACCTTACACAAAGAGCTTTCGACGGCATCACTCAGCTAGACCACCACACAGATCACTATTAGCCACACTTGACATTAGTAAAGCCTTCGATGCCATCCCCCGCCACAACCTAACAAACAAAATCTACAACACAAACATGCACAACAACACAAAAAGGTGGCTGGCCAACTTCCTAGCAGGCAGATGTGCACACGTATCTTTTGCCGGTCAGTCATCTAAAATCAGAAACTTTCCAAACGGAGTCCCACAAGGATCCGTCCTATCGCCCGCACTCTTCAATCTGTACATGCACGATATAACTACACCCAATACTCCCCAAATAAACTTAGCCTCCTATGCAGATGACATAACACTCACATGCACACACCATGACCCAAGAAGAGCAACAGATCTCCTTCAACCCTATCTCAACACACTACATGGCTGGTGCACTACAAACAGACTTAATCTAGCCCCAGCCAAATCCACCGCAACCCTGCTCACAAGCTGGACAGGTGAACACGAATACATCCCTCAACTCACCATAAACAACACACCCCTAACACATACACACACACCCAAAATCCTAGAGTAACATATGATACTCATATGACATTCAACAGCACACCACAAACATTAAAAAGAAACTGACACCCAGACTTAACGCCCTCAGGTCACTTGCTCACACAAAATTTGGACACAACAAAGAAACTACCACCACTGTATATAAACAATACATAAGATCAGTAATGGAATACGCAAGCCCAGCCTGGGCTTCTAACCTAGCTGAAACACATCATAAGACCTTACAGACTATTCAAAACAAAGCCCTGAAGATCATTACAGGCTGCACAGCTACTGCACCCACAGATCATCTACATCAAGAAACCAAAATCCTCAAAGTCAAAGACCATCTGGACATGAGAGGCACTCAATTCCTGGCAGCAGCCTCCACGAACCAAGACCACCCACTAAACTACATGGCAACACACCCACAGACACCAAGAAATATCAAAACAACACCCAGCACACGGTATCACACACAATTATTGTCCTCTCTCCCTCCCTGCCCACCCCGAACCAACTTCCAGAAGCACATCCATACTCATATCTCTCGCCAATCCATCCACTCACTCACAGACAACACGCAGCTGCATGCACGACCTCCCGAAATCCATCCTTCCGAATCCTCCCTCCCTCGCGAGGACAGAGTCCACCTGGCCAGGCTGAGATGCGGACACCATCCAGCTCTCCTGAGCTATCAGAAGAGACTGGATGACTCCGTTGTCGACGCCTGCCCGGGATGTAACACAGCACCCCATACCATTAAACACATCATCGAAGACTGCATTTCACACAACCACTTACGCCAACAACACAACCTACACTCAATGAGAGCTCTGTGGGAAAGCCCGATCGTGGCCATGGCCTTCCTCAGGGACTCGGGGCTGTTCGGCCAGGCAGCTTAGGGAACAACAACAACAACAACAACGGTACTTATAAATTGACAACAGGTATACTGTGTCTTTGACCCCGCGAACACAAACTAGTCAAGTAAAGCTTTTAAATGTTTGTGTATGTACAGTAAGTGTATATTGTGTAGTTACTGCTGCTGTTGTTGTTGGTGGTGTGTGTGTGTGTGTGTGTGTGTGTGTGTGTGTGTGTGTGTGTGTGTGTGTGTGTGTGTGTGAAAGATGCACCCTATACATTTCCTTCACTCTTTGTATTCTTCCTATAATTTTTACTATCTATCTCCCTTTTTTGTGTATGTGTGTTTGTACTGTGTGTGCGCGGTATATGTGTGTATGTGTGTGGCATCTGGGTGTAATGTATGTGTGTGTGTGTGTGTGTATGTGTGTGTGTGTGTGTGTATATATAAGTCAATGTATCACTCCTTTAGGTCAGTCCTACACACCCTATAGTCTACCATTATTATCAATGTGTCACCCTTTGTGTGTGTGTTTGTATGCGTGTGGGAGAAGGTGGTATGTGCGTGTGTGTGTGAGTGTGTATGTGTGTGTGTGTGTATATATAAGTCAATGTATCACTCCTTTAGGTCAGTCCTACACAGCCTATAGTGTACCATTATTATCAATGTGTCACCCTTTGTGTGTGTGTGTGTGAGTGTGTATGTGTGTGTGTGTGTGTGTGTGTGTGTGTGTGTGTATATATATAAGTCAATGTATCACTCCTTTAGGTCAGTCCTACACACCCTATAGTCTACCATTATTATCAATGTGTCACCCTTTGTGTGTGTGTGTGTGAGTGTGTATGTATATATAAGTCAATGTATCACTCCTTTAGGTCAGTCCTACACACCCTATAGTCTACCATTATTTTCAATGTGTCACCCTTTGTGTGTGTGTGTGTGAGTGTGTATGTGTGTGTGTGTATATATATAAGTCAATGTATCACTCCTTTAGGTCAGTCCTACACACCCTATAGTCTACCATTATTATCAATGTGTCACCCTTTGTGTGTGTGTGTGTGAGTGTGTATGTGTGTGTGTGTATATATATAAGTCAATGTATCACTCCTTTAGGTCAGTCCTACACACCCTATAGTCTACCATTATTATCAATGTGCCACCCTTTGTGTGTGTGTTTGTATGCGTGTGGGAGAAGGTGGTATGTGCGTGTGAGTGTGTGTGTGTGTGTGTGTGTGTGTGTGTGTGTGTGTGTGTGTGTGTGTGTGTATATAAGTCAATGTATCACTCCTTTAGGTCAGTCCTACACACCCTATAGTCTACCATTATTATCAATGTGTCACCCTTTGTGTGTGTGTTTGTATGCGTGTGGGAGAAGGTGCTATGTGTGTGTGTGTGTGTGTGCGCGCGCGCCTTTATCCCCCTCCTGGCTCTCCCTCCCTCTGGTTGACATCCGCACATCCATCCCAGTCCCGTCCGCCTTTCATTCACCCCTGCCTTGCTTTCCATCACCCCCTCAACCCCCCCTCTCTATTTCTCTCTCTCTCTATTTCTCTCTCTCTCTTTTCTCTCTCTCTCTTTTCTCTCTCTCTTTTCTCTCTCTCTTTTCTCTCTCTCTCTCTCTCTCTCTCTCTCTCTCTCTCTCTCTCTCTCTCTCTCTCTCTCTCTCTCTCTCTCTCTCTCTCTCTCCAACTTTGTAAATCATTAAATATTTAATGTGTTTAACAATCTGGTGCCTATCAAGCTTATATAATCTCAATTTGAACATAATACGCAGCCAGATCTGGGAGCTAGTACTGAAGATGTATTGCACCAGTGTACAATTTGCACTACAACTTGGAACAAGCTTATCTCAAAAGTTGTCTATAATTCTTTATCGGAACAGTTTAAAAGTAGTTGATAGTATTTCACACATTCCGCAATGCGTTTCCTTTACTATGCATTTCTGTTTTCATCTTGAGTATCTCCAAGGAATGGACTGCAAGTTCTAATAATTGTAAACTTCTTCTGATAACTTCTTGAAATGATATACCTTTCTATTAATTGACCAATAGCTGTGTAAAACGCCAATAACAACACGACTAATGCACACTCTCACACTCTCCCTGACACACACACGCACACATACATACACACACCCCTCCTCTTTCAACCCTTTCCCCTATCCACATTTATTTAACTTTTTGTCATGTCGCGACGCATCAGTTGTGGTCGTAAATCATTCAACAAAAGCTATGTTTATCTCGTTACAATTTGGCCCCGATATATCAGCGTTATACCCTCTTGTGACGACCGTGGACAGACAGGCAGACTTTCACACTGGCCGATCGAAAGATGGCCACACACTCACGCGCGCGCACACATTTACACACACACACACACACACACACACACACAAACACACACCCATACACACACGCTTTTACACTCTCACTTTCACACACCCATACTCTCATTCAATTCACTCACTCACTCACTCACTCACTCTCTCTCACTCACTCTCACACACACACTCTCTCTCTCTCTCTCTCTCTCTCTCTCTCTCTCTCTCTCTCTCTCTCTCTCTCTCTCTCTCTCTCTCTCTCTCTTGTTTTAACTATGTGGGTCAAAGCTGTCTGTACACAAGGAAACACCGCTTTTCATCTGATTGACTCCCTTCCTTCGTGGACACAATATAGTAAAAAGGGGTAAATCGCAAAGTAGTAGCAGTGAGAGTAATGAATTGTGGTCAGAAAGGAATGGTTAGTTTTATAGTTGAAAAGTAGCATAGGAATGATAAAGGGCAAATACTTGGCGTGAAGAGTCGAACTGCACTGTCAGAGTAATATGGTGTGATGGTTATGGTGATTTTATATAGTGTTTAATGCTGAAAAACGGTAATTCCTAGAAATGCGAAACAGAGAGTATAGAAGTGTGCATTGTGGTCTAGGAATGTTGGGGTCTTTACGATGGTCAATACAATGATGTGTGTGTAAGACAAAAAGTTAGTGGCATAGTGAATAGTGGCAAATGTTTTAGTACTAGTTATTAAAATGAAATACATCTTAGTTTTATTAATGGGAGTGAAAAATAACTAATGATTGCGATGTTGGAAGAGCAAATATATATTGAAGACAACAAGTTAGTATATACTTATGAATAGTGGCAAATAATTTAGTACTAGTTATTAAAAGGAAATCAATCTTAGTGTCATTAATGGGAGTGAAAAATAACTAATGATTGCGATGTTGGAAGAGCAAATATATTGTAAGATAAGACGTAGGTTCATATATGCGTGTGTCTTGGGCAAATGATTTAGGGGCTAGTACTAAAAAGAAGTAGATTAGAGATAAGTGTCTGTGAGAAAAGATGCGTGAGGTGGTTTAAACAAACGTGTCTGTAATAAAATAAGTTAGAGAGTTTAACATGTGATTATTGACATCGATAGTAAGCGTTGGTACTAAAGAGAGGTCAATTGTAGAAAAGTGACAGGCAGGATGTGTGTGTGTTTATAGTGATGGAAGAAGTGCATGTAGGAGACGAGGTGATTAGTAGTAACAGAATCAGTGCCTTGCGATAAGAATTAATTAATCGCCGCGAGAGTATAATTATGTGTGTGAGGGAGAGCCAATGTGGTGGTTATGAAAGCTGGTTTAGCAAGGGAGTGCCTCTTTATACGACTATTTCTTATGTATTATTGCTAACATCAGACAATTTTATGCAGCTTAGGAGGGAACTCCAGGATTCTCACTTAACCCTTTAACTTGACAGGTCCATCCCAAGCTGAATACAATCGTGTAATGGTAAGGGGTCCGATGTAGTGGTATTTACGGTGGTGGTTATGGTGATGGATGCCTGACTGTGGGTGGGGCTAGGGGCATTTAGAGAAGGGCTGGGGGCAGGAGGGAAGGGATGGTTTATGGTGAAGGTAATGGTGGGGAGAGAGAGAGTGAGTGAGTGAGTGTGTGTGTGTGTGTGTGTGTGTGTTAATATATCAACCAATTTACAAGTTAGCATCACGGCGGCCATGGTTGTGGTGGTAATGGTGGTAATGATGGTGGCAAAGGGGCCGATTAGGTCTTGTATCTATCTCTTTACCGGTAACCGTACGAGAGAGCTTAACGGGGAATAATGTCGGTAAATGCGGTAATTGTGGTAGTTTTGGTAATGGTGGTAGTTATGGTAGCGTTGATGGCGGGGTGATGTGTGGGCTGGTAGTCAGTCGGGGGGGGGGGGGGGGGATATTACAGTCATGCTCAAAACTCGTGTCTCGCTTTCATTACTTTTTACTTTATTGACTTCTCTTAAGGGGAGATCTCCACTTGAGGGATTTTTTTCTTGACCCCTTTCTCCCTCATGTTTAGCCCCATTGCTTTTGATAATATAAAACGTTTGCCCCATTAGTTTAGCGATTTTAAGAACTTTTACCCCATATTAAGACCTTTCGTGCAATTCAGGTGTCGATTTTATCCTGGCGAGCGATAGCGAGCCTGTAATTTAAGAGGAATCGGCCTTCGGCCTGGAAATTTTTCTACCGAAAAATGTACAAATTTATCTTGAAAGGGACTCAAGGGGGTGTAATTTTAAGCTTGATGGAGGTCTAGGGAACAAACTAAATACCTCCCCTTAATATACGTTTCATTGCTCGTCAACAACACATAGCAGTATTAGAATAATTAATTTCTAAGTGATTTTAACTTTTCGTTCACTTTTGTCCAGGGTTATAAGAACATAATAACATAAGGAAATGGGAGTCTGCAGAAAGCCTATTGGCCCACACAAGGCAGATCCCTCTATATAACAAGTTAAACTGTGGGGATCCGACCCGTCTTGTGAGTGTGACTGTAGACCCACCAACAGTACCAACTGTTACAAGGTTTCTTATAATTATACTAACTTACCTATATGTTATTATAGGAATAAAAGCACAGACATAGACCTAAGCTATTAAAATTATCGAGTGTTTATAATTTCCCTGACAGTAAACAAGCACAAACATAGACCTAAGCTATTAAAATTATCGAGTGTCTATAATTTCCCTGACAGTAAACAAGCACAAACATAGACCTAAGCTATTAACATTATCGGGTGTCTATAATTTCCCTGACAGTGTTATACTCATAAATAGTTAAACTATAATTATATAATTAGGTATGTAACAACTGGAACGTTTAGTGGGTGTACAGTTGGTCTAATGTGGGAAATAATAGCAATACTGGCAGCAGGGCATGGTATTAATTTGACCACCACCATACTTTACCCACATAATGATCAGCTGGATAGATAATATTCTTAGCATTATGTGGAAAGCTTATAGTGAAGTAATGGTTATGATGGTGGTGGTGATGGTGACTGTGATAGTAATAGTATTTGGGTTAGTAGTTACAGAGTATAAAACTAGTTTGACCACCACTCCTACCCTATCAACCCTATCCAAACAAGGGGTCAACCAGGCTCTAATACGGTGTTCAACTACTGTATACCTCTCCCGTATTATATTCACTATGTGGTTTGCAAGATTGATGGTGTATTAGTGGTGACCATGTTTAAAGTTACTGGCGATAGTAATAGTAGTATCAGTTGTAAGCATGATATAGGACTGGTATGACCACCACCATCACTATGCCCGTATAAGTGAGCAACTGACATTTTATTGTCAAGTTCGCTGGCGTTACCTATAGTAACATTAGTAATAGTAGCAGGGTATGTGACTAATATAACTACCACAATCACTACTACCCATCCGTGCCCACACAAGGGGTCAGCGGGGCTTTGATATAATATTCAACCTTTCTACCAAAGTATAGTAGTGGTATTTGTAGTAGTAATAGTATTAGTAGTGATAGCGGCATCAGGACTAGTTTGACCACACTACCTCCAAAATTATAGTAGTAGTAATAGTAGTAGGACTAGTTTGACCACACTACCTCTACCCAACCGTGCCCACACAAGAGGTCAGCCGGGCTCTGATATAGTGCTCAACCTCTCTGCCTAATAACAGTCATTACCACCCTGCCCAAGCAAATCACCCTCCCCGCTTGACAGGCTCATCACCTCCTTGATTACCACCTGCTTACGGATTTACCACCTTTTATTGGTCCGAGTACAATTATTAGGCGGGCCCAGGGGTGACGGTGAGTGAAAAATAACGAGCCTAACGACCCTCACTGCATCACCGCCTTGTGCTACCATACAGGGTGTCCAGAAATAGACGTGCTAAACTTCAGGATTAGGTTAGGAAAAAACATTCTAAGTATAAAATGTGTTATAAGCAAAATTTCAAATTTTACTCGTTACAGAGATATCGGTTGTTGAAAATGGCATTTTCTTAAGTATTTCCCCATACGGCTGGCCTAGCTGTCCTAGAGCTTACCACACCCCCATCTAACTACAATTATTTTATCATATTATTATCAAGATAATATAATTCTGTAAGTTTCAAAATTATCATAGACATATTAGCTCACATTGGACCTACTGGACACTATTTGACATGGACGAGTCCATTACACTGATGCGAGGGAGGACACTATAAAAAACCTTCAATACCTCTTAAACGGTTGATATTTAAAAAAAAATCTGATATAATTATTGTATGCTTAGAATCATCTGTATAATCATATGTGGAAGTTTGGCACGTCTATTTCGGGACACCCTGTACAATTAGGAAGGCTCACACACGCACCAACAGTTTGGCTTGTCAGTCTACTGTAACCCCTTCAGTACGTTCATATCTTGTTAAGGGGTAAGGGTTTATTTATTGGTCTATATATATATATATATATATATATATATATATATATATATATATATATAATATATATATATATATATATATATATATATATATATATATATATATATATATATATATATATATATATATATATATATATATATATATATATATTATTATTTTTTGTTTCCTCCCTAGACCTCCATCAAGCATAAAACAACACCCCCAAGATACCCCTTCTTGACAAATGTGTACATTTTTCGGTGGCAAAAATGTCCTGGCCAAATGCCGGTTCCACCTTAATTACGGTACATGCTCGCTATCACTAGCCAGGAAAAACATCGACACCTAAAAGACACGAAAAGTCTTAATATTGGCAGAAAAATGGGGTGAAAGGTCTTAAAATCGCCAAACTAATATGGTTCAATGGTTAGAGTGTTTAATTTGTTTGTGGTAACCCAGGCTCGAATCCTGGTGGATCACATGCTTTCTTTAATTAATTTCTTTGGGAGGTGTTTGGTGTTGAAGTGAAATTAATATAAATAGTTTATGTAAAGTGGAAGGTGGAGAGAGAGTTTCTGTTTTGTTGTTCTTTCCGTTTGTCAATGGATAATGTTGGGGATCATATAACTTTTAACATAATTTAAGACCATACATCTTCGTTGAGGCCAATTATTTTGTGTGATATGTGTATACATGTTGCTTTATGTAACTCATACATGTGCTGAACTTGGCCCATTTTACTCAGACATACATTCCGAGCCGAGCCAGCTTTAATCTTCTCGGTTTCGGCCATTGATCTCAAGTGCCTGGACAAGTTAACCTTGGTAGTCCTGATTTAGATCTGTTATGAACACATGAAGATATTGGCTTGGTGTACAGATAGCAAATCAACTACTAGTATTAGGCTCTTGTTTTGCACCCGAAGTCAGTATTTATACTAGTAAGTATAACGTGCTCAATATGAACTTATTACAAATAATCCGATATTTTTGGAGTGTAAAGTTAGTATATTTTTGTATAATGTCTGCCATTAATCTGTAAAACTCCATGATAGCTGACTATAGATAGCCCCTCCACTTGTAGAGATCAGTGACTTCATCCAGGTGTCTGAGAGTCTCCTGAAGAAGAGGAGATACGATCTCCGCCCTTATGCTCCCCCGGTGTAAGGGCGTCTGTCCCAAGTGGTTGTAATTACCCCCCTGCCACCCATGTCTCCCCCGATGTCACACACCCCACAGATATATGGGGGATAATTCTAGGCTGTGGTCGACCTTGTGGATTCTGGCGAGGGCATTGTGCAGCCATTGACTGACTTTACTCTGTGTGTGTGTGTGTGGGTGTATGTGTGTGTGGGTGTTTGTGGTGTGTGTGTGTGTGGTATATGTGTATGTATGTGTGTGTGTGGTATATGTGTGTGTGTGGGTGTTTGTGGTGTGTGTGTGGTATATGTGTGTGTGTGTGGTATATGTGTATGTGTGTGTGTGTGTGTGTATGTGTGTGTGAGAGAGAGAGTAATTTCGCAGATACTTAAAGGAGCTATATTTGCTTAGGAAATAACATGCCATCTCATAATTTACTTACATTGCTTCTCAAGACATGAACAGATTATTGACACCATTACGACTGATGTAGTATTCATTCAAGTGCTTGTTTAGACTGTAACAAAGAAACAGGAAATAACGTCAAATTAAGAAATATCCCTGAATAAGCTACACTCTACAAACTGTCAAGTTTTACTCCAAACTGTTCTAAAGTAATATTTTGCAATGTGAAGTAGAATGTTATTTTTTATATCACGTTCATCCCACTGTGCATTGTTATCATCTACTTTAAAAGACCGTGGTCTTTATGAATATTTTCGTTACAGTTTGACCTGACATGACCCCCAATGACATACGAAGAGCGAGAGGTTTAAGGATGGGCTTATCTTTTGGTCGATGTTTTAATTCATTCATTATTTTCTAGTTTCCTCCCTAGACCCCCATCAAACTTAAAAGAATATCCCGAAAATCCCCCTTCTAGAGGTTTTCGTAAATTTTTCGGTAGAAAAATGTCGCGGCCGAAGGCTGGTTCCTCCTAAAATGCAGGCTTGCTATCGCTCGCCAAGAAATAAATCGACACCTAAATGACACGAAGTCTTAAAATTTATAAGGAAATGGGGTGAAAGGTCTTAAAATCGTCAAACTAATGGGCCTACCGTCTTAAAATCGCTAAACTAATGGGACTAAACATGGGGAAGAAGGGGGACCAGAAAAACCGGCCTATCCCCTCTTAAAGGTCGAACAGAGAAACATCCACACGACTAGATTTTTGGTCTGTGCTGTGTTTACGATTTTATAGAAAGTCGTCTTTTACGGCAGTGTCACACGAGAGCTGTTATCGTCAACTTTCCATGGTCAATATTACTCTGGCAACATTTCCGGGATCATTTGCACTGGTATCGGAAATTAAACTGGTGATTTATTAAATTAGGTCAGAGTATAATAATAAACGTTTACCTCATAAGCTGCCAGACCAGTGTTGACGCTAAATATTGAAAGAAAATGCGTTCGTGTGATATCGTCTTCGGCGAAGCCGGGTTTCTCCATACAAGGATGGCTCGCTCTCGCTCGACAGGAACAAAATCGATACCTGAATGGGGAGAAACGTCTTAATCTATATTTTATTAATTGCACCACAACACCAAACACCCCCAATGAAATTAATTAAAGAATATATGATCCACCGGGATTCGAACCCGGGTTATCACACACAGATTTTTGCCACCTTAACCATTACACCACCAGGAAGAGAAACAGAAGGCTGAATGGGGCCGAATGGATAAAGCCCAGAGAGAAAGAGCAGGTTGGTCCCCTTAAGCCATTTGAAGAATAGGGTAACACTGGACACTTAACTTGTCAATACATACTCATTTGAAGAATAGGGTAACACTGGACACTTAACTTGTCAATATATACCCATTAACCCCTTCTGTACAGGCGACGACTTCGTTCTAGCTGTGTTAAGATAATTGTGTGCAGTTTAAGAAGAATATGTGATAGTAAAAAGGGTTAAGTGAGCTAGTTCGAAGCCTGTTAATTGCTAGAGGCTCTTTGGAAACTTAATAATATAATCTAATAATAGCCAGAATATAGTAATAAATACGGCACCGGTACTGAAAGGGTTAATAGACAAAATTGCATACATATAGAAGATGTTATGTACTCATCGGACGTGTGGACAAGGGTAACACGAAACTTTTGATCCCGACTGTACCCTCCGTGGCCAAGCATCCGGTACAGACTGGCAGGCGGGTCATCCAAAAAACGCCGAGCACTCAATATAACACAAGCTCTAAAATAAATACACCAAAAATGTATACCCCCAAAAAATCAATGGCAAAAAATATATGACCCTGGCTAGAGTGATGGACAAACGAAAACCAAGAAATAATTTATCCTGTTCAGTTATAAAAATCGGGAAAGCGTTTTGCTGCGCTGATTGAAAGCGGACATTGAAAAAGAGGGACAGGTTGGGGGTGAGAGAGAGAGAGAGAGAGAGAGAGAGAGAGAGAGAGATGAAGAGAGAGTGTGTAAGAGAGAGGGTGAGAGATAAAGAGAGAGAGTTGTGTGTGTGTGTGTGTGTGCAAGAGAGAGAGAGAGAGAGAGAGAGAGAGAGAGAGAGAGTCAAAGTTCAAAGATGCAAAAAGGCTTTCAGTCAACAGCAGAACTACTGATGTTTTAGGGAAGTTTGTGGCTAATGCACCAAAACGTTAGCAAGTGAAAGTTAACCCCTTGAGGATTAGGACGCGTTTTAGCTGTTTATGCTGGTTATCATTATACGATTACATACAGCTTCGGAAGGACCCTCTAGCATTTAACACTGCGCACTATTCAGCTTCCCCAGTTTTGAAATCCAATCCTTCCCAGTCGTAAAGGTTAATAATGATGGAGTGCCATGGTGACTGACTGGACACATTTTAAGGTTGGATTATATTGTAAAGCCTACATTTATTCCAGTAACATTTTGTATGCTTACCACTTTCGTTGGGGCTGCAGGAATAGATAGGTCAACATAATAGATAGGTCAACATTTCATTAGATTGTGTGGATGATTAATGCCCCCACCTACCGAATGCAAACAAGGTCCTCGTCCTTATGTGACCACAAACCAGCGCCTATAATACTGACACCCTCATTAATCCAGAATGCCCACGGTTACCCAAGACTCCACATTTATGAGGATTATCCTATACTCTGTTTCTTTTCATCTGGCGATAAATTGCCATGAACCCGTCTTGATTATTCAGCTATTATGATTTTTTTTGCCGAAATGTGATGTTAATTATGAGAACTTTGCACAATTATGACTCGGATACATAGTAGTTTCATATGTTTTCCTTATTCATCGAGAAATATGTTGGCAAGGGATTCAATTTACCGTGGAATAAAACCAACTATTATCTGTACACTGTTGCCCTGTCAGCAAGGGAGAGACTGTAGTACTCGTTAGGGTGTGCCAAGAACCTACTACCTAACAGTAATAGTACTATAATATTTAGGTTTCATAATGTCTTGTGAAGGTATCGAATTACAACGGGTGGAGAAAAAGGTCGGGAGGGTGGTCAAGTTATGCAAATGTTAGAAAATTAACGCAGATTAATGATCAACCAATTTCTCGACAACTGGCCCTCTTGTTTAACCTTTGAGAGAGAGAGAGAGAGAGAGAGAGAGAGAGAGAGAGAGAGAGAGAGAGAGAGAGAGAGAGAGAGAGAGAGAGAGAGAGAGAGAGAGAGAGAGAGAGAGAGAGAGAGAGAGAGAGAGAGAGAGAGAGAGAGAGAGAGAGAGATTAATAGCAAGCTGATGAGGAATAAAAGATACAGGAAGAAAAGAAAGAGAAAGAGGAGGAGAGTGAGGACGCATGCGTATAGGCTAGGATCAGAGGGGGGCAGGAGGGCGAACGATGAAGAAGAAGAAGGAGGATGGAGGAGGAAGGATGGTGATTTAGCCCCCAGCGCTACACAACTCCTGGAAATGATGACTAAACTCGCCTCTTAAACAAGGTGCCGCCTGGACCAGCGACCCCCGGAGGCGTTCATCACTCTTGTTTCACAGAGCCGGGGGTTGGTTACTTGGAGGAGGGGGGGAAGGAGGGCTGCTGCATCATCGTCGCGGGCCGCTCCTCCTTCGACGGCTGGAGGAGGAGAGGGGGGATGTATGTATGAGGGGTTGACACTGGAGAGAGAGAGAGAGGTTGTGTGTGTGTGTTTGTGTGTGTGTGTGAGAGTGAGTATGCGAGGTTGATTATGCAGAGAGTGAGAGGTGAGATGGATGGTATGCATGCAAGCTTTATTCTTAGTGAAAAGTGGAGATTTGGGGAAAGGAAAGGGGGGGGGGGGAGTGAATATATGCATGTGAAAATGATAAGAGGTTGAAGCAGAATAAGAGGTGTGGATTTAAGCAAAGAAATAATGTGTGTGTATGTGTGTTTTCAGCTGACGGTAAATTGTCATGTCTCCCTCTTGATTACTCGGGTATTATGAAGGTTATGTAGTGAGATATATTGATAATTATGAACACTTTGTATTAGTATGGTGCAGAGACAGAACAGTTAAATTTGTTTCCATCCAGCATCGACAAATCAGCTGTTTGGGGATTGAATTTACCCTGAGCTGGAAACAAACAGACTGCGGGTATGTGAAAAGTATAGTATCAGGTCATTGTGGTGTCTCACTGTAATAATAAACAAATAAATAAACAACACAAATAAACAAAAGTCATCATTATACTCATCAACAACTCTCACAACAGATTTTCGGTTCTTTCGCCCACTATGTCTTTTCGCTCACACAGTTGCTTTACCCATACTTTTAAGTTGGTTACGATAGGTTAGGTTAGTGTGATTGGTTAGTTCAGCTAAGGATATATGTTAATGATTAACGCAATAACACAAGTTCAGTGAGGGTCAATGGAATCTGAATGTGAGTGAATGAAATCAACATGGGCAAAGCTATATTATTCAATTGAGGAAGAGCTGCGGGAGCTAGAGAGTTAATTGGGATAGTTGTTGCGCCTTTGATTCCTAGAGATCCATCCTAAGCTGCATAAGATCATCTATTGATTCCTAGAGCAATATGTAAACCTGCGTCCTCACATATGGAAAGGGTTAAGACCGTCTACCGTCTGCCAATACAAGGGTCAGCTCACAAGAAACAGAGCCAAACGGAACCAAAGCCGAGCGTTTGACTTAAGGGGAGGTATTTAGTTTGTTCCCTAGACCTCCATCAAGCTTAAAATCACACCCCCTTGAGTCCCTTTCAAGATAAATTTGTACATTTTTCGGTAGAAAAATTTCCCGGCCGAAGGCCGGTTCCTCTTAAATTACAGGCTCGCTATCGCTCGCCAGGATAAAATCGACACCTGAATGGCACGAAAGGTCTTAATATGGGGTGAAAGTTCTTAAAATCGCTAAACTAATGGGGCAAATGTTTTATAATATCAAAAGCAATGGGGCTAAACATGAGGGAGAAAGGGGTCAAGAAAAAAATCCCTCAAGTGGAGATCTCCCCTTAACTATCCCACCAGCCACACCACCACCCAGGTCCCTTAAGGGGAGGTTTATATCTATTTGTTTAGTTATTTATGTATTTATTATTTTATTTAGGTTCCTCCCAGGATGTCCACCAAGCTTAAAAAAATACCCCCAAGACCCCCCTTCGATTTAAATTTGTACAATGTCCCAGCTCAAGGCCGGTTCCTCCTAAATTACAGACTCCCTATAGCTCGCCAGGATACATTAGATACCTAAATGGAACAACAAGTCTTAACATCGCCAAACTAGTAGAACGAACGTCTTAAAATCTCAAAAACTAATGGGGCTAAGCAGGAGGGAGAAGAGAGTCCAGAAAAAAATCGCACCTGCCCTTAACCCTGCCACCACCACCACCTACCATTGTGTGGGTGACCGGGATAAAGTGGTCTGGGTTAGTCCTGGTCCACGGCGGGGCTTTACGGTACAATGATCACCATAGCATCATAGTAGGCGCCGGCAGAGACAATTGGGTAACCCACCCCGTTAAAAATAGATGACTAATTTGATGATTTGTAATGCCAGAAGCAGGGTTAAGGGACTACATATTCTCTGGACCCGGGCCAAAAGAGTACACATATTTTGTTGTCATCATTGAGTAATCGTTGTGTAGTTGAATACAATACTATATTGATGTAATATAGACAATTATACAAAATGTCGGCAATTGCTCATGGCCTATTTACTAACATGTCGCTTTGGTATTCGGCTTCTCTACTATAATTTTCAGTAGGAAGAATATAATGCATTTGATCGTGTACATATGCTTCGTTTAGTCTACCTTATAATGCTATGATTACTCTTTTATCGTGTACATATGCTTCGTTTAGTCTATCTTATAATGCTATGATTACTCTTTCGCGTGAAGTACTAGAGATCAAAAAGATTAGATTACTGAAACAGGTATCAGTTGTTCGAAATTCACGATGGAACTTCATCACCTCAAATTCTTTAGATTGTTAGAACAGGTTGCAGTTGCTCGAAATCCACGATAGCTTACAATACGAGGGATATACAGTATGACGACCACCGTAAAGGAGTTTGTATATCTAAGTGATGGAATTTTTTGTTCTCTTTCTCTCTCTATCTATCTATCTATATATATCTCACACACACACACACACACACACACACACACACACACACACACACACACACACACACACCCACACCAGTATTGAGAGTAACCCGGTGGGATGAACCTATTCAAAGATTTACTCTCGATTGATGACTTACAATTAGACCGCGCCAAGGGAAAAAAAATATCCAGTACGGTTTATTCTCAACCCATTTGTTCCGAGACACCTTTCTTAAAATATCCAGTACGGTTTATTCTCAACCCATTTGTTCCGAGATACCTTTCTTAAAATATCCAATACGGTTTATTCTCAACCCATTTGTTCCGAGACACCTTTCTTAAAATATCCAGTACGGTTTATTCTCAACCCATTTGTTCCGAGACACCTTTCTTAAAGTTCGTTAAATCACTTGGAATCAGGAAAAAATATAATAAATTAACCATAATATGTAATAAGATTGATTGGGTATATTCGAAACTAAATAAAGCAGTTTATAATAATTAAATTAATATATGTTTGAAATAATGAAATTAATATATGGGGCAGAGAGTGTCGTCGGTGTGAGAGGATAAGCTCGTTTAAACTGGTGACCTTTCTACTTCTGTTAACAACAATTCTGTTTTATTTATTCAAGAGAGACTTTAAGTAAATCATATTCGTCATTAAAGATCAAGTAAAATCAGTCTAGACCTTACGATTCAGAGGGTTAAAAGTTGTAAGTAATGGTATATTTTGAAAATAAATAAATACATAATTATATATATAAAATCCTAAAAGTTGACAGAATTCATATAAACACCAAGTCAAAGTTGAAAAAAGAGTAGCCCTACAACTTTTGTACGCAACTTTACGAGAATCAACAACATGCCCCCAATCTTCGTCATGAGAGACTGCTGAGAGAGAAGGGGGAGGAGGAGGAGAGAGGGGGGAAGGGGCGAGGGGGGAGTGAAGGGGGAAGGAAAGGGGGGAGGGGGGAGGGAAAGGAGATGCGAGGGTAGGGAAGGGAGAGGAGGGAGGAAGGAAAGGGGAGGAGGGGGTCGCAGCTTTACCAACTTTGAGAATAGTGGAGAAAACCCTGGGCCGCTTTCTAGACGTGGAGTTGGATTATACGGCTAAAAAGTCTCCTCCACATAACTCCGGGGTAAGTTTGCCTCACTCTCACGTTTGTTACACATGACTTATGGCCCGCCGAGTATGTTACTGTCTCGCACCTCAACACTAGGCACGAGAGGGGCTGGGGAAAATCGTTTGGGGGTAGTTTCGAGTGACCTGCGATAGGGTGATTTTTTTGTTATAGCTTTTGGGATTCACATTATGCAAGACGGGTTTGGTGGTTGTAAAATTTAACTCTAGGGTACTCACGTGACATAGCCCATTTCAGGCCTTCCTAAGTTAGATTTATTGTACTTCATTCAATTCCCACAGATCTTTCCTAAGCTGTATACAATTGCCTAATGATAGCCAAAATTAACTGTCAAAAACGCGTCATAATCCTCAAGGGGTCAATTACTTAAGAATTATAACTAGTACTGTGTTTGTTTCTTTCGTTCATTCATTATAGGTAGGTCAGAAATCGTGACCTTTATCCTCTATAATTCAAAATAGGGCTCTAGATTTCCACGCCTATTCCCTGGTCAACTCTTCTCAAATAGTAGAAATATTATATTGAATACTCTAGTCCTTCGTGAGTTAATAATGTCTGGGATCGGGAATTTCTAGCCTATATATCTATCTATCTATTTGCTCAGGCCCATTCCCAATGTTTTTTTGTTTTTTTGTTTTTCTGGTGGTGGCCGACTCGAGACAGAGCCCGAATACGGGAAAAAAACAATGAATACACAAAAAACAAAAGCACAAATTCACACACATCTAGGATTTCTGACCTACTTATAATAAACAGGGTATAGATCCGACATATCAATCCTAATGTGAATACAATTATCCGGGGATTGATACACGTGACATATTGCCAGTTGTGTATTGTATCTTGAGGCTCAACACTGAAGGATATTGCTTAGAGAACATAATTTACAGAGTGCTTGATATTTCAGTTAAATTCGTGT
Organism: Paralithodes platypus; assembly: GCA_032716605.1. NCBI lineage: Eukaryota > Metazoa > Arthropoda > Malacostraca > Decapoda > Lithodidae > Paralithodes > Paralithodes platypus. The sequence continues at coordinate 43,838,792 of CM064495.1, forward strand.
GGGGTACCTGCAGATAGTCTCTCTTGGGCAATATCAAGTGCGGGGGGGGGGGGGGGGGGGGGGGGGGAGGGGGGGGGGGGGAGTGGATTAGGATAGGTTTGGCTTGATTTGAAGTAGTTTATTTATAGCTAACTTAGAATCTTGCCAATGCCCTCCCCCCCTCCTTACAGTACCTCTCAATGCATTTCATTCCTCTCTCCCTTCCTTCTTCGATCTGTCCCTCCTTTATTTTCTCACTCCTTTCCTAGCTTCCTTCCTTTCTCACTCATTAATTTCATGTTTTGTTATTTTGTTTCACATTGAACTGTTATGTAGTTTAACTAAGCAGCTTCATAAGGATCAATATGTTATATCTTGCTTCCTTTTGTATTTTCCTTCGATTTTCCATCCTTCGTTCTTTTTCCCTCCATCTCTAGTTTCCTCCTTCGGCCTCCCCCCTCCCCTTCTTTTCTACTAATTTCCCTGCTATTCTCCCCACACCCCTCTCACCCCTACCCTTCCTCCCTTCTAACACCTTCCCCTCCTGCTCTGCCCCCTCCCCCCTTCCAGACTTCCGGTGGCGGCAATTAAAGGGCCAGACGGAGAGGCCTCAGGTGCCACATCCCTTCCGGTGCCAGGTAAGGGGTGCCACAGGTAATTGCCGGGCTGGACACCTGGTCGGGCGGGCCGGGCGATGCACAGCTCACCGGGGAGGGACCAACTTCACTCGCATTTGAATATTATGCTGAGGAGGCGGAGGGTGGGGGAGCGAGATGGAGGAGGGTGGGAGAGGGATGGGAAGGAGGGAGAGACATGTTGTGGGAGTGTGCAGGGGGATAGGAAGGAGAAAGGTGTTGTGGGAGTGGTAAGAGGAAGGATGATTGTGTCCAGGAAGGATATTGGGTGGAAAGTGTTTTGAGATAGATCGATCGAGAGTGTGTATGTGTTACTCAGTTACTCAGTTACTTGTTCGTCAAGGGGAATCCACGCAATGCGAGCTAAGCTCATTATTATCGCGCCTCCTTAACTGGGAATGTATTGCGTGAAATGCATGTTAAGTGTTTTATGTACTGTTGGAATGGCTGTGGATGTGTGTGTAGTCTGTATTTAGCCAATTGGCGACATCGGAAACAAAGGCTTAGGGTGGATCTGTATGGTACCATTCTCACTATAGACGGTACCGTCTCGCCCGAAGGCTTAGGTAGCCATCAGCTTAGGTGAACCATATGATACCCATCTCGCCTTGTACCATTTTTGCCAACCCCAGATGGGACGTCACAACGTCGCCCACTTATTCCAGGTACCTATTTACAGCTAGGTGAACTGAGGCTAACACATGAAAGGAGACAAGCCCAATTTGTCTCCGCCCGGCCGGGGATTGAACCCCCGACCCCTCGTATGTGAGACGAGAACTCTACCTACTAGGCTACGGGCTGTGTGTGTGTGTGTGTGTGTGTGTGTGTGGAGGGGGTGGGGGAGACTAAGAAATTAGAATAGGAGTGGGGTAGGAATTAACACCGTGAGATATTTTGATGAAGGGGATTTGCTGTGGGAGGTTATTTTAAGGGGGTGGAATGTTGAATTGGCTAGGAGGTAGAGAGGACTTGTGGGAGGCAAGAGGGATTGTAGGTGTGAATGAAAGAGGAAATGTTGATGTATATAATGGGAGAAGTATAGAAGGGAAAGGGATGGATAAGATGTGGGTGTGTAGGGAGGTGGGAGGGTGTGTAGGAAGGGGTAGTGGGAGGGAGGGGTTGTTGGTGGGAGAGAAGGAGGGAGTAAGGAACAGTGAGAGAAGGGAAGTAGGGGCGAGTACCATTGTTTATTGGAGGGTGGGCTAGAGGGATGTGACATTTGTGGGGGAGAAGGAGTGAAGGGCTGTTATAGTTTGAAAAGTGAGTACAAGGGGGAGGAAAAAGATATTCTACACAGACCTTACCAGCCAAACGAGGTGGGCAAGACTTAATTCTAGTGGAGATAGCAAAATCCCAAATTAAACAATAAATGAATAAAATAGGTTGGTAGAAATGGTTACCATAGCAAAGAGAAAGAGAGAGGGGGAAGGGAGCTAGGGTGAGAGAAGTAAGTCATAATAAGATAATCATTGTGCAAGGGAGAGGTGGAATGAGAGTGAAGGAACCGAAATGGCATAAGGTAGCAATATTATGAACGGGATACGTACCGGAGTCTGTTGTTTAATATGTAAACTCTAAGCCTACTCTAAGGGTATATCCTCCACTTTCGATCGGCGACATTCTTTCAGGAAATATTTTTGAGCTGTTTGGCATGCGCACCAGCACGTCAATCACACTATACTCTGTTTCTTTTCAGCTGACAATAAATTTAATCCTTTAGCAGCTAATTTCTTGATAATTAATGGGGAAATAGGAAACTATGTCTCTGCATCATATTACGACCAAGTTTATATAATTAGCATCATATTTCAATACAAAGACCTCACAATAACTGAGACATATTGATGGGAACCTTGCAATTTACCGTCAGTTGGAAAGAAACAGAGTATAGTGTTTTGATTAGTATAAGCTCGATTTCAAGAGTTGCCAGACAGGAATTGCCAAACAAATAATCGTGTTACAATGAGTTGGGAATATAGGGGATGAATAAAAGCGATATTTTATTAGGGTATACGATAAAAGCAGACAGTTGATTTGATTAACTGAGAGGATAGTTTATTAAGATGGAAAAACGTTTGAAGGATTGGAGAGAGAGAGAGAGAGAGAGAGAGAGAGAGAGAGAGAGAGAGAGAGAGAGAGAGAGAGAGAGAGAGAGAGAGAGAGAGAGAGAGAGAGAGAGAGAGAGAGAGAGAGAGAGCATGACCAGGAGAAACACCACAGCCGAAAAATTGCAAACAAAAACGAAACTTAAGAAGCTTTACTAAATACAACGAAAGTCAAGATAGAAAACTGGGGTCCTTGAAAACTAAGTAGGCGAATGCACGTGAGATATTATTCGTTCTGGGAAATAGAAGAGACACGCTTAAGTCCTAAAGAATGTTATGTAAGGGAGGAGTGTATATGTAATGGCTGCTTGGGGGGCGCCTCGAGACAAATGGTGAACACAATTGCATAAGTATTTTGGGGGGAGACTGTTGTGGCATTAGAGAAGAATTAACATACTGTCCTTTTTTGTTGCCACTTTATTTTCTTCTACACGGAATTGGATTATATTTTAATGTGGACTTACATCCCTTGAATGAATTATTAATCCAGTACCATTTATATACTAACATGTCTGAACTCTTACTTCAGTTCACATGTTAGCTTAGTTAAGCCATTGTTTAGAGTATAGTTATCTTCTAAATGAAGTAATTCCAATATTTCGATATTGTAAATATGTATTTGTTTTCAATGCTAAGTCCGAGTGAGATTGTCTTTGTAAAATTAGTACAAACCTATATATACGGACAATATAGAATATACTTTTTAAAACTTTTATTGTTATAATTATTTTTGTTTGGGGGGTTAGAATTGCATGTGATGTAATATTATAATTTAAAGATACAGCCTCACTGATAACTAATCTTATGTTAAAAGAACAAGAACAGTTACTCATACCATTACAATAAATTACCCACCTTTACCGATAACGACACTTGATGGTGTAATGGTTTAGATGCTTATGTTCTGGGTGTGGTGTCCCGAGTTCGAATCCCAGGAGGACCATATGCTTTCATTAGTTTATTAAAGTACATTGGGGTTTGTAATGGATGATTAATGTTAAGAATTGGGTGTTCCTTAATAATCAAGTAGATGTATGAAATAACAACAACAACTTGCGAAATTAAGACATGGGTATGGGATATTGATTGTTAAAATATATCGAATTGAGATTATATATACTGTATATAAACAAGTTGTAAACAGGAATAATGAGTACACAGCAAGGACATAAATAGTATTGGATGGGAAGTAAAAACGCGAATAAGATTGGCATGAACAGTATAATATGAGTAAGATAGGCCAGAGTAGGATAGTCCGGAATGGTTGATAAGAGACAGATGGACACAATTACAGTAACTTCGAAACGTGAGGACACCAAAACCAGACGATCACGTAAGAGTAAAATATTGGAATAAGAGACGAGAAGTATTTAAGTGGAGGTTTTGGTTTATTCTGAACCCCTTTCTCCCTCATGTTTATCCCCATCAGTTCTGAGATGGCTGTTTTAGGATCTTTTGACCCATTTATTTGTCAATTTTAAGATATTTTGTGCCATTTATGTGTAATTTTTTTCCTGGCTAGCGAAAGCGAGCTTGCAATGTAAGATGAAAAATTAACACATTTATCTCGAAGGGGGGTCATGAGAGAGGGGGGGGGGGGGGAGCATGATAGAGGTCAGAGGTCTAGGGAGCAATCTAATCCCCCCCCCCCTTTAAAGTAACTGTAAGAGACCGTAAGAAAGAGTAGAGGGACAGAATGCAAGCTTGGAAGACGGGAAGCAATTAGAGAGACGGTAAGGAAGAGATGGACGGACAGACAGGCTGCTCTGTCTGTGAGTGGGTGGTGACGACGAGGGAGTGATGAGGCTGCGGGAGGAGTGGTGAAAGTGGCATGATGAGTGGTGAGGTAGGGTGAGTGGTGGAGAAAGAGGCTGAGTGTTGAAAGCGAGAGGATGAGGAGTGGTGAGGAAGCGGGAGGAGTGGTGAAAGTGGCATGATGAGAAGTGGTGAAGTAGGGTGAGTGGAGGAGAAAAAAAGAGTGACGAAGAAGGAGGAGTGGTGAAAGTGGCATGGTGAGGTGTGGTGAAGTAAGGGGAGTGGTGAAGAGGTAAAAAGATGATAGAGTAGGAGTGGTGACAATGAGATGCTGAGGAGTGGTGAGAAAGGAGGAGGTAGGAATGGTGAAGAAAGATGAGGAGGAAGAGTGAAGGAATAGTAGAGGAATAGGTCAGATATATTGGCAGGATTGGTAAAGGAGGGGAGAAAGAAGAAGAAAAATGGAGAAGGATACTGAAGGAGTGATGGAAGGAGGAAGAGGAGGAAGAGTTGGAGGAGGAGGAGGAGGAATGGAGAAGGATACTGAAGGAGTGATGAAAGCAGGAGGAGGAGAAGGAAGGAAGGAGGAGGAGACAGTGAGGGACAATAAAGCCCCCGTATTTGTCCAACATGACTGAAGGGTCGCGTCAGGCTGTCTCATCCTCTCTCTCTCTCTCTCTCTCTCTCTCTCTCTCTCTCTCTCTCTCTCTCTCTCTCTCTCTCTCTCTCTCTCTCTCTCTCTCTCTCTCCTCCCTCTCTCTCTTCTCCCTCTATACTCTCTCTCTCTCTCTCTCTCTCTTCCCTCTCCTCCCCCCCTCTCTCTCTCTCTCTCTCTTCCCTCTCTCTCTCTCTCTCTCTCTCTCTCTCTCTCTCTCTCTCTCCCCTCTCTCTCTCTCTCTCTCTCTCTCTCTCTCTCTCTCTCTCTCTCTCTCTCTCCTTCGCTCTCTCTCTCTCTCTCCTTCGCTCTCTCTCTATCTCTCTCTCTCTCTCTCTCTCTCTCTCTCTCTCTCTCTCTCCTCTCTCTGACTGACTCTCTCCTCTCTGACTCTCTCTCCTCTCTCTCTCTCTCTCTCTCTCTCTCTCGCTCTCGCTCTCTCTCTCTCTCTCTCTCTCTCTCTCTCTCTTCCTCTCTCTCCTCTCATCTCTCTCGCTCGTCGCTCGATCGCTCGCTCTCTCTCTCTCTCTCTCTCTCTCTCTCTACATAATATATATACAGTATATATATATATATATATATATATATATATATATATATATATATATATATATATATATATATATATACATATATATATGTGTGTGTGTTCGTTTATCAATCTTATATCTATCCCCTGTCTATGTTCTCCTCTCCTCTCTCTCAGAGCACCCCAGCCAATCAGTGAACATCTCTGGTGTCAATAATGTAGGTATGGGAGGAAGGTAGGATGTTCACGTGTATAGTATAGTCCCCCATCGTCCTCTCCACTGTCAGTACCTGACACGAGGTATCACACATGCATCACTCAAAAAAAAATTCCCCCAACATTTAACCTCAACACTGGTCTGGCAGCTTATGAGGTCAACATTAAAAATATTTCTGTCTCCTAAATTGATCAATCATCAGTCTAGTTTCCGATACCAGTGTAAAATATTACAGAAATGTTGCCAAAAGGGGATGTAATTTCTCGCCCAGTTAATACGAACAGAGTATACCGAACCTGACTATTGGCCTGGACTGTACACCGCCTTAATTGAACCCACCAACGACCCTACTTTGCTCCCTGACCCCCTCCTTACTGCCACTCTTGATGACCTCTCTCTTGACCCCGCCCCTTCCCTTGACACCTTGGAGTAGTTTTTATGTTATTTGGTCAATTTAGCCTCCCCCCCCCCCCTCCTCTCCATCTGCTGCTGCCGCTGCTGTTTGAACAATTTCCGAGTTTTCATTTCCTCTTTACCCTTTACTTTGTTTGTTTGTTTATTTCCTGTTCTTCATTTATACATTTATATATTTCATCAATTAAAATGTTGTGTTTATTTCTTACCCCTGAAGAGAAACATACATGGGTAAATAGACAGATGGGTATATAGAGTGAGTATGATAAACTGACTGCCTGAATTAGTGAGTTTGAGAAAAACAAGAGTGTAAGTGTGCTCACCTGCGTTTGTGCATGTGTGCATTTCTTAATTACTATTACTAAAAACACGTGGTACATACGACGCTATTATATGTTGTCGTCATTTACGAAATATTAATTGAGTATCATACTGTATGTCAGTCACGAAAGCAAAGTAAAAAATCACCATTGACCTCTTGCGAGTTTCACGCTATAAGGAAGTTCGGCCTGGAAACATCGATATTAAACACAAATACAGTAATTATGTAGGTTTCTGATGGATAAATAGTATGTTGAATTTGGTTTTATGTATTAATAAATGTACTAAAACCGTATTATAGCTGGTTATTCTGCTAAATATCGATGTCTACAGCTCCAACTTCCTTATAGAATATAACTTGCAAGTAGTCATTTGTGTTTCCCCTTATGTGGTGCGCCAGAAAAAGTCGACGGAGTCAGTACACCGTATTTTCATTATAGCTTCAAGAATTGCTGCTCCTGCGAGATACCAACGTGTCCTTATATTCATTAGAGTTACTGTTTCTTCGTCAAATACTTGGTTTAAAGTTTCCTTGCATTTTTAGGTACCTATATAATTTAATTTTATAAACCGTTTGACTCGAAAGGTCCTTCCTAGTCTTAGTGTTGTCGTCTGGTTTTATATAACGAAAGAAACGCTAGCTAACAAATGAAAAGTTGTAACTCAGATTACAATTTTCTTACGGAGCTTACTATATTTTCTAGTTTCTGCTCGAGTTCACTGAAATAATATGTTTTTGTGAATATTGTTTTCGAAATATTTATCCCACCTTCTATCCTCTAATACCGTCCTGGTGGTGTAATGGTTAGAGTGTTTAAAATATGTGTGTGATAACCCAGGTTCGAATCCCGGTGGATCACATGTATGCTTTCATTAATTAATTTCAATGGAGGTGTTTGGTGTTGTGGTGAAGTTAATAACAATAGCGATATACCCTGTTCCAAATAAGTAGGCTATAACTCTTGAACATTAACCTCTATACCTCACAAAAGACTAAAGTAATCGAGCTAATATTTTTATCATTTAGAAAGGGCCAGTCAGGAAATAGGTGTGGAAATGTACAGCCCATTTGCTCAAGCCCTTTCTGAGTTACAGAGGTTTGAGTTCACGATATCTGGTCTACCTATTTGAAGAGGATATAATAGTGTGAGGAGTACTGGTAATGCGAAGAGTACTGGCATAGTGAGGAGTACCGGTAGAGTGAATAGTACTAACAAACTGAGCAGTACTAACAGAGTGAGGAATTCAATGTTTAGTATTATCGGAGTGAGGAGTACACGCCGAGTGAGAAATATAAGAGCCACGACGTAGGCAAGGGAATATACTGTATACATATGGGGGTAGGATTATACAAACTTCTCCCTCCCTCCCTCCCTCCCTCCCTCCCTCTAGGCTGCCTCTAATCGCATTAATTTTCCATTTTAGCGACGTTACCCATCAGGATCCGGGACCCTGGCTGTCTCTCTCACTCACTATCTTCCACTTTCCCCTCTATCTAAAGCCACATAAGCGTTTTTTATGTCATTTTAGTTATATGTTATCTATTTATTTTATTGTATTTATTTGTATATTTGTTTATTTATTTATGTATTTATTTCATATTATTTATTTATATACTTTATTTCATTTATATATTTGATGTATTTATTTATATATTTATTTTATTTTATTTTATATATATATTTTTTATTTTTTGTTTTTATTTTTTATGGTCGCTATAATTGTGAAGATTTTAAGATAATCAGACTAAAAAAAAAAAAAAAAACATACCTTCGGGCTATTTACCATTGTCAATGAAAATAAGAGTACACAAATATTGTCAGAAAAATGCCGATCGAGAAATGCCTATCAAATCCTGCTTAAACACCACCTTTAGTATTTGTGTCAAATGTTCTGTTTATTTTAGTACATAAATATATATTACTTGGTTAATAGTCTTCCCCCTGCCTTTCTATGCCTTCCATTTCCTTATGTATAATATATGATAACTTATTCTTGCAGGGGAACTTGTTGACGTTTTTCATATAGCTTGAAGGGGGTCTGAGGAGGCATCTTTTTAAAGTTAGGGGGGAAACTGAAAACATATTGCTCACAAATGACCAAAACAATACAAATCTTCAATAATGATGAATAAATATACATTTCCTACCTTCACCCATTGGTTCTTCCTGTTCTCAATTACTCATTCCCCCAAGGATATGTTCTTAAACCTTTCCACATGGACGTATTCGCCTTGGCAAATGAACCGAGTAGAACGATATTGTATTTTCAAAACTGGATATTACCAATTTCTATTTTATAAAAATATACTTCGTTATTTTTGTTTGTCTTCGATGTGGAATGGACCGTTTGGTTACCACATGCTTATGAAGACGAAGCTGATTATCATATTCCCTGCAACAGCTAACTTGTTCCCTTGTCACTCCTGCATTAACTCTTACTAATAATTAATCAAAATGAACTAATTTTCGATAGCGAAATATAACGAGAACATGTGAAGGTATTGATGTAAAACATTTGGGATTATTGAAGCCTGTCACAAAGCCACATTAATTTAGCATAAATTTGCATTAGTTCTTCTTTAAGATAAAATTCAATAATATTTGTTATGGAATTTATACTGGATAGTAGAATTCCCAGTAAAGTTCGTTCTTTAGTTGCTGGTATTCAGGAAAGTTAACAAATGAAACATCAGGACAATATTGTGTCAGGTAAGAATTTACTGGATACCGCAAGAAGAATTTTGTTCAGCGTTCCTGTCAATTTGAGTGAACTATTTACAGTAAATCATTTTTGGTGTATGTGTGTGTAATAATAATAATAATAATAATAATAATATTAATATACGGTTTATTAAAGAATGGCAGCCTCATGAGCTGAAAATACACATTTTACAATTTAGTGGATGAACATGAGATGTACAGATATGAAAATGGTAAGCTCAGTTTACAATGTGTGAGCATAATATACTTTACATTAAAAAAATAAATTAATACAATAATTATGCTAGTGCAAAATACATATTGTGCAAAATGTGTGTGTGTGTGTGTGTGTGTGTGTGTGTGTGTGTGTGTGTGTGTACAGATATTTGCTTATGCCTGTATGGGTGTGTATATACTGTATGTGTATACGTGTGTTTGTTGTGTGTGTGTTTATACATATGTGTGTGTGTGTGTACGTGGTGTGGGTGTTGTTGTCACCAGCTGTTGGCAGGCGGACGAGCTGAGGGTGACATGTTCATTTCGTTTTCTTTCTCTCCCTCCCTCCATCTCTCGCCCTTCATATCTCTCTCTCTCTCTCTCTCTCTCTCTCTCTCTCTCTCTCTCTCTCTCTCTCTCTCTCTCTCTCTCTCTCTCTCTCTCTCTCTCTCGTTGTTTTATATATGTGAGTGAATTTTAGAGTGAAACTATCAAAACATCACTTCAACGTGGCACAAATATTTTTACATTTTTCGAAACCTTAGATATAGCGTACAGGGAATCTTGAAAGCAACTGCGCGTTCGAATTCAAGTCTGTATATTACATTTACATCCGTGTCATGAACTATTATAATGTGTCTGCTAAATCCAAAGGGCCATCTTGAGGGCAGAAATTTCACATTGTAAATATTTGAGATACCCTGTAATAAGAAGAGTGTGCGCTACTCTTACGTTTTCTATCACCTTATAATTGCTGATACTATTACATGGACAGTTATAGATTTAACATGCTATTTCATTTTTGTGTTATGTTGGTATAATAATTTCTATATCACCATCCTTGTTCTTCCGTTTGTTCTTCTGTTATTGATGTGTTATGTGTCCCCTCTTACGTGCTCCGTTCTTGATGTGTTATTTATCCTCCCTTACGTGCTATATGTGTGTTGTTCCGTTCTTGATGTGTTATGTAGCCCCTCTTACGTGCTATATGTGTTATTCCGTTATTGATGTGTTATGTAGCCCCTCTTACGTGATATATGTGTTATTCCGTTATTGATGTGTTATGTAGCCCCTCTTACGTGCTATATGTGTGTTATTCCGTTATTGATGTGTTATGTAGCCCCTCTTACGTGCTATATGTGTATTGTTCCGGTCTTGATGTGTCACGTATTTAATCTTGCGTGCTATATGTGTGTTATTCTATTATTCATGTGTCTTTTATTTATGTCTTCCGTTCTTATTGTGTTATATATTCCCTCTTATGTGCTATATGTGTGTTGTTCTATTCTTCGTGAGGGGTTCTAGTTATGTATTCCGTTTATGTATCCCCTCTTACGTGTTATATATGTGTGTTATTCCGTTCTTCGTGTGTATTTTATTTTGTTCTATAATCTCCCTCCCACCGGTTATGAATTATCGCCCGCTTCTTTACCTTTCTTGACGAATTATTGTCCTGACTGCTTGATTTATGGCCCCTCTCATTTCTCTCTCAATTATTTATCCCTCCTCGTGTTTGTCTTGCAGTTTTATTGAGTGTTTTTTTATTGAATTGGCTTTTTGTATATGTTTTTTTTATTCTTTGGGTCGCAGTTTTATAGATTTTTTTATTGTATTTGCTTTTTGTATACGTGTCACAGTTTTATAGTGTTTTTTATTGAATTTGCTTTTTGTATAATTATATGCTTTTTATTGTTTGGGTCACAGTTCTATAGAGTGTTTTTGATTGAATTTGCTTTTTGTATAAATGCTTTTTTATTCTGTTGGTATCCTTTTTGTTTCCTCTCTCGCTCTCTCTATGTTCTTTATGTGTATTGGTATTCTTTCATGATAAGCATATTCATACGTGTTACCTGTCTTTATATTTAGTTTATTCAAGCTGCTACACTCGGTTTATTTCCAGCTGATGGTAAACTGAATCCTTAGCGGCAAATTTCCTGAACAAATATGAAACTACTCTGTCTCTACGTCACATTAAAGCAACATATTTCGCTTCAAAATATTCATAATACCTAAATAATCAAGATAGGGCCATTGCAATTTACTCTTATCTTGAAGAAACAGACTATAATAGACTGTTTTTATTCCAATTTCATACAAATATCTTAGCGAAGTAGCCAAGTTTGCCATGTTTCCTGTTTCTGCCATGTGTCATATATATTTGACATTATTGACATATTTCCTGTTAGAATGTCTTGTTAAGCTAACTAAGGGGAGATTTCTGTTTTTTCGGGACCCCCTTCTCCCTTATGTTTAGCCCCATTAGTTTTGAAATTATAGAGCATTCGCCCCATTAATTTGGCGATTTTAAGACCTTTCTCCCCATGTGTTTTCCAATATTAAGACCTTTCGTGGAAGTAAGGTGTTGAATGTTTCCTGGCGAGCGATAGCTAGCCTGTAATTTTTTTGTTTCTGTCTTTCTCTGTTTGTTAAGCTTGATATCGGTCTAGGGGTCGAACTAAAAAAAATAAATAATGGATGTAAACACATTTCTTTCTGTTAAATACGTTATAATTTACTTCCTTCAAAATATTTCCATTATATTTTGCGATTTACTCCTTGTGATTTGTTTCTTTAGGGTTTCACTCAAGAGACAAACGCCATCGTCCTTCAGCAATATGACGCGACCTTCATCTCACACCACAACAACAAACAGTACTTTTCCTCACCCCATACTTACCCTCACATTATCCTATTGCAGCCCCCTCCACCCAATCACACCTCACCCCAACCATGCAGATCACATACCTCTCCTCCTCATTCTACCCCATTTCATCGCACCCCACCTTACGTAATTTTTCATCACCCCTCTCTGCTGTGATTTACCCTACCTCAGTCCACTAATCCCATCAAAACCTACCTTATACCATCTCACCCCACCCCACCACACTGCGTCTCATCCATAATCCACTCCACCACATCCCACCTCACCCTTATTACACCGTACCTAACCTCACCAAGCATGACCCCACCCAAGTCCACCCCCACCATCTCCCCCAGCCTACTCTACAGCCCACCCCCTCGGTAGTAGCACCCAGGGCCCTGCTAGCACCCATAATCTGCAGGAGCTCTGGGACACTCGTATTAATTGTCGGGCCGTCAGCTGTCACCAAATGAAAGTCGTTTGTCACCTTCACGGCAGCTTTTTCCCTTCCTCTCTCTCTCTTTCTCTCCCTCACTTGACAAGAAATCCAGCAGCCGTGTGTGTGTGGGGGGGGGGGGGGGGGAGAGGGAGGGGAGTGATGAGGGGGAAGGAGAGGCGAGTATCTGAGCCACTGGACTTAGGATTAACGCCCTTGTGTTAGCCTGACTAAGTGGAAGAAGGACGTCCCCCCCCCCCCCTCTCCCTCCTTCCCCCGATTCGTCATCTTGGACAATATTTGATCGGGGAGTCTCGTCTGGTAAATTAGGCTTGCTGGACGTTAATTGAAATGCCTATAACAGCTTGGTGAAAGGCGGTGATAATAAGGGCTTGGGATATAGTGGACGAACCAAGTCTCCTTTATGATCCAACAACATTACACTTTGGGAGAAATGAGTCACGTGTTATGTTGGGCAATATATTTTGTTTGGGCAGTCTTTCTGTTTGTGTGTGTGTGTGTTTTTTTTTTTTTTTTTTTTTTTTTTTTTTTTTTACAACAAAGACCGAGAACAGCTTGGTAACAATCTAGAAGAAGGTATGGTAGGGATGAGTGGACCGAGAATGGGCTAAGTTTCCGTGAGTATCCAAGTCTTTATTAGTAGGGATTTTCGCCCTTGCTTATCCTGACGAAGAAGAAGCAGCGCCATGAGATTCCCTGCCTTCATTTTGGACATCATGTATTCGGACAGTTCTCTCGATCAAATTAGATTTCCTGGTCGATAATTGTAATGGTGAATAGGGACGATATTGTTTTGGAGAAAAGGGGGTCCGTTGCTGGATAGGGATGAAGAGCTGACGATGTGCTAGGTTTTCCTTCGTATTCAAGACCTTAAAATCTGAATTTACGATTTGCCTTAGCCATAATTAATTATTCATTAACTTTCTAGGGTATCCTGTGCATTGTGTGGATCGCTAACAAATTGTTTTAAATTTTCTTTGGGGCGATAATTGTACCTCGTTAAGATTTTGGTGATGACACGGTTTATTACATTTGTTATGGATGAAATACTGATTGTTTTGAAATTCTTTAACCTGATCTGAAGTATCGATTTAACACATTTGAACTTGCTGAATGAAGAAGAATAACGAGGAAGTCGCCTTTTTACCAAGCAATATTTTGATGTGACTGTGCCCTTGAGTTAATGAAGAATTTTCCCGATAATTGACGAGCCTACAATATTATCTTGGTGATAGAAAGATCAGAACAAGCATAAGGCTTCCTTCTACGTCCATATACACCTTCGTGAAGCTGGATAGTCTGAATTTGCGTCCTAGTGTTAGCCCAACAAGGATTTTTCTAATAAATTGAACGATCCTAAATATTCCTAATAACATTTTGGTGACATTCGATATTTTTTGGGATATATGAGTACCGGTACATTATGCAAGTGTGTTTCAAACCCCACCTTGTGATTATGTGTTAGCCTGACGAAAGGAAATATAAAGAGCGCCCCCTTCCCACTATCTCCCCTTCCCCAGCTCCCCTTCCCCCACTCCTTGTCATGTTAGGTATATTATATTCGACCGGGCAGTTTGAGTTAAATTGTCTTTTGGACAATATTAAATGTCGTTGTAATACTATGCCCTGTTTACTTTCAACTGACGTTAAATTGTAAAGTTCCCATCAAGATTTCTCAGTTATTTTGAAGATTTTGTAGTGAAATATGGTGTTAATTATATAAACTTGGTCTTAATATGATGGAGAGACAAAGTAGTTTCATATTTTTCCTTTAAGTATAAACGAATTAGCTGTTAAGGGATTCAATTTATCGTCAGCTGAAAATAAATGGAGTATAACATTTAGGGAAAGGTTTGTGGGTAGGGATAGGAGGCTGGTCTTTGGCTTAGCTTTGAAGTAAAGTCACGTTCAAGAGTAATTTATTCGATCCATAATGCCGGACCCAGTTTACTGTGAAGTGCAATATTTGACTGTTTATGTAAAAGGTAATTTTGAGTTGTTTTACAACTCAAAATTACAATTTACATAAACAACTATTCTTCCTATAACTAAATATTCTTTTTCATTCCATAATACATTACGTTTCACAGTCTACATTTACGAAACTCTTAGCTGATATTTAAATTATCACACAGTCAAATATTGTACTTCACAGTAAACATTAATAAAAACATGGCTCATAGGTTCTTGAAAATAAAACAAGATATCTATTCGTGCCGGTTTGGTCAAGGTTCGTTTAGGCTAGCTTTGGAATTATCGACTTAATGTGGGTGAAGTGCATGTTTGCGAAAGGACCACAAACCTGTGTCTATTAGGAAGAGGAAAACCAGGGAGGCAGCCAACAAAATATGTATCTTTATTATCTAAACGTTTCGACATACATAATATCAAAAGTTGTATGGTGAAACATTTTGAGAATGAGATTAAATTTGTCTAAGTAATTTTCAGTGGTACTGTAATAAATAATACAATGAAACTAAGATTATAATTTGTCTAGGTAATTTTCAGTGGTACTGTAATAAATAATACAATGAAACTAAGATTATAATTTGTCTAAGTAATTTTCAGTGGTACTGTAATAAATAATACAATGAAACTAAGATTATAATTTGTCTAGGTAATTTTCAGTGGTACTATAATAAATAATACAATGAAACTAAGATTATAATTTGTCTAGGTAATTTTCAGTGGTACTGTAATAAATAATACAATGAAACTAAGTTTATAATTTGTCTAGGTAATTTTCAGTGGTACTGTAATAAATAATACAATGAAACTAAGATTATAATTTGTCTAGGTAATTTTCAGTGGTACTATAATATATAATACAATGGATGTCTGTATATGGAAATGACGACCTTTGTAACGAGCGGCGCCAGGTGTCTAGTATTACATTGTGTTTATTCCCCCCATCCCCCTCCCCCTTCCAATGCACCCCTTGCCTGTGCATTCGCCAGCGGATTTAATTATTTAAAATCAATACGTACTTGCAACATGACGTTCGTTGATGCGCAATAACCATAAATATCGCCCCCCTGGAACTTAATTATCGCATAGCCTTAATTACTCCCGAGAGATTAAACTGTAATTGCCGATCAATTATGAAATATCTGCGGGCGGGCGTTAAATTTATCAAGTCTGTAATCTGGCGCCTACCTCCATCACCGCCACCGCCACGCACCTCTCACCGCTCACACTATCAAAAATCTAGGAAAAATAAAGCTATATAAAATCGTTGGGAATATTGATGGTAATTTATACCTTTCTGACCTTATATTAGATGGCTTTATTTCTACCAATATACATTCATATAGGAATGATACTTTGGACACTTTAAGTACCCTTTGTATACCTTCTCTAGATTTTTTTTTTTTTTTTTTTTTTTTTTTTTTCCCCCGCCAGTGGACCTCCATCACACTCCTAACCGCTCACCCGGACAATTTGATTACGCTTTTATTAATACTTTCGCGCACCAGTACGCAATTTGCGGCCTTTCTGGGATACTTTAAACACTTTGGTGACCATCAGTGCTGTTTAGAAACCTTTAGTTTAGTTACTTCAATCTCTGCAGTTGTCTTTGAGCAAGCTGTAGGCAGAACACTAATTTTGGAGAGGTAATTATGAGATTAAGAGATTATTATTTCTGAATACTAAATGGCAACCCCCGGTGTATGAAAGGGTTAAAATCGTCTACTGTTAACCAAAGTATAATATAAACATAATGGTATTGTTGGTAATGGACTCATACCATAATGTAACATAATGCAGGTTACTAAAAACCTGCGAGACTTGTCGAGGTCATGTAACATCCATAACCTTGCTTAACCCCCTCTGTACAGGAGGCGTTTTTTTAGTTTTATTCTAGCTATATTTAGACGATTTTGTGCAGTTTAAAAAGGATCTGTTGCATTAGAAAGTGTTAAGTGAGATAGTACGAAGCCTGTTAACTGTTGGAGGCCCTTTTGAAGCTGAATAAAGTCATCTTATAGTAGCCAGATTAAAGTTAAAAAGACGTTGCCGGTACAGAAGGGGTTAATCACTTCCTAGTAATTCCTTTATTGTTATCAATACCACCATCTTACCCCAGCTCAAAAAAGTTAGTAAAATAATCCAACTTTAGAACACAGCTCCTTCATGCGTGAATTCAGAGCGGGGCAGTCTTCACCAAAGTGCAATTGTACATTTGTAATTAATGTAAGGTATGGGTAGCACAGTGAATTTCGTAAATAATGAGGAAGATCAGCTAATGATTGCAATCCATGTACAGCAGGATTCAATATTTGGTCGGCAACATAGATTTAGAACTATAGTCCATTCATTATAGGCAATGCATAAATCGTGAACTCTATCCTCTGGTACTCAAAAAGGGCAAATGGGCTGTACATTTCCTTTCTCTGACTGACTCTTCCCAAATGGTTGAGATATTAAGCTCGATTACTCTAGTGACGTCTAGTCCTTTTTGAGTTATAAGAGGTTGAGGTCGGGATTTCTGGCCTACCTATAATGAACAGGGTATAAGCAATTTGAAGATGAAGCAAATGTCTAGATAGTCTTCTGTTTGTTTATTGTTTCTTGTTTCCCTATGTTTGACAGATTATTGTTGAATTTACCCAATGTCTCGTTCAGGTTGTCGCGCAACTTTACAATCCGTGTGTATCACCTTTTAAGGGGGGGGGGGGGGCTGCACCCCCACTCTCTCATGGTTAGCCTTAGTAGTTTTGATATTTTAAGATATCCACTCCATTAGTTTGTAGATTTTAAGACCTTTTGTGCCATTTCGGTGTCGTTTTTTTCCTGGCGAGTGATAGCCAGCCTGCAACTTAGATGGACCCAGCCTTTGGCCGGGGTATTTGTCTACCAAAAACTGCACAGCTATACCTCGAAGGGGGTGTTGGGGCTATTTCATATGCTTGATGGAGGCCTAGGAAGGTTAACTATAATTAAAATAATTAATAAATAAATAAATAAATAAATACAAATCCCCCCATACGTTTTATGGACAATATGATCGGTATGTATTCACGGATATACGAATTACAGGAAGGTGGGTGATACGAGTGAACGGTAAACTGATTGGCCAAGATAATGAAAGGTAATGAGTGGGGTAGCGATGGGTGTTAATGAGAAGAGGAGGGTGGCGAGTAGTGTTAAGAAGGGTCCCAGGGAATGTGGGGAGAAGCGAGAGTGTTGCATACCTTCCCTGGTGTTATTATGGGGGGGGGAGGGAGAGAGAGCGAGAGAGAGAGTGTGTATGTGTGTGTGAGAGAGAGAAGAGAAGAGAAGAGAAGAGAAGAGAAGAGAAGAGAAGAGAAAACAAGAAAAGAAGAGGCAGGTTAGGGTAGTGTGTACTGTATAACGAGAGAAGCAGCTCATCACCAGCTTTCTCAAACACGTTCATCTCAGCCCGTGTTTACTTGCCGGGTAGAGTGTATGGGACGGGTTTTGCACGGGATAGTCGCCATTACTTTTGTCGTATCAGCTAGTCACTCATCTTACCCTTGTGTTCCTTCTTTCCTGCCCAGATTTCTTCGTCTTTCCCCCTTTCCCTTTATATTGTGGTGGTGGTAGTTAGAGCAATTGTGGTGGTGGTAGTTAGGGTAATTATGGTGGTCTTGATAGCTAGGTAGTTTTGGTAGTTTTGGCGTGGTGTAGTGGATTAAAGATTGGACACTTTTCCTGACAGTCGGAGGTTCGAGTCCGGCTAGGAGTATATAAACATTTAGTAGCTCACGTGTATTTGTGAGATATACTTGATGTGTGTGTGTGTGTGTGTGTGTGTGTGTGTGTGTGTGTGTGTGTGTGTGTGAGTGAACAATAACACATCTCTCGCTCACCTACTCCCTCTCACTCTCTCCTCACACTCCATCCCTCAGCATTAATCTGCGGGCGGTAGTGGCTGCTATCTGCATAAAATGATCCAGCATAAACTAGATGATATCAAGTTGATGTGTGTAGGGGTAGGTGGGTGGGTGGGTGGAAGGAGTGGAAGGAGGAGGACAAGGTGGTGTTCTTCTCTCTCACACTCTCTCACACACACACTCTCTCTCTCTCTCTCCCACACACTCTCTCTCTCTCTCTCTCTCTCGATGATGTCTAACACACATGTACCTTCACGCATGCATAGACCTTAGACACGCATACATAGTGAGAGATATTCGCTGCTTTTTACATTATTATATACGCTATAAAGCCCATAAATAGAACAGAGACGTTGCCATGTATGGTCTTTTTTGGTATCTTTGTGTATCCATATATGGATCTCATAAACTAATGCACATTACAGTATAAGGCGAAAGTGTACACGAATGAGATTTATATAATTTAATTGGAGGTATATTAGTCATAATGTCACGGTTTGGAAACGATTGAAGCCACTGGAGTCAAGCCAATGCACCCACTATAGCTAGACTACTGAAGTAACTATTGCCAGACTACTGATATATAACTACTGAAGTAAGACTATTGCACTACTGAAAGCCTGTTGTCGTGTGATACCGGCTTTATGATGTGTAATTAAGTCCCCCTACTGGCATACATTGTCCGATCTCTGTATTCTCGAAGATCTCCTACCTGGCTCCGAGGCTCCACATCAAAATGCAAGAACGAAATGCTCGCATCTTCAAGAAACAATTTCAATTAAGTAGAATCTGGTCCGGGGTGGCGATGGAATCCTGCATAGATAATGACAAAATACAGGGGGTCAGGCCTCCGAACCTCATCAACTTTCCGGGTCATTTCCTTACAAAAACACATTCCCCCGAGACAGTAATTTAACCCCGGGAATTAAAAAAGAGCCTACCCACGCTCTGCAATTTCTAACGAGACTTGGGAAACCAGAAACATGTGTAAGATTATCATTGGGCTTGTGACACCAACGGGGGGAAATTCCAACTTTGGGCCCATTCGGAGAGAGCGCAGGACCCCAGCCAATTAACACCGAGGGGTTAATGAATACCAATATTGCCCTGAGTTTGGCGGAAACTTGCGCTTACTTCGACATCCCACCCCCATATTTTTTCTTCCGGGCGCCAGTTGCGAGTTGGCCCTGCGCGAGTTTGGGATTGTTTAGCTGTCTCTCTACAAGAAGAAGACGACGACGGCGCACTGGCTAGGGCGAAGGACGGAGTCACACACACACACACACACACACACACTGAAAACTCGACTATGATTCGAGCATACATACGTACAGAATGGCATGCATAATAAATTAATTGAAAGAGGTATAGAATGCATTATGAATTTATTTTATGCTCCAGATAATTGTGTATGAACATAACTGTTTTGGTTGCACCTTTAATTAAGCCTAAAGGAGCTATTATTCAAATCACGTTATGTGTATGTATAAATTACGTGGAGATTGGTAAGACACCCATAAGCAAGTCGGACAGTGACAGATATGCATTTTATTTACACCATTTCTTTACACGATAAGACTGTATTCTGGTATGTGGGTTGGATTCTCCGGGGAATTTTCAATCTCTTGCACATGAGCGAGTCCAAGCTTATTGTGTAAGATTATTTTTTCCTATGCAAAATATAAGTGCCTTGCAGCAGCGCAAATAAAATTATGTTTAAGGATGTCGTTGATTTGAATGGCATTATCGAGGGGTTTTCACCGTTCCATTGTTTTAGATTTCTGCCCAAGGCTCTTGTAGATATTTAGTGATCGACTCTTGAACAAAATAGATATTACCTACTGGTGGATGTTACCATTCGGCTTCAACTTTACAGCTGCTACTTGATGTTAATAGTGGAGTATTTTGTTGATTTTCTACCGACAACAATGTACACATTTATCTTGAAGGGGAGTCTAGGGGGTGATGGTAGGTCAGGTTAGGTTAGATTAATTTAGGTTACATTATGGTAGGTCAGGTTAGATTACATTAATTTAGGTTACATTATGGTAGGTCAGGTTAGATTAGATTAATTTAGGTTACATTATGGTAGGTCAGGTTAGATTAGATTAATTTAGGTTACATTATGGTAGGTCAGGTTAGATTAGATTAATTTAGGTTACATTATGGTAGGTCAGGTTTGGTTAGATTAATTTAGGTTACATTAGGCTAGGTCAGGTTTGGTTAGATTAAGTTGGATTATATTATGTTTGGTTATATGAGGTATTATTATAAAATAGTGTATATTATGTTTGGTTATATGAGGTATTATTATAAAATAGTGTATATTATGTTTGGTTATGTGAGGTATTATTATAAAATATTGTATATTATCTTTGGTTATGTGAGGTATTATTATAAAATATTGTATATTATCTTTGGTTATGTGAGGTATTATTATAAAATATTGTATATTATCTTTGGTTATGTGAGGTATTATTATAAAATAGTGTATATTATGTTTGGTTATGTGAGGTATTATTATAAAATATTGTATATTATCTTTGGTTTTGTGAGGTATTATTATAAAATAGTGTATATTATGTTTGGTTATGTGAGGTATTATTATAAAATATTGTATATTATCTTTGGTTATGTGAGGTATTATTATAAAATATTGTATATTATCTTTGGTTATGTGAGGTATTATTATAAAATAGTGTATATTATGTTTGGTTATGTGAGGTATTATTATAAAATAGTGTATATTATGTTTGGTTAGGTTACTTATCTTGGTTCAGGTTATGACAGATTACGTTAAATAGATTAGTTTACTTAAAGGGGAGGGTTTTGTTTTTTTCTGGATCACCTTCTACCTCATGGTTAACCCCATTAGGTGTGAGATTTCAAGACGTACTCCCCATTAGTTTGGCGATTTTACGACCTTTCGCCCCATTTCTTTGTAAATAATAAGACCTTTCGTGCCATTTCGGTGTCGGCGTATTCCTGATGAGCGATAGCAAGCCTTTAATATTGGAGGAACTGGCCTTTGGCCGGGACAATTTTTTACTGAAAAATGTACAAATTTATCTGGAAGGGAGGTCTTGGGGTGTTTTTTGTATAGGTGTCTAGGGAAAACAAAAACTTAAGCTTGAGAACATAATGGTTTTCAAATGTCAAAGATTGTGATTATTCTGTGCTTCTTTAAAATAACACACATTGCTATCCCTAACCTCAGCTTCTCAAAAAGCAACGGTAAGAACAGTGGCAATAGGCGGAGCTCCTTCTAAATGTAGTATATTTAATTGAGATATAGTATGCTTGATCAGGTTAGATTAAATTGTATGATTATTTAGGATACTTAGTTTGTTATATGTTATGATGATAGGCTAAGTTAGATTACGCTAGACTGGATTATGTTAAGCTATAGGTAGGTTATTGCTATTGAATATTAGGATTATTATGTGCTTCCTTAACCCGTTCAGTACCAGAGACGTCTTTTTAACTGTATTCTGGCTACTATTACACGATTTTATTCAGTTTAGGAAGGACATATAGCAATAATAAGGTTTCAAACTATCTCAACGAACCCTTTTAACTTCTACAGATCCTTCTTAAGCTGCATAATATCGTCTAAATATAGCTAGCATACAATATAACACACGTCGCTGGTATTCAGAGGGTTAAAATATCACGCCGAAAATCACTATCCCTCCCTGGCTGCAATTTGACAAGCATCAATAATAAGAACGGTGGAAATTGGGGGTGCTCCGTCCAATATTGTACTACTCCCTGCCGCACGAGCACCTCGCACGAGCTTGTCTTATCAGCACGAGCACGATAATGAACGTTATAAAGGCACGAGAGCGAGGTTGGCCGGTGACTTGACAGCGGATTCGGTTTCAGGGGATAATGGGAAAATGCCTGATAGGGCCGCCGAGATCCGCGGGAAGTATGCCGGAGGGTTGCTTATCAGGAGGGGGGGGGGGGGGGGGCACACATTTACCACGGATAGGGGGGGGGGGGGAGTGAGTTTGGTGTGTGTGTGTGCGTGCGTGCGTGCGTGCGTGCGTGTGCGTGTTTCAGGATTTACAAAGACTTGTTCTACAAGTAAGGACAACGCACTCCATGTTAATTTGTCATTTGAATACTGATTCGGGACGTCATCAGTAGTGGTTTGCCCCTGAGTTATCATTATTGATTTATATACACATTATTATTGAGTCAATTAATCAATATAATAACTCACACGATTTCAATAAATGTTCACCCACAATGCATAATAAGTATACTCCAATTTTAACTTATTCATCTGTATAACCAAACTCCGAAACATTAGATTATTCAGAGTGTACTAAATTGTTATTTAAGCTTGTTTCAAAGTGCTAGGTATTTTTGCATGATTATTCTAAGTAAAACGACGTGTAATAGATATAATATGCCATTTTATTTGTTTGGGTTCAGTACAGATTCCAATATGTGTTTGTTATATCATGCGTACACTTACCCCATCGCAGATAACAAATTTATGCAACAAAATAAGGAGTCAAGACATTACCGCATGTCAGCCGATTGCAACACAATAACTTGACAGCCATATGATTGGATGTCGCCTTGTCTGTCACTATGTCTGTTTCTGTGTGTGTTATGTCTATCTGTGTTGTGTTATGTCTGTCTATGTGTGTGTGTTATGTATGTCTGTTTGTGTGTTATGTCTGTCTGTGTGTGTGTTATGTCTGTATGTGTGTGTTATGGCTGTCTGTATGTGTGTGTTATGTCTGTATGTGTGTGTTTGTGTTATGTCTGTATGTGTGTGTGTGTCATGTTTGTGTGTGTGTGTGTGTTCTTCCGTCCTCCTGTTCTTAGGGAGAGATAGTTGCATTTTCTGAACATCCTTCTCCCTCGTGTTTAGCCCTATTAGTTTTGACATTTTATGATGTTCGTTGCATTAGTTTGGCCATTTTGAGACCTTTCGCCCCATTTTCTTGTCAATATTAACACCTTTCGCGCCTGTTAGGTGTAGATTTTTTCATGGTGAGCGTTAGCGAACCTGAATTTCAGTAGGAGCCGGCCATCGGCCGGGACTTTTTTTTATCGAAAAGTATACACATCTTGAAGGATTTTTTTTTTCTTTTTCTCTAACTGAAAAAAACAAAAACACTACCCCCTTATGCCACCCTATCCTGCCGTCAAATTGTCTGTCTGTAACCCCTTCGTTTGGCCTGTTTGTTTGTCATCCTGTTGATGTATCTTGTTTACCATTGTTTCCATTTTTAAGACGTATTTCTTTCCGCCATCCTGTACGTCTGTTCTATCTTCGGTTGTCTCGTGTATCTGTTTCCTCTGTCTGTCACTACTTTCACCTTTATTCTGTCTGTGTGTCCTTCGTGCGTCTGTCTGTCAGTCTTTCCACTCCTGTCAATCTGTACTCCTTTTGTTATTCTTATCTACCCTTTCTTGGACCTGTTCCCCAGTGTTTCCATCTGCTGTCTAAGTGTTCTTCCGTCGTCCCATCTGTCGGTTTCTCCTATCTCGGTACCCTTCCTTCGACCTGTCTGTCAGTCCTTCCACCTGGCTGTCTGTCTGCGGTCGCTGGGGCCTTCTGCTGTCACCCCCAGCGGATTCTGCAGCTGTCAGCGTCTAGCTCTCCTGCACCCCCCTGTCACCCGCCTTCAGCCCCTGCCCGATGGAGATAATTAGATTTTGGAGGAGGTTGGACCCACCCTGTCATATCAAAGGAGTAAGAGGCACTTCTTTTTAGGGCGATATGTTTGGGATTATGTTAAATGTAAAAATCAACGCCGTAATTATTATTTATAGTATAGGGGATAAGAATATTCTATGTCTAACGAAGTGGTACTTCTTTCTTTAGGGGAAGATGCTTGGAATTGCGTTAATGTATATATAAATTTTAGCTGTGATCCTCTCAGTGAGTCTTACGGATAAGATAAAATGATGGCGTTCAACTATTCCTCGTAGTATTTTAGGGGAAGAAACTCGGGATTGTGTTGGTGGTGAAATGGGTTAGATGCTTATGTTCTGGGTGTGGTGTCTCGAGTTTGAATCCCGGGAGGATCAAATGCTTTCATTAGTTTATTCTAGTGCATTGGGGTTTGTAATGGAGGATTAATGTTAAGAACGAGGTGTTCCTTAATTACCGTCTTGAGTTCTGTAATAAGAGAACTTGATAACCTTAGCTATTTTGCGAAATATATATGAGCAAGATGCTCTTGTATTTATAACAATAAGTCTAGGAATGTTAAGAAACTACAGTTATCATCTTATTCAGTCTCAGGGGATAAGATAAATAGATAAACAGTATCCTCTGTATATTAATTCGGAGTGTGTCTGATAAAGAGGTGAACGAAGTTTTGGATTGTTTTATGTGTTAATAATATACAATTATTATATTATTCTCTCTCAGTCACAGGGATAAACTGACTGTGTACGAGTTGTTAAATGTTCATAATACTGTATATCCAATTGTATATACTGTATATACTGTATATCCAATTGTATATACTGTATATACTGTATATCCAATTGTATATACTGTATATACTGTATATCCAATTGTATATACTGTATATCCAATTGTATATACTGTATATACTGTATATCCAATTGTATATACTGTATATACTGTATATCCAATTGTATATACTGTATATCCAATTGTATATACTGTATATCCAATTGTATATACTGTATATACTTTATATCCAATTGTATATACTGTATATCCAATTGTATATACTGTATATCCAATTGTATATACTGTATATACTGTATATCCAATTGAGTACAGAGGAATATATGTTTATATGTAGATGTTCTGAATTGTGTTTCACTCTTATGTATATACTTATGTATATACTGTATGTATTCATTGCAACAACCCTCAACTATGTATATACTGTATGTATTCATTGCGACAACCCTCAACTATGTATTCATTGCAACAAACCTCAACTATGTATATACTGTATGTATTCATTGCAACAACCCTCAACTATGTATATACTGTATATTCATTGCAACAACCCTCAACTATGTATATACTGTATGTATTCATTGCGACAAACCTCAACTATGTATATACTGTATGTATTCATTGCAACAAACCTCAACTATGTATATACTGTATGTATTCATTGCGACAACCCTCAACTATTCAATCAGGTAAAAGATAATGTACCTTAATATCTGATTGTATAGGTCTAACTGCATCCTACCAACTGTATTACAAGCAAACACTACTAGTACTGTTAGTACACATGATGACGATATAATATTGCACTATAGTTTTGGACTGTACAACTATATGCTCATTTATAGTTTTTTTTTATGATATTACCATGCAGGGTGTACAGTATAATATTATTTATAATTTATACTGTATTAGCAACTTTAGTAGTTAAGGGGAGGTTTTTAGTTGATTCCCTAGACTTCCATCAAGCTTAAAATTACTCCCCCTTGACCCCCTTTCAAGATAAATTTGTACATTTTTCGGTAGAAAAATGTCCCGGCCGAAGGCTGGTTCCCCTTAAATTACAGGCTCGCTGCCGCTCGCCAGGAAAAAATCGACACCTAAATGGCACGAAAGGTCTTAAAATTGACAGAAATGGGTCGAAAGTGCCGAAGGCCGGTTCCCCTTAAATTACAGGCTCGCTGCCGCTCGCCAGGAAAAAATCGACACCTAAATGGCACGAAAGGTCTTAAAATTGACAGAAATGGGTCGAAAGTTTTTAAAATCGTCAAAATAATGGGGCGAACGTCTTAAAATTAGAAAAGCAATGGGGCTAAACATGAGGGAGAAAGGAGTCAAGAAAAAAATCCCTCAAGTGGACATCTCCCCTTAATTCACTTGCTATCAGTAGCCAATTTCGTTTAGAGCTGACATTTATGTTATTAAAAGCCATGCCATATAAGGTATGCGCGTCAAAATGTTATCAAGCTGTAGAATTTCCCTGTGAGTTTCAGATTTAACAAACATTGTGTTTCTTATTTTGTATGTAGAACATTAAGGGGAGGTATTTAGTTTGTTCCCTACGTTTTCATCAAGCTTAAAATTACACCCCCTAGACCCCCTTTCAAGATAAATTTGTACATTTTTCGATAGAAAAATGTCCCGGCCGGAGGCCGGTTGCTCTTAAATTACAGGCTCGCTATCGCTCGCCAGGAAAAAATCGACACCTTAATGACACGAAAGGTCTTAAAATTGACAGAAATGGGGCAAAATGTCTTAAAATGTCAAAACTACTAGGGCGAACGTCTTAAAATCTCAAAAGCAATGGGGCTAAACATGAGGGAGAAAGGGGTCCAGAAAAAAATGCCTCAAGTAGAAACCTCCCCTTAAGGCTAACACAATTCAAAGTTGTATCACATCAGATAAAGTAATAATAGAATAGTAAACTAGATCTATTACAGTATTTTGTTCCCACTGCAAAAGTCTCACTCGTGTAACACCGCCTTAAAGGATCTGTGGTGACGAGCCCGAGATGGAAACGTCACCTGTCGTCCACAACTCATTCCCGCGGTGACGTGCCTCCTGTCGCCTCGGTACGTCGCCGTCAGTAGGGAGAAGCACGGTTAACTTAGCTACTAGTGCCGCCATGTTGTACACCTTTCGTTGTAAACAGTCGCGTACTATTGTCACACCGTAACTGCTGGGCTAAGGTTTTTACAGTGGCATCATTTAGGATTATTGGCTGCATTCATTAACATGTTGGACGGTCATTGTGTATATCAAGCATCGGGATTCCCCATGGTAAGGTTTAAGAATAACGCCCTAGGATGAAGCCAATGGAATAGATGGAAACTTTGGTAAAGCACTCCAAGACAGACGAAATCAACACATGATCTGAAGTATCGAGCTTGTGTAATACGAACTTGTATGAGCATTTTTTCCGGTCCTTCTTGATCGGCAACTTATTATGGCATCATTCTGAGGTATTTTACGTTACTATAGATAATTATTCTGAAGATATATATTTTTTACTGGCTGAAATGTGTTGTACTAGCCATTGACAATGCTTTATCTGCGGCCTTCAACCCTCCATATACTGAAGTCATATATCACTCGACTACCGCACCATCCATACATTTACCGCACGCTTGAGTCACCAGCTTCATTCACCAACCGCACACCTCATTCAATAACCGCACGTCTCATTCACCAACGCACACCGCATTTACCACCTGCACACCTCACTCACCACCCGTACAGCTCACTTATCAACCGCACACCTCATTCACCAACGCACATTTCATTCAACACCCACAACATTCACACACCCACAACATTCACACACCCACAACATTCACACACCCACAACATTCACACACCCACAACATTCACACACCCACAACATTCACACACCCACAGTATTATACATTAATTTACGCCATCCTTCGCACACGTATCGCACTTGGCACTTATCTGCTACACTGTTCAATCACTACACTGTTCAATCACTACACTGTTCAATCACTACACTGTTCAATCACTACACTGTTCAATCACTACACTTTTTAATTATTACATTTATCACTCTACTTATTACATTTCTCATTCACCAATTACACTTTTCATTAACTCGCCGCACTTTTCAATTACTACATTTATCACTCACTATTTACACTTTGCATGCACTCACTACACTATATGCACTACAATTTTGGATTACTACATTTATCCTTCACTTATTGCATTTATAACTCGCTAATTACACTTTTCACTGCCTCCCTACACATTCTACTCACCCACTGCCCCCTTTACACACGTACCGCACTTCTCACTCCCAGACCGCAGTTTTCATTCACCGACCGCACCCTTCTCCCATCACTGACCGCACCTTATACCCCGCCCTCTAACCGTAACCCAGCCCTCCAATGGTGTGGCGATAGGGTTACTGCCACTTCACAGAAAAGTTAGTTCGTCCACATTCTAAATATACCGTAATCCCCAGAACCTAACTTAGAATTAACCTAATTTAGCATAAACCTAATTTTCACTTAAACCTAACTAACGCCGAACCAAACTTAACATTAACTTAATATTAACCTATGCTTAATCTAAGTCTAACATTGGCATAAATATGGGTGTATCAGTGACGATGTGGAGGCTTGTCCTGGAATAAGTCACGAGAATCATAGTTACACCATATTGTCCAGCAATTTTGTTCTGGCGGCTTCTGAATTATGGTGTTATAGTATTTCAGGCACCCTAAGTAATCAACTTCCAGTCTATTTACCGAAACCAATACAGCATAACCCAAAATTATCATTAGTTGTTAAAGAACGTGTGCATGTGGTACTGCCTTAAGAATAATACAAGTAATTATAAACAAAATGCCTTTAAACGAGGGCGAAAAGAGTTACTGACGAAATAACACTTTGGCGTCTAACACACCTCCAGCTCGCGCGCCATTAACTGACCGTCTCTTTGAGGTTACATCTGATAACATTAAGGCAACATCAGACGCCACTCGGGGAACACTGCAGTAAAGGCGTCCGGGCGACTCATAAACAACATAAACGTCTGGGGGCGTCACGATCCTCCTCTCCAGCACCCGCCGCTGGACCATCACTGTCGCTCAACAGACCGAACTTGACCATTCAAAATTGCTCAGAAGAGTGTAGAACATTGCTAAAAAGAATGCTGAAAATTGCTGAAAAGTGTTAAAATGGCTGATATTTTTAAAAAGTGTACTTGTGTGATTCTGGAAATATACTAGAGGATAACCATTTTAGTAGCCTACACATTCTTCATTGTGATATACAGAGCAAGATGAAAGTTGCCGATTGATAGTTGTGTAATGGGGCGGTCGTGTAATTTCGGTAATAGCCTATCCCAGTCATTTGAATTCCAGTTAAACCTTTTGTTACCGAGGCACTTCTGCAAAGTTGAGTCAATCGTCTAACGATATTGCTGTTGAAGCATATCTTGCAATAGTCAGTTTCCGAGAATATCCTTTCTTCTTGCAGCTCCCATGACTGTGTTTTATTATAGCCCATGCCAGACGATATTATTTAACTCATAAACTTGTGCTTGGGATGTTAACCCCTTCAGCACCATCAAGCCTTTTTACGTATGATTCTGGCTAAGATTAGATGATTGTATGCAGTTTCAGAAGGACCTGTGTTACTAAGAGGCTTTATTGAGTTTGTATTTACCCATTTGAGTCATAGAGATAGATTATATAGGCCTACCAAAGAAAATCGTCTAATGGAAACCAAAATACTATTAAAATGACGTCATGGTGGTGTAGGGGTTAAAAGAATGTAAATGTCACTTCCGTCTTATGATTTTGCTACCCGACACCTTTAGCCAGTCTACCTCCAATTGCAGTGTATCTTCTTATGACAGTATTATGCCAGTTGCTGCCAGACGAGTTTATTAATCTTGCAGTCAAGGACTATGAGTGTTAATCGGTTAGAATTGTCACCTTTCCCTTCTTATTTGCTATCTCACTCTTTCACCTAGCCTGCCTCCGAGTGCATCCTTTCTTCACCCAGCTCTCTCTCCCTCTCCCTTGCCTCACACGCCACGCAAGTCTGCCCAACTCTAGCGCCAGTTCTTTATAAAACATCAACATTTGTTACACTCCCAGAGAAATGAACAGTATCTAATCCTGAAGTTCCGCAGGGAGAGAGGGGCGGGGATGGTGGGAGGGTGGGGTAGAGGGGGGTGATGCTGGGGAAAGAAGGGGTGGAGGGGGGGATGCTGGGGAAAGAAGAAAAGTTGTAGTCTGATGCAGGTCTATAAATTCACCGGGATTCTAATAAAAGTTGGATCGTGATGACGTTATAGCGCGGGGCGTCTCGAGAAGGCGTCCCCGCACCCCCTCCCGTCCATATTGGTAAATAATAGACTGTTGCGCAATTGATACTTTTCTCATAAGTTTACCCTCCGATCTTGACTATATTTAGCGTCGACAAGCCCATTCAACCCGAGGAAAGAGAAAAGAGAGAGCGCGGAAAGAGAAAAGTACCCCCTCCTCCTGCAATGGGAGAATCACCTTTGTTTTCTTATTCGCCAGAGGATTTTACGACGAATCCAGTTCTACTTTACAACTCTCGATCGTCGCTGGGTCTCGTCTCGCGCGAGGGTTCATGGGGCCTCGATCGCCTTTTGGGGTTCGTCTCGCAAGTTTCCGTGATCGCAACTCTCAATTAAGCACTCGGGATGCGCTCTGCCGAAGGATACCTGGTGGGAGGGGGGCGAGGGGGCTTCAATCGTTTACCTGTGTGTGGGTGTGGGTACATGGAGGGGGACAAGGGGGAGGGGGGAGTGGTGTGTGTGTGTTTATGTGTAGGAGTGACGAGATGAAAGTGAACGTGCGTGTTTGTTCGGATACAGTGCGGTGAATATATGGATCGAGGGGTGGAGAGGGAGTGGGTGGAAATTTGAGAAGAAACAGAAGAGTATTGGAAGAATTCGGGTGGAGATTATTTGAGAAAATTTAAAGAACTGAGATAGGAGCTGAAAGATGACGGGAGAGGTACAATTGTTTTGGAGAAGGGTTGGGTAACATGGAGAGAAAATATGCAAGAGTTGTGGGTGAAAAATTATATAGTGAAGGGAAGTACTAAGTTCATAATTTGTGCATTGGTATCGGCCTCGATTAGAATGGTGGTAGAGGTTGGGGGTTAAATATGAATCGTGCTTTTATAATTTGTGAACAATAACTTATTTACTCAAATCTGGCAACCTCCAAACGATCTTAGTAAACTAATGAAGAGCCTCCAGTAGATACATGGTAATAAACGTAGTCAGTCAGTCAGTCAGTCAGTAGCCAGTCCTTACTCCCACAAAGGGTAGGGAGGATCAGCAAGAGACTCGAGAAAGGAAAAAGAGGTGACAGGGATTCATAACAGGGAGGCATGGGGCTGCATTTGTATCGAATCCTTCTATGGGGAAGTATTGTATTTAACAGTTTGCTCACAAAAAGCAAGTACACAAACATTCAGAAGCACCAAAAGAGAATAGAAATACTTCGACAAGATGTAGATAAACAGTTTCATAGAAGGAAAGATATAGGAGAACCACAAATGAAATACAAATAGTCACTGGGGCCTTTCGGTACAATCTAAAGTCTAGTTTGAGAGCAACATATAGTCTCTCAGTAACCCTTTGAAGAGTATGACCCATTTTGACTGATTTCTGGCTATAATTAGACGATTTTAACAGTTTAGGAAGGATCTGTGGGAATGATAAGGGTAAAAACTATCTCGATTAACCCTCTGACTTCCATATACCCTTCCTAATCTGAATAAAATCGTCTAATAAAATAGCCAGAGAACAGAAAAGAAGTGCTTAATCGAATCTTGACAGGCTTGATTATGTTGTTTTGAAATTGGCCTGACAGTATTAAACGCAAAACGGCATCACATATTAGGCAGCTTGCTTGTCATACGGGATTCATCTTCTTGATTTCAGCTTCTCCAAGTTTATATGATATTCCCCTAACACAGAAGCAGGGAAGGGACTCAAAACTCAACTAATATTGATTCATCTTTGTTTACGACGGGAGGAGATTGGATCGTTTAGGGAACCAATAAGCCGGGGAAAAAATCGAGGCATTGAAATAGGACATAGTATTGGCATTAAGGGGTGGTTATTGTTTCTTAATATTTGGGACCCCCTTCTCCCTCATGTGTAGCCCCGTTAGTTTTGATATTTTAAGACGTTCGCCCCATTAGCTTGGCGGTTTTAGGACCTTTTTTCCTCATTTCTTTGTCAATATTAAGACCCTTTGTGCCCTTTAGGTGTCATTTTTGTCTTGGCGAGCGATAGCGAGCTCGTAGTTTAGGAGGAACCGGCCTTTGTCGGGACATTGATTTTTACCGAAAATTGTGCATATTCCTCTCGAAGGGGGGTCTTGGGGTGTTTTCTTAACTTTTATAGTAATCTAGGGATGAAACTATCTCCCCACCCAACCCTCGGGTATAATAATGTAGTGTAATGGGAAGAGTTAAGTGATACAATCATATGTATGAATGGTTTTGTTCGGTTTTATACTATTTTTTCTCTGTGTGTGTGTGTGTGTGTGTGTGTGTGTGTGTGTGTGTGTGTGTGTGTTTTAGGGTATTGTTTTTCTTCCTTTCTTTTCTTTTACTCCTTCTCTTCGTCATTCTCCTAATCATATATATATATATATATATATATATATATATATATATATATATATATATATTGTATACAAACACACATTCGCACACAGCCAAATAAAGCTAGGATCTTTACCACTGTGGCACCATCCATCAAGGGCCTAACCACCACGTCACCATCGATGATACTTTACCGTGGCCTAATTGGTCATTTTCGGCGAACGGTCCCGAGCGATAAGGGCGACTACGGCCGCCGGAGAGGTCGTTCGGGGTCGTTGGCGGTCGTTTCCCGGCTCCCTCGGTCACCAAAATGCAGTGATTTGGGAGGTCGTAATCCCTCGCCGTCAGGCTTGTTGCAGATCCTTCTCGAGGGGGAGAGAAAGCGGTGGTCCGAGGCGCCATCTTGGTTATGTGTGTGTGTGGGGGGGGGGGTTATGTCTGTGTGTATAAAATAGTGTGCGTATGTGTGTGTGTTTGTGTTTATATGTAGTGTGTGTGTGAGTTTATGTGTGTTTTCTCTGCATATTTGTGTGTGTGTGTGTGTTTAATAGCCGCCATCTTTCCTGCCTTTCGTTGTGTTGTTTATTCATGCTTTCCATGGTCGTGCTTTAATTCCACGAAAGAAAAGTGAGTGGAACACAGAAAAGGAAAGATAAGTAGCGCCCAGTTTATCCACTGATTAAAGTAGTTATTTGTTATATTAAATTTACTGATGTATTTATTGTTCTTTGTATAACATGACATGCAACATGGCTGTTACCGTAAGGAAATTAGCAAGGAATTCGAAATAGATGGTTATTAGTAGGGGGATAGGGTGGTGATGGTTACTTCTGTTCTGACCTTTTTCCTGGAATAACCTCTGCCACACACACACACACCCACTCTCTCTCTCTCACACACACACACACACACGCACACGCACACGCACACACATACACACACACACACACTTACACACACACACGCACACAGACCCCCCCCCCCCATCCCTTCCCCCTATATAGCTGGTATTGGGGCCCTTGGAAATTGGCCGAGAATGTTGACACAATCCCACAGCCCGTGTCTCTAGTCCTTCTCTAGTTCTTTTATTCTCTCTCTCTCTCTCTCTCTCTCTCTCTCTCTCTCTCTCTCTCTCTCTCTCTCTCTCTCTCTCTCTCTCTCTCTCTCTCTCTCTCTCTCTCTCTCTCTCTCTCTCTCTCTCTCTCTCTCTCATGAAACCAAATGAAACCAAAACGTAATACGAAATCAAGTATGCCCCCTTGGTACAGTAGAGACATTGGCAAGGCAATAAGGAAAAGGAATCAACTCCACAAACTTGTAAAAAATAACACAAATACTGAAGTAATTAAAAACTTGTACAAAAATAGTAGAAGGGAAGTGAAAAAATAATTAGGGCGAACAAACAAAATTACGAAATGACTATTGCCAGAGAAAGTGCCACAAACCCCAAAAAATTCTACAGTTACGTAAACAAAAATAAACAGATCAAAAGCGGAATCGGAC
>CM064495.1:43875372-43886091 GCA_032716605.1 Paralithodes platypus
CCATATAATTTACATAATTTTCATAATATCCCACTTCCCTTTACGTGATATAAATTGTATTCGTTGTCCCTGTTCTACGCTGCCTTTCGATTGTTTATGATTTAGTTTATCGATTAGTTCCATTCCTATTCAATACCCTGTTCTGTATTAGGCCCTGAGAGAGAGAGAGAGAGAGAGAGAGAGAGAGAGAGAGAGAGAGAGAGAGAGAGAGAGAGAGAGAGAGAGAGAGAGAGAGAGAGAGAGAGAGAGACCCGTAGTTATACCTTTCATAGTAAGTGTAAGTCAAGTGTTTTATCAGCTGACATGCTCTATTTGTGGGATAAAGTATGTGCTTGCGTACATTTTTTATTCTTACTGTATAGAGTCATCATTCACTTTTTTGTTATATTAGTTCTATAGTAGGTCTGCAAAGCACTTTAATGTAAAGTTAATTTTGTAAAGTTGATTTAATGTCATGATTTGGTATTTTGTAAGACTTGTATATGATATTCACCATATGACTTGGCAACATTTTCTATTTTGCAACTGCAAGGTCATGGTTCGTAGTTTTGTCATCGTATGCTGCGGGGTAGACGTTTTCCCTTGACACCATTTCTTGTAAAGTATGTTATTCAGTTCTGCAATCGTGTTCTCTCAAATACTTTTATCCTTGGCAAAATAAGTTCTTGTTAGGTCATGCTCTGTAATTCTGCGAGCACACTTTCCCCTCTGCAAAATAAGTGGATGTTAAGTCCAGTATACGGTACACATCTGGCCTGACCCTCCCCTCGCCCGGCCGCACCAACCAATTTTCTCCAGGGACGAGACGAAGACATTAGAGAAAATCCCGCAGATTTTCACACGGTCAGTCTAGTGGCCGAGCCTGATATGCCATCACCACACACACACTGCGGTGGTCAGAGGCCCCAGGGGTGTAGTGCTGGTGGTGGTGGTGGTGGTAGTGGTGTTGGCAGCAGCGATAGGCTTGCCACCACCATCAGCAGAGGCCTAAGGGTCTCTTGTGTGGTGGTGGTAGTGGTTGTTATCGCAGTAAAAGCTGTAAACGTGCCACCCCCATCACTACTACAATTAACATAGGCACAATGGGATTGGTTGTGGTAGTGACAATAACCGTGTTTCCTCTATTACCACTATAATAATTTTGTTTTCTCAATCTCGGGACTGTAGGCTGTTCAGTAGCCTGTAACTCTTACAAGGCCCCGGGATTATCGATTGAAGTTTCGAGATGTTGGGTGCTTCATTTGTGTCACACTAGATGGCCTCAGTAGAACTTCAAGGTGTTGGTTGCTTCATTTCTGCCACACTAGATAACGACACCTTATTTATACATGTCACTTGATTTGGTGAGAGCATCTATATCGTCGTTCACAGCATCTTCGAATATGGTCAGGCATATTCTATGCTATGAATTTGTGACGATATAGGGGGTGTTATCTTGATGTATTGGTGAAGCCAGGATACATGCAGAACAGCAGGAACGATCAGATTACCTCGGAAAAAAACTTGATGTTTGGCGTGCAGTCCACGACACATCCACTGTGCTAATTACGCTCCACATAAATTAACCCTTTCCCTGCGGGTGACGTTCCGGAACGCATAGGCAATTTACAGCAATTTCCAGGCTTTAAAAGCCTTTAAAAGCCGTAGATATCGAGTGTCAGTGGGCAGGAGCCTGAGGGACCCACCTCTGACCCTCAGAGCTGCCAGCCGCTCACTGAGGGAGACTGTGTCTTGCACGGGTGTCTCACAACAGTGTTGCCGAGTGAGCGCGAGCTAATAATTAGCGAGTTTTCCCGAATGTCTATGGCAACGCTGCGGGTGAACCCCGCCACCTACGAAGCTTGTTCTTGTCTCATTTTGAAGCTATTTTCACCTAGTTTTCGGCAGAATACAGTTCATTTAATGCAGATACTTGATTAATCATTCAGAAGTGCCTGAATATGCCCTAAATAGCGCAAATATAGCCGCAGCCAAGGTGTTAAGGAACACCCCGTTCTTAACATTAATCCTCCATTACAAACCCCAATGCACATGAATAAATTAATGAAAGCATATGGTCCTCCCGGGATTCGAACCATTGAGAGTAATGCTTATAGTGATGGTATTTTAGTACGACTATGGTATCAACAATTCTACACCTATCACTGCTCTCGTTGCTACAATTCTCCCTACTAAGGTTTGCCAGGAGTTGCCGCCTGTAACAGTTGTTTCAAACTGTAAGTGACCTAGCCTTTTATATAAACGATATTGCGGAGCTCTCAGCCCTATCTCTCCTTTAACAAATCTTGATTATTAGCTGTATGTTGACATTTCTGTAGCCGACACATATTGAAGTCTTTGCATATTGTTTTTGTTTTTAATTATTCACCTATAATCATAAATAACAAATATTTATCATAAAAAGTCAGAAGGTACCTTCGTGCTTTTTTGTTATAATTGATTAGCTTATTATATTTGTAGTAATTTTCAGTTGCATATGGAAATTCCCATGACTACTATACTATAGTATATAAGCCATTAGTGAAGTTGTATACAGTATAATAAAACATGTTGAATCTTAAGAAATTGTGGTTAACTGTATTTAATCATGTGTTCAGTATTGTTGGTGTTGGCGCTAGTTCAGAAGGAGCCACCAGGGGTCTCGAGTGAAATCTTGGTAGGGAAAATGAAGGAGATATTTGTTTTGTTTAGTATTTTGATATATTTATTTTTTATTTGTTTTTTCCTCATCCCTAGACCTCCATCAAGCTTAAAAAAACGTGTATGCCATTTATACCTTAAGCATTCCAACCTCTAAAGCTTTCGGACTTGGAGAATGTACAGAGCATATACTAAGTGTAAACGTATCGTAGGTGAAGGTGTGTTGAAAGGGTCCAAGTTGAATGTGGATCAAAGTCCCTGACCCCTTGTCCTTGGTGACGTGTTAGACTCGACCTGTAGTGCGGAGGTTGAGAGAAACTTGACTGGACTTAATAACGTTTATTTACCGCCCAACAGAGTGGATGCAGGCAGACGGTAATACATTTCGATACAATAACTGTTTGTGATATAATAAGTCAGTTACAATTGAATACAATATAAATGTCTCAACCGTGTGCAACATATGCCTATTTTACTACTCATAACATCAATACAGTTATTTAAATACGATCCCATGATAACCAAACGCGAGAGAGAGAGAGAGAGAGAGAGAGAGAGAGAGAGAGAGAGAGAGAGAGAGATCACAACAATCAACCTGGTAGGAGTGGTGAGGGCTCAGTGTGATAGGTCAAGAATGAAACGAAATGTACTGTCGGTGGTTGCGAATGTGTGTTCGTATTTAGGATGCTTTGTTGTTTACCCGGTGGAATATCAGCGTCGGGTCACATAACAGACGGTGAGATTAATGGGTCCGAGAGAAGGTGGGTGGTGATCATGGAAGTTATAAGGGAAGATTTATATTTGTTTGTTTATTTATTTATATTGTTTTCAGTTTCCTACCAAGACCACCATCAAGCTAAAAAAAACACCCCCAAGACCACTCTTCGAGATAAATGTGTACATTCTTTGGTAGAAAAATATCCCGGCCAAAGGCCGTTCGCTCCTAAATTACAGGCTCGCTATCGCTCGCCATTAACAATTTTACACCTATTTTTGTTTTATATGTGGATGAGGGAGACAAATGTCAAAACTGCCTGTGACGAGTGCCTCCCTCAGAGTTGAAAGAGTTACAGGGCCAAATGGAACGAAAGGTTTTAATTTGACAAATAAATGAGGCGAAAGGTATTACATTCGCCAAAAGAGTGGGACGAACGTCTGATTATCTCAAAACTCATGAAGCTA
Source organism: Paralithodes platypus (assembly GCA_032716605.1). NCBI lineage: Eukaryota > Metazoa > Arthropoda > Malacostraca > Decapoda > Lithodidae > Paralithodes > Paralithodes platypus. The sequence goes on from CM064495.1 coordinate 43,879,195, forward strand.
AACGGGAGGATGAAGGGGGTTCAGAAAAAACATCGTCAACTCCACCAAACTGAGACCATTTTGATCGCTCTAGCTATACTCCCCAAACTCGTACCAACAACTACTTTATTAAGGGGAGGTTTTTAGTTGATTCCCTAGACTTCCATCAAGCTTAAAATTACTGCCCCTTGACCCCCTTTCAAGATAAATTTGTACATTTTTCGGTAGAAAAATGTCCCGGCCGAAGGCCGATTCCTCTTAAATTACAGGCTCGCTATCGCTCGCCAGGATAAAATCGACACCTGAATTGCACGAAAGGTCTTAATATGGGGTGAAAGTTCTTAAAATCGCTAAACTAATGGGGCAAACGTTTATAATATCAAAAGCAATGGGGCTAAACATAAGGGAGAAAGGGGTCAAGGAAAAAAATCCCTCAAGTGGAGATCTCCCCTTAACTAGCCAATATTAGAAGATAGGAGCAACTTGTATCTCAAAACTTTACAAATCTTCAAGAACGTTACAACCTCCATGATAAAGGCTTTGTTTATGTTTGTTAAGGATATGTTGTACACTTTTAACCAGAGAGAGAGAGATATCCCGAGTTGACATTATGGAGGTAGTGGGCAACTGTAGACAGTGATTGTCCTGCCCCATTTAGAGGTAGGACACAACTTTTGATCGTGACTGTACCGCCCTAAATGGTAGTAGGACACAACTTTTGACCGTGACTGTACTGCGTTAAATGGAGACAGACCGTTTTTTCTGGACCCCCTTCTCCCTAAAGTTTAGCCCCACTAGTTTTGAGATTTTAAGACGTTGGTTCCATTAGTTTGGGGATTTTATGACCTTTCCCCCATTTCGTTGTCAATATTAGGACCCTTCGTGCCATTTAGGTGTCGATATTTTCCTGGCGAGCGATAGCGAGCCTGTAATTTTAGGAGGAATTGGCCTTCGGCCGGAACATTTTTCTACTGAAAAATGTACAAGTCTATCTTGTTTTGTAATAATAGGGGGTGTTTTTTCTAAGCTTGATGGAGTTCTAAGGAGGAACCTAAAAAAAAAATATATGAATATAAATGAATGAATAGACCAAACAAACAGCCACTGTCCCCTTAATAGGAGGTAGGACACATCTTTTGACCGTGACTGTACCGTGGATAAAGCGGATCGTGCCCGGAGTGGCTGTCTTTTCACGGCAAGATAAATCCCGCGGTTAAAACTACAAATTGCGTTTTATCAAGCAGTGCTGCGTGGCCTAGCGGGCGGTGCCTTTCATGTGGGGGGTAGCCTGAGACCTGTTGCCCGGTATGCTGAGGGAGAGAGTGAGAGTGTGTGTGTGTGTGTGAGTGAGTGAGTGAGAGAGAGAGAGTGTGTGTGTGTGAGTGAGTGACAGAGAGTTGTACATACGTATGTTGTGGTAAGATTCACGAAATTGCGATAGACCACACGGATTCACAGCCTTCCAGGATTTTCTTATTTATTTTAGCTTTCCCTTGACGAAATGATTTAGTTCGGGGAAGACCTCTCTGAATGTGTATCATAAGTGGATCCATACTTTAGTGCACATGGCCAGACACATGCTCAAACCAAATTATATGTAGTTGTATTATCGCGTTTATGTCGATACAGATTCAAATGAGGATATATATATTTTGTCCGTGATTGTGCATAACATAGAAAAGTTGTTATAAGTTCTTCTTAATTAAGGTCGGTATCACATGAACAATTACCAAGATAATGTTGACGATAAAACTATCGGTGCCCCCGTTAATATTAGCTAGCCGTATGAACCAACACGCCTCCCCCGCCGTCCGGACCACCTTGATGTATGTGTCAGTGCTGATATTTATGAGTGCGGCTGAGAATAGCATCATGAGGTGCGGCTGATAAGTAGTAGGTAGGTTCGCCCATTGTCCACGGAGTGTTGAAGGGAGGCGGAACAGCGGTGGTCTCCAGGTGTACCCGCTTTAGTATAGGGAGAGAGGACAACTGGGCCGCCATGGATGCCATTTTGAGAACCTAGACTATGAACAGTTGAAAAGTAGAATACAAGTGGATAAGCTTAATAATAATAATAATAATAATAATAATAATAATAATAATAATAACCTAGATCATTAGCAGTAACCTTTTGCATATGCTGTAAAAATCCGGCTCTCCAGCATTCGGGAAAGATATAGATTATAAAACAGCTATAGAACGATTCCAAGCGAGAGTTACGAAGCTTGTGTCAGCAATTAGGAAGCTGAGCCATTCGGATTGGTTTAGAGCTCAAGGACTCTTTTCGGTAGGAACTTGTACTGGTAGTCTGCGAGGCCAAATCGGTGAAGGATTTATATATATAATAACAATAATCATCATATTAACCCTACATAATTAAAATACACTGTTCTAATATTTATGTTAATTAAATATATAAATTACAGTCCATGTCCTAACAAGATATTCAATTAACTTCATTATTAGAAACATTTATGTATTATAAATATGATGATTACTTTTATTTAGTCGCTTCTGAGTTAGTATTAATGTGTAAATAATTAGGTCCCTCTCAATATTATAACAATAATAAATGTGTTTTGCATTATTAGAATATAACTAGATGTTTTAACGTAGCGTAAAACCGTGGTTAAAACTTAGAGCTGAAGACATTTAAAGCTAGTATACAGTATATGGCGATCTTTTCACATATTAGCTCTGAAATGCCCTCAGAAGCTGTACATACTGTAGTTCTTATGTACACAATGTTTGGAAGGTAGTTAGTATTTTGCACAATTTAATGAATGTGCTGCAGTGAGCTTCAACCTTTATTTCCTCCTTGAATTGTACCATAAGGTCTCCGAGATGCTAATTATGCCTTTTAATTCCGTTGTAGTACATTATCTCCCTTGTCTAATCTCTGTATTCTTAAGGGTTCTTCAATTTCGGCCACTCTTCAACCCAGATGCTTTATTAGACAAGCTTAACTGTGCCTAGCTCTTGGTAGGCACGAGTTACTAAGGTGCTGGCCCATGAGTCTCGTAATGTAGTGCTCGTAAATCAACCACCCTTGTTTCTATTGGGAGGTTATATTCGTGTTGGATTGCATTTTGATTGTGTGGGGAGGTTCATAATTTGTTGTTTTTAAAGTACTTGCCTTTCTTGTAATTCAGATAGCTTTACGATGTAATGTATTGCTTTTAAATTAACTTTGGTATTGTATATTTTAGAATCCAGCATGGAGAGGTCCATGTTTAATTTATATAGTGTACTGCGTTGTATTATGGTTTCAGGTATGAAGATATTTATATTTGTTTATCAATTGCCATAGTTAAGAACTGAGTCTGGAAGTTCAAATTTATTATATATATACTGTATATATATATATATATGTAGTGTGTGTGTATGTGTTTATTAATTTATTAATTAATTTATATATTTACATTACTGTTTTTTTATATTATTGTTATTGTATATATTATTGTATTTATTATTGTATTTATTAAATTTATTCTACTGTATCGTTATTCCAACATGACAGTTTAGGATAATTATATTATGGTGTCTTTAAATCAACCATCTTTCGGTTTATTTATAAAATACTAAGAAGATATTCATACATTGTTTTCCTGAATAAATGTTATTCAGAATCACTAATTTGAAATGTATATATTACCTTTAAGTGAAGTTGTATTATATGTATTTATAATCATATAGGCACACTGTCATAACCTTGTAGTTATGTGTTCTATATGTAATTTTGTTTATATGTTTTTTACTGTGCTTTATTTTTTATTGCAGATAATTAATGGTTTAAGTACAAAACTACTGTAGGTGTGTGGACATTTGTGATTAGAATAATTTGAATTAATTGATTTGTTTCTTCTTTTTCAGATAAGGTATGTGGATCCTTGGACTGGGTTTGGTCATACTTGGGACATTGAATCTCAGTGTCCAAGGTAAGGATATTAATTTGGATTAGCAAGGTATAGATTAGGAGTTAATTATTCAAATAATAGTAAAAATATAAATGATATTAATGATCATACTCATCATTTATTACACTCGCTAATGATTGTTAAAGTTATATTGCACAGATTGGGTTCGATCTTTGCTGTAAAATGTAAGAAGTTAAGTCATATTACCCAAGTTTAAAATAATTATATTAATGCACAAGCTAAGGATTTAGATCTTACTGAACAAGCGCAGGAATTACATTAGCTTGCACTACAGTATGTATGGATATGAATAGCATATTATAAGGTAAGGATTTGTGAATTATGCAAGAATATGGAGGGGATTCATTCGTGTCCACCCCCTCGGAAATTAAGATGTCTGCTAATAGATGAATAGATAGATAAACCGACAAGGCATGATCTGGCACAGGATAAAGTTTTGTAGCATAGTGCACAATGTATGAAATTTGATCATAATACCGATCTGAAAAACAAATAACAATAATAATTGCTGCTGTGAATTGTGATCGCCCAATTTCGTATATTCCTCATCACGACCATCGAGCTGTAAAGTCAAGATGATGAGTATATTATACAAAAGTGTGTGTGGGTGTGGGTGTGTGGGTGTGGGTGTAACACTAGGCGAAAGCGTGGTATATTGAGGTTTCTGTGCCTGTTTCTCTAACGAAAGGTACCAGGTCTACGAGTGTGTAGGGTACTCTTTGTTCCCAATAATAACTAAAAAAAAAATCGTATACAGTTGAGAGAGAGAGAGAGAGAGAGAGATTAGTTAAATTAAAATATATTAATTTGTTGATATATAGATACTGTAGATACCCTATAGTACCCTGTGTTTATTTTTTGTTTTATGTTGTTTTTGTGTTTTCCCCTGTTCTTGCTCTGTCTTGAGTCGGCTACCCCCAAAATGGGGATTGGGCCTGAAGCATATAGAATAGATAGATAGAAAATATATTAATTTGTTGATATATAGATACTGTAGATACCCTATAGATAGATTGATAATTCCATATATTGAATAATTATTATGGTAGAGACACGGACAGTTTCGGCTCATCCAGAGCCCTGAAGAGGGTACCAGATGAACATAAATTGTCTTGTCTCTACATTAAGATTGTGTTAAATACGTGGGTTTAGCTTTCCAGTCTTTTATTTACGACACTGAATCTAACCCACTGAAATAGGTAAATGTATGAACTAGATAGATTAGATAGATAAACAGATAGATAGACAGATAGATATGTAGATAGATAGATAGATAGATTAGAATATTCGAATCGTTTAGTTAACATTTTGGAGCGAGGTCAGAATTACGTATCCCATTGGCATCGTCCAGCGTTATGGCAGCCGTCATTCAACCAGCCGCCCACTGTAAACAAAACCTACCAACTTACTTAGCTCCCTTTCTCATACACTACCTCGCTTTCTCTCTTCCTCTTGTTCTCTCTCTCTCTCTCTCTCTCTCTCTCTCTCTCTCTCTCCTCTCTCTCTCTCTCTCTCTCTCATAACATTCCACAACATAATCTCTCTTAAACTCACATCTTCACAAATTTATAAATATTGAACAAATATAAAATAGGTCTTTAACTACTTCCGTATGTACAGTATTTAAAAAAGAGAATATTTCCCAACTGCTAGCCCTTTCTCAAAGTAAACATGGACATTTTTAGCGACCTCATATTTATCGCTGTAAAGGAGTTGGACTTATGCCCAGTAATTAACGAAGAAGATTTTTCATGTTTGTGTTTTCATCATTTTTCAATAACGCGTGAGTTTACTCCGTACTCCGGAGGGTTGTTTTAGTTTTACTTGTGGTAATTTTTCAAAATAATTTCAATATTAATTATATTATTTATATTTGTATTATAATTGTTATTCTAGTTTGTATTACTATTATTGATACTATGATACTGACATAAAATATGATGATCGAGTTGGGGCTGAATGACGAATTATATTTCAACCTGACCACGTATTTTGTACAATATTTAAATATACCTACATTATGTCTATCCTCGTTTATTTTACTTGTTTATATTTGCTCTTATCTTCTGCTTCTATTCTTGTTCTGCATACATTTCCTACATCCTTTAAATGTCCAAATACAAAATACAAAATTTAGTATATTATATACCCAAGATAAACTCCAGCAACACGCACTAAAAATCAGAATGGTATACAAAGCTGTATATATTGTTGAAGGTAGACAACATGGTGGCCGGTTGACAGTAGTATTCCCTGACCCCCACCGACGCCACCAGCACCTCCTCATCGCCGCCAGCACCTTCACCACCCACCGAACACAAGTGAGGCGCCATTAAACTCTGATGTATTCCGGTCCATTCACGGGTGTCGTTGGTGTCACCGGCGTGTTGGCTCAGAGTCCACACCGGGCCGAGTTACAAGATATGTTCTTGATGTTTCCCACCACTACCGCGAGCCAAACCCCGATCTCCGCGATGGCCTTTCAATTAATACAGTCCCGGCGCTTCTAAAGAGCCGGGCGGGCCGAAAATGATGGGTTGGAGTGGAGAGAGGATTCGGGAGGACGCTAGTTTGGGTTATCCTGGCGAGATGGGGCACTTCGTATATAGCGATATTGATTTTAGTTAAACTTGCCTAACCTAACCTGTTATAACCGATCTTAAGCAAATCTAACAACTCCTAAACTTATTTAACGTAAATTTACCTGACCTAACCTAACTTACCCTAACCTAACCTCACCTAGTGCAACTTAACGTATCCGAACCTAACTTAACCTAATCTAACATAACATAACCTAGTCTAGTCTAATTTACCCTAACCTATTCTATGCCCATATAAACATAGCAATTTTGTATATTTACTGGAAGCAGTGGAGAGCATGTACTGTACAAGGGCGGTAGGGCATGTAGAGATCAGCAGAGCAAGTTCTTTGATCTTAATATTGGGTTAATTTAGGATATTTTATAGTGGAAAGATTAGG
>CM064495.1:43886191-44050790 GCA_032716605.1 Paralithodes platypus
AAAAAGTCAGAAGGTACCTTCGTGCTTTTTTGTTATAATTTGATTAGCTTATTATATTGTGTAGTAATTTTCAGTTGCATATGGAAATTCCCATTACTACTATACTATAGTAATAAGCCATTAGTGAAGTTGTATACAGTTATAATAAAACATGTTGAATCTTAAGAAATTGTGGTTAACTGTATTTAATCATGTGTTCAGTATTGTTGGTGTTGGCGCTAGTTCAGAAGGAGCCACCAGGGGTCTCGAGTGAAATCTTGGTAGGGAAAATGAAGGAGATATTTGTTTTGTTTAGTATTTGATATATTTATTTTTTATTTGTTTTTTCCTCATCCCTAGACCTCCATCAAGCTTAAAAAAAACGTGTATGCCATTTATACCGTAAGCATTCCAACCTCTAAAGCTTTCGGACTTGGAGAATGTACAGAGCATATACTAAGTGTAAACGTATCGTAGGTGAAGGTGTGTTGAAAGGGTCCAAGTTGAATGTGGATCAAAGTCCATGACACTTGTCCTTGGTGACGTGTTAGACTCGACCTGTAGTGCGGAGGTTGAGAGAAACTTGACTGGACTTAATAACGTTTATTTACCGCCCAACAGAGTGGATGCAGGCAGACGGTAATACATTTCGATACAATAACTGTTTGTGATATAATAAGTCAGTTACAATTGAATACAATATAAATGTCTCAACCGTGTGCAACATATGCCTATTTTACTACTCATAACATCAATACAGTTATTTAAATACGATCCCATGATAACCAAACGCGAGAGAGAGAGAGAGAGAGAGAGAGAGAGAGAGAGAGAGAGAGAGAGAGAGAGATCACAACAATCAACCTGGTAGGAGTGGTGAGGGCTCAGTGTGATAGGTCAAGAATGAAACGAAATGTACTGTCGGTGGTTGCGAATGTGTGTTCGTATTTAGGATGCTTTGTTGTTTACCCGGTGGAATATCAGCGTCGGGTCACATAACAGACGGTGAGATTAATGGGTCCGAGAGAAGGTGGGTGGTGATCATGGAAGTTATAAGGGAAGATTTATATTTGTTTGTTTATTTATTTATATTGTTTTCAGTTTCCTACCAAGACCACCATCAAGCTAAAAAAAACACCCCCAAGACCACTCTTCGAGATAAATGTGTACATTCTTTGGTAGAAAAATATCCCGGCCAAAGGCCGTTCGCTCCTAAATTACAGGCTCGCTATCGCTCGCCATTAACAATTTTACACCTATTTTTGTTTTATATGTGGATGAGGGAGACAAATGTCAAAACTGCCTGTGACGAGTGCCTCCCTCAGAGTTGAAAGAGTTACAGGGCCAAATGGAACGAAAGGTTTTAATTTGACAAATAAATGAGGCGAAAGGTATTACATTCGCCAAAAGAGTGGGACGAACGTCTGATTATCTCAAAACTCATGAAGCTAAACGGGAGGATGAAGGGGGTTCAGAAAAAACATCGTCAACTCCACCAAACTGAGACCATTTTGATCGCTCTAGCTATACTCCCCAAACTCGTACCAACAACTACTTTATTAAGGGGAGGTTTTTAGTTGATTCCCTAGACTTCCATCAAGCTTAAAATTACTGCCCCTTGACCCCCTTTCAAGATAAATTTGTACATTTTTCGGTAGAAAAATGTCCCGGCCGAAGGCCGATTCCTCTTAAATTACAGGCTCGCTATCGCTCGCCAGGATAAAATCGACACCTGAATTGCACGAAAGGTCTTAATATGGGGTGAAAGTTCTTAAAATCGCTAAACTAATGGGGCAAACGTTTTATAATATCAAAAGCAATGGGGCTAAACATAAGGGAGAAAGGGGTCAAGGAAAAAATCCCTCAAGTGGAGATCTCCCCTTAACTAGCCAATATTAGAAGATAGGAGCAACTTGTATCTCAAAACTTTACAAATCTTCAAGAACGTTACAACCTCCATGATAAAGGCTTTGTTTATGTTTGTTAAGGATATGTTGTACACTTTTAACCAGAGAGAGAGAGATATCCCGAGTTGACATTATGGAGGTAGTGGGCAACTGTAGACAGTGATTGTCCTGCCCCATTTAGAGGTAGGACACAACTTTTGATCGTGACTGTACCGCCCTAAATGGTAGTAGGACACAACTTTTGACCGTGACTGTACTGCGTTAAATGGAGACAGACCGTTTTTTCTGGACCCCCTTCTCCCTAAAGTTTAGCCCCACTAGTTTTGAGATTTTAAGACGTTGGTTCCATTAGTTTGGGGATTTTATGACCTTTCCCCCATTTCGTTGTCAATATTAGGACCCTTCGTGCCATTTAGGTGTCGATATTTCCTGGCGAGCGATAGCGAGCCTGTAATTTTAGGAGGAATCGGCCTCGGCCGGAACATTTTTCTACTGAAAAATGTACAAGTCTATCTTGTTTTGTAATAATAGGGGGTGTTTTTTCTAAGCTTGATGGAGTTCTAAGGAGGAACCTAAAAAAAAAATATATGAATATAAATGAATGAATAGACCAAACAAACAGCCACTGTCCCCTTAATAGGAGGTAGGACACATCTTTTGTCCGTGACTGTACCGTGGATAAAGCGGATCGTGCCCGGAGTGGCTGTCTTTTCACGGCAAGATAAATCCCGCGGTTAAAACTACAAATTGCGTTTTATCAAGCAGTGCTGCGTGGCCTAGCGGGCGGTGCCTTTCATGTGGGGGGTAGCCTGAGACCTGTTGCCCGGTATGCTGAGGGAGAGAGTGAGAGTGTGTGTGTGTGTGTGAGTGAGTGAGTGAGAGAGAGAGAGTGTGTGTGTGAGTGAGTGACAGAGAGTTGTACATACGTATGTTGTGGTAAGATTCACGAAATTGCGATAGACCACACGGATTCACAGCCTTCCAGGATTTTCTTATTTATTTTAGCTTTCCCTTGACGAAATGATTTAGTTCGGGGAAGACCTCTCTGAATGTGTATCATAAGTGGATCCATACTTTAGTGCACATGGCCAGACACATGCTCAAACCAAATTATATGTAGTTGTATTATCGCGTTTATGTCGATACAGATTCAAATGAGGATATATATATTTTGTCCGTGATTGTGCATAACATAGAAAAGTTGTTATAAGTTCTTCTTAATTAAGGTCGGTATCACATGAACAATTACCAAGATAATGTTGACGATAAAACTATCGGTGCCCCCGTTAATATTAGCTAGCCGTATGAACCAACACGCCTCCCCCGCCGTCCGGACCACCTTGATGTATGTGTCAGTGCTGATATTTATGAGTGCGGCTGAGAATAGCATCATGAGGTGCGGCTGATAAGTAGTAGTAGGTAGGTTCGCCCATTGTCCACGGAGTGTTGAAGGGAGGCGGAACAGCGGTGGTCTCCAGGTGTACCCGCTTTAGTATAGGGAGAGAGGACAACTGGGCCGCCATGGATGCCATTTTGAGAACCTAGACTATGAACAGTTGAAAAGTAGAATACAAGTGGATAAGCTTAATAATAATAATAATAATAATAATAATAATAATAATAATAATAATAATAACCTAGATCATTAGCAGTAACCTTTTGCATATGCTGTAAAAATCCGGCTCTCCAGCATTCGGGAAAGATATAGATTATAAAACAGCTATAGAACGATTCCAAGCGAGAGTTACGAAGCTTGTGTCAGCAATTAGGAAGCTGAGCCATTCGGATTGGTTTAGAGCTCAAGGACTCTTTTCGGTAGGAACTTGTACTGGTAGTCTGCGAGGCCAAATCGGTGAAGGATTTATATATATAATAACAATAATCATCATATTAACCCTACATAATTAAAATACACTGTTCTAATATTTATGTTAATTAAATATATAAATTACAGTCCATGTCCTAACAAGATATTCAATTAACTTCATTATTAGAACATTTATGTATTATAAATATGATGATTACTTTTATTTAGTCGCTTCTGAGTTAGTATTAATGTGTAAATAATTAGGTCCCTCTCAATATTATAACAATAATAAATGTGTTTTGCATTATTAGAATATAACTAGATGTTTTTAACGTAGCGTAAAACCGTGGTTAAAACTTAGAGCTGAAGACATTTAAAGCTAGTATACAGTATATGGCGATCTTTTCACATATTAGCTCTGAAATGCCCTCAGAAGCTGTACATACTGTAGTTCTTATGTACACAATGTTTGGAAGGTAGTTAGTATTTTGCACAATTTAATGAATGTGCTGCAGTGAGCTTCAACCTTTATTTCCTCCTTGAATTGTACCATAAGGTCTCCGAGATGCTAATTATGCCTTTTAATTCCGTGTAGTACATTATCTCCCTTGTCTAATCTCTGTATTCTTAAGGGTTCTTCAATTTCGGCCACTCTTCAACCCAGATGCTTTATTAGACAAGCTTAACTGTGCCTAGCTCTTGGTAGGCACGAGTTACTAAGGTGCTGGCCCATGAGTCTCGTAATGTAGTGCTCGTAAATCAACCACCCTTGTTTCTATTGGGAGGTTATATTCGTGTTGGATTGCATTTTGATTGTGTGGGGAGGTTCATAATTTGTTGTTTTTAAAGTACTTGCCTTTCTTGTAATTCAGATAGCTTTACGATGTAATGTATTGCTTTTAAATTAACTTTGGTATTGTATATTTTAGAATCCAGCATGGAGAGGTCCATGTTTAATTTATATAGTGTACTGCGTTGTATTATGGTTTCAGGTATGAAGATATTTATATTTGTTTATCAATTGCCATAGTTAAGAACTGAGTCTGGAAGTTCAAATTTATTTTATATATGCTGTATATATATATATATATATATGTAGTGTGTGTGTATGTGTGTTTATTAATTTATTAATTAATTTATATATTTACATTACTGTTTTTTTATATTATTGTTATTGTATATATTATTGTATTTATTATTGTATTTATTAAATTTATTCTACTGTATCGTTATTCCAACATGACAGTTTAGGATAATTATATTATGGTGTCTTTAAATCAACCATCTTTCGGTTTATTTATAAAATACTAAGAAGATATTCATACATTGTTTTCCTGAATAAATGTTATTCAGAATCACTAATTTGAAATGTATATATTACCTTTAAGTGAAGTTGTATTATATGTATTTATAATCACTATAGGCACACTGTCATAACATTGTAGTTATGTGTTCTATATGTAATTTTGTTTATATGTTTTTTACTGTGCTTTATTTTTTATTGCAGATAATTAATGGTTTAAGTACAAAACTACTGTAGGTGTGTGGACATTTGTGATTAGAATAATTTGAATTAATTTGATTTGTTTCTTCTTTTTCAGATAAGGTATGTGGATCCTTGGACTGGGTTTGGTCATACTTGGGACATTGAATCTCAGTGTCCAAGGTAAGGATATTAATTTGGATTAGCAAGGTATAGATTAGGAGTTAATTATTCAAATAATAGTAAAAATATAAATGATATTAATGATCATACTCATCATTTTATTACACTCGCTAATGATTGTAAAGTTATATTGCACAGATTGGGTTTCGATCTTTGCTGTAAAATGTAAGAAGTTAAGTCATATTACCCAAGTTTAAAATAATTATATTAATGCACAAGCTAAGGATTTAGATCTTACTGAACAAGCGCAGGAATTACATTAGCTTGCACTACAGTATGTATGGATATGAATAGCATATTATAAGGTAAGGATTTGTGAATTATGCAAGAATATGGAGGGGATTCATTCGTGTCCACCCCCTCGGAAATTAAGATGTCTGCTAATAGATGAATAGATAGATAAACCGACAAGGCATGATCTGGCACAGGATAAAGTTTTGTAGCATAGTGCACAATGTATGAAATTTGATCATAATACCGATCTGAAAAACAAATAACAATAATAATTGCTGCTGTGAATTGTGATCGCCCAATTTCGTATATTCCTCATCACGACCATCGAGCTGTAAAGTCAAGATGATGAGTATATTATACAAAAGTGTGTGTGGGTGTGGGTGTGTGGGTGTGGGTGTAACACTAGGCGAAAGCGTGGTATATTGAGGTTTCTGTGCCTGTTTCTCTAACGAAAGGTACCAGGTCTACGAGTGTGTAGGGTACTCTTTGTTCCCAATAATAACTAAAAAAAAAATCGTATACAGTTGAGAGAGAGAGAGAGAGAGAGAGAGATTAGTTAAATTAAAATATATTAATTTGTTGATATATAGATACTGTAGATACCCTATAGTACCCTGTGTTTATTTTTTGTTTTATGTTGTTTTTGTGTTTTCCCTGTTCTTGCTCTGTCTTGAGTCGGCTACCCCCAAAATGGGGATTGGGCCTGAGCATATAGAATAGATAGATAGAAAATATATTAATTTGTTGATATATAGATACTGTAGATACCCTATAGATAGATTGATAATTCCATATATTGAATATATTATTATGGTAGAGACACGACAGTTTCGGCTCATCCAGAGCCCTGAAGAGGGTACCAGATGAACATAAATTGTCTTGTCTCTACATTAAGATTGTGTTAAATACGTGGGTTTAGCTTTCCAGTCTTTTATTTACGACACTGAATCTAACCCACTGAAATAGGTAAATGTATGAACTAGATAGATTAGATAGATAAACAGATAGATAGACAGATAGATATGTAGATAGATAGATAGATAGATAGAATATTCGAATCGTTTAGTTAACATTTTGGAGCGAGTCAGAATTACGTATCCCATTGGCATCGTCCAGCGTTATGGCAGCCTTCATCAACCAGCCGCCCACTGTAAACAAAACCTACCAACTTCCTTACCTCCCTTTCTCATACACTCCCTCGCTTTCTCTCTTCCTCTTGTTCTCTCTCTCTCTCTCTCTCTCTCTCTCTCTCTCTCTCTCTCTCTCTCTCTCTCTCTCTCTCTCATAACCTTCCACAACATAATCTCTCTTAAACTCACATCTTCACAAATTTATAAATATTGAACAAATATAAAATAGGTCTTTAACTACTTCCGTATGTACAGTATTTAAAAAAGAGAATATTTCCCAACTGCTAGCCCTTTCTCAAAGTAAACATGGACATTTTTAGCGACCTCATATTTATCGCTGTAAAGGAGTTGGACTTATGCCCAGTAATTAACGAAGAAGATTTTTCATGTTTGTGTTTTCATCATTTTTCAATAACGCGTTGAGTTTACTCCGTACTCCGTAGGGTTGTCTTAGTTTTACATGTGGTAATTTTTCATAATAATTTCAATATTAATTATATTATTTATATTTGTATTATAATTGTTATTCTAGTTTGTATTACTATTATTGATACTATGATACTGACATAAAATATGATGATAGAGTTGGGGCTGAATGACGAATTATATTTCAACCTGACCACGTATTTTGTACAATATTTAAATATACCTACATTATGTCTATCCTCGTTTATTTTACTTGTTTATATTTGCTCTTATCTTCTGCTTCTATTCTTGTTCTGCATACATTTCCTACATCCTTTAAATGTCCAAATACAAAATACAAAATTTAGTATATTATATACCCAAGATAAACTCCAGCAACACGCACTAAAAATCAGAATGGTATACAAAGCTGTATATATTGTTGAAGGTAGACAACATGGTGGCCGGTTGACAGTAGTATTCCCTGACCACCATCGACGCCTCCAGCACCTCCTCATCGCCGCCAGCACCTTCACCACCCACCGAACACAAGTGAGGCGCCATTAAACTCTGATGTATTCCGGTCCATTCACGGGTGTCGTTGGTGTCACCGGCGTGTTGGCTCAGAGTCCACACCGGGCCGAGTTACACAGATATGTTCTTGATGTTCCCACCACTACCGCGAGCCAAACCCCGATCTCCGCGATGGCCTTTCAATTAATACAGTCCCGGCGCTTCTAAAGAGCCGGGCGGGCCGAAAATGATGGGTTGGAGTGGAGAGAGGATTCGGGAGGACGCTAGTTTGGGTTATCCTGGCGAGATGGGGCACTTCGTATATAGCGATATTGATTTTAGTTAAACTTGCCTAACCTAACCTGTTATAACCGATCTTAAGCAAATCTAACAACTCCTAAACTTATTTAACGTAAATTTACCTGACCTAACCTAACTTACCCTAACCTAACCTCACCTAGTGCAACTTAACGTATCCGAACCTAACTTAACCTAATCTAACATAACATAACCTAGTCTAGTCTAATTTACCCTAACCTATTCTATGCCCATATAAACATAGCAATTTTGTATATTTACTGGAAGCAGTGGAGAGCATGTACTGTACAAGGGCGGTAGTGCATGTAGAGGATCAGCAGAGCAAGTTCTTTGATCTTAATATTGGGTTAATTTAGGATATTTTATAGTGGAAAGATTAGGTTAGGTTCAGTTTAGCCAAACTACCATGTATCTTTTCGAACTTCTTAAAATTTTAAGATGCTAATCACATTTCTGAATATATGTCACGAATTCACTAGGGATTTCGTGAAATCTCCGATTACACAGCTTCCCTGTACAGTATATATGGATGGAGTTATGCAAAAAATACAAGGAAGAACCGTGGTTGTTGGAGTACCCCTAGTATGGGAAGAGAGTGAGTGAAAGTTGTCTTTGCTACTGTTTGCTAATGGTACAGTTCTGATCAGTGATAATGAGAGGGGGTTGCAGGGTTTGGTAAATATGGTTGGTGTTGTGTGTGAGAAATATGGTCAACATTAATGATATGGTCTTTGAGAGGGATGCAGTCACAAGGTGTGAGGTGATGTTGAATGTTCTGGGCATGGAGTGTGTCATCTCATTTAAGTATTTGAGTAATGCGATGAGTAAAGATGGAGTGTAAAAGAGGGTACAACAGGGTAATAGGGGTAGGATCGCTGAAAGCAATAATAAGGCATTTGGTGGGACGAGGGGCGCTGTATGATGGATGACAGAGGTGCATTGAGGTAATTCAAGCATGTTCACCCCCTCGAACATTAAGGCGTCTGGCAACATATACATAGAAAGTATAGCTACTGAACGTTTAAGAGGTATTGTGTCTACATTATATAGGTAATCAATCAGAAAAGAGGGCGTAAACTTATCTCCTGGGCGTAAACAGTGAGGACCGCGATAAACTATATAAACGCGGGCTGAGAATGGAGATTAGTGTTGTGTATGACCATATGATGCTTCTTGAATATAATAATTGTGTTACCTTTATAAATATGGTATTATTGGTATTTTTTGAAACACCTCTATACGATATTATTTTCTCCTAGTATAAATTTGGCCATATAATAAACATATTTTCCCGTGCACCATATTGTCACCAAATATTAACTATTTGACGTTGCTAATATTCATTTAACTAAATGTAAACTTATGATTGTAGTAATTTTTGACCTAACACAGATCCACTTTTACCAGGGGGGGGGGGGGGGGGGGGTGCTCCACAAAAAGGCTACACCACCCAGAAGAGGAGTAATTATAGTATTCCATGACCCTTGACCTCACTTCTGGGACTGTTACCAAAGCTTCCGACTACCCCCCCCCCCCTCCTCCTCCTCCTCCTCCTCCTCCTCCTCCTCCTCCTCCTCCTCCTCCTCTGACCTTCAGGTTAGTTCAATGGTCGCACCTTTCCCATGGCAAGATAGATACGAGAGGGCTAATATCATCCACGGCAATAGCGGGGTATAAATCAATCCCGGAGTGTAAAGCCGGTATCACACGAGCGCCTTTTTCCTCAACATTTATCCTCAACACTGGTCTGGCAGCTTATGAGGTCAACATTTACAATATTTCGGTCACCTAAATTTATATATCACCAGTCTAGTTTCCGATACCAGGGCAAAATATTCCAGAACTGTTTCCAGGAAAATGTTGATCCTCGAATGTTGATTATAAAAGCTCTTGTGTGATACCGGCTTAAGGAGAAGAGTTGAAGGAAAAAGAGGTTGTGTATTTTCTTAACTCATAGCTCAGTCGGGTTGGGAGAGAGAGAGAGAGAGAGAGAGAGAGAGAGAGAGAGAGAGAGAGAGAGAGCGAGCGAGAGAGGTGGGGCGATGTGAGTCTGAGAGAGTGGGAGATAGAGAAACGGAGAGAGAAAGAGTGTGTGTGTGTGGTTTATTGTGATGCTGGAGAGGTCAATGGGGTCATAATGCGATGGCGTCTGTGTAGTGTGTTAACATGATAGTATGGTGATTGCAGAGAAGTTATTATTATTATTACTCACATTGTACAGTCGGCCAAATAAGTGATGTCGTGGCACACAATATATTTCGATCAAGAATTGGTATCAGCACCATCTAAGCTTTATTCATTGTTTCAAGTGAGATATACAAATATGTTCCTATCTTTACACACCCTATTCAACATCTGACATACAATAATACAGCACACAGCGAACAAAACGTAATGACAGCGGAGACACGACTTATTTGGATTGTCTGTTATTGTTATTATTTGTTTTAATATTATGTAAATTGCTTTGGTATCACAAATATATTATCAGTATTGCCAATACGTTGTTGTTGTGTTCTTTCTCAATGTAATCTATAATCTGCATATTTATTTGGTACCACAAGTATGGGTGGACAAAGGTTTAAAGAGTGTGTGAAGGTACAGTACTTTTAAGGAGTGTTTGTAAATGTTACGTCGTTATAACATTAGGTTTAACATTGCGTAATCCTTTAGTGTGTATTTTCACATTGAGGTGACATTCGTCTCACCATCAACATCTTTTTCTCCAGGTGTGTATTATGATTTTGAAGTAGTAGCTAGAAATATTTATGTTACAAAACTGTATATAGGCTGGTTTAACTAAGGGATGTGTGTCATGTGAATGTGTATCCTTTTTCTACAGTGATTTTAAAATTAATGAAACATATTTAGCTCCATTAACGACTAAATAATGTGTAGTTGTTACCTATAGGCCAGTAACTAGAGTTAATTTATAATTCAATAAACAGTATTTAGAACATAGTATTTCTTAGCAGTGTATGTAACCTGTAAGGAGAGTGAGAGTGTATGTGCTATGTAGGTATTTTCTGTAATTATTCAAAGTAGTAGATTAAAGTAAAAGCAAAAGAGGTGGCATCAATTGGAGTAAGCGAGATGTATATAGGGGCGTAAAAGGAAAACCGCTTGGTAGTAAAAGAGTCTAAGGGCGTCATGTAAAGGGTTAGTGGAAGTGCGGGTAACAGAGCACAAGGCCTGGGTCTGTTTGAGGGAGAGTGAAGCCCCGAGACCCATCACCGCGAGGGCTCATAAAGATCTCAACTCAAGGATCTGAGGGGGGAGAGTGGCGGCGGCGGGAGAGAGAGTCCTGCGTCTGGTGTGTGTGTGTGTGTGTGTTTGTGTGTGCGAGAGAGAGATTGAGAGAGAGTCCTACGTCTGGTGTGTGTGTGTGTGTGTGTGCGTGTGTGTGCGAGAGAGAGATTGAGAGAGAGTCCTTCGTCTGGTGTGTGTGTGTGTGTGTGTGTGGAGTGAAATTATGATCTCATTGAAGGACCTTAGGAGGAGGGTCGTGACAAGTAAGTCCTGCGTCTGGTTGTAAGAAAGGAGGGGTATTCTGTATATATGTGTGCGTGGGTGGAAGATATTTGTATACATGTGAGTGTGTGTGTGGGGGGGGGGTATATGTATACCTGAGTGAGGGGAACGGGGTATATTTGTGTATATGTATATGTGTGTGTGTGTGTGTGTGTGTGTGTGTGTGTATGATAACGTTTGAGTTATTCAGAATTATAGGATACACTAACGGAGTCCTGAACACTACCGCTATACAAATCCGCCGCTCTATCAAACGAAATGTGTACAAAACATATTATTGGAAACTGATATGTTTAACTATAATGCGAGTTAAATATAAACTACTATATGTGTTTCCTTTCACTGTTTTATATGTCTGTAATTCTTGCCACATTTATGCAGTTATTTTCAATCTCCGAATAAAGCAGTAGTCAAATGACCATGGCCTCAAACACATTGATTGTTATGAAGATATTCAGACCCAGAGGTAAATATAGATAAACTTCTTTGTTGTAATTTGACAGAACAGTAATATTCTATACTTTTGTAGACTCGGAGATCAACCCATAACAACGTTAAAATTGTAACAATGTAAACTATAATCAATCATAATTATGGATCGATTTTACAATACTTGATTGTCAGTAATTTCACACACACACACACACACGCATATATATATATATATATATATATATATATATATATATATATATATATATATACTGTATCTGTGTGTGTGTGTGTGTGTGTGTGTGTAAACGTGTTTATGGTCTCAGCCGGGCTCGAACCGCCGACAGAAAGAACATGTAGTAGCTCACGTTTATTTGTGAGATATACTGTACTTAATAAACATAAACATAGACACAACACAACACACAGTTAAGCCATCTCAGAATGCTCATCACTTTGTAGTAACATGTGTTGCTCTTAAAAAATATAATTCAGTGTGTTTAAAGATGTTAAATATTAACAATATATAAAGTAAGAAAACTATTAGCCCCTATCTCTGACTCCCACCCCCAGAACACCCCTGCCCTGCTAACCCACCACTGACGTTAAACTCCCCCCCCCCCCCCCCCCCCCCCCCGCGCTCAACAACAGCTCTCTCGTTAGTTATCTGGTCATCGGCGGGTGTGTAAAAGTCAAGATCCTGTGAGATGCCCCCGTCCCGTAACGCAAGGTATATAGTGGAACGGCGGTGGCAGGTCGGTCGATATTACGATACCAACAGCGTACATTTGTGGTTTGCCCAGGGTGATACGTTTGTTGAGGAGCACTATATTGACAACGTTTCGCAAATACGTTTTTCAGATTACGCGAGCTGTGGTGCAATGGTTAATACTTTCGGCTCGCTGAATGATCCCATGGTCCATATCTAGTCAGGTCGTAACGAATGATAATTTGACCCACACACTATGTCTCTTCTCACCTAACAACAGTACAGTAAATAGCGATTTAGTTTTTTTTATTATAATTATTAATATGTATTTTATTTTATTTGTTTTATTTAAAAACAATTTTGGGGGGGACAATAATCAGCAATATTTATATATTATTTACATATTCTTAAGTTTAACACCCCCCAGACTCACCTTCGATTTGAAGTTGTAAATGTTTTGGTAGAAGAATGTCCAGGCCGAAGTTCGTTTCCTCTTAAATTACAGGCTCGCTATCGCTCGCCAGGAAAAATCGACATCTAAATGCCACGAAAGATCTTGAAATTGACCAAGAAATGGGACAAAGGGTCTTAAAATCGGCGAAGTAATGGGGCAAACGTTTTACAATCTAAAATGCAATGGGACAAAACATGAGAGAGAAGGAAGTCCTAGGGACCCCCCCCCCCCCTCCTCTTAACATAAAAATAGACAGGTGTATCAAATAATCAATGGTAAGTCGCAGTAAACTTTCAGTGTCATTTGATTTACCTCTTTATTAACTTTGATTATTATTAATATTATTATTATTGCTGTTGTTTTTGTTGTTTTTGTTGTTGTTTTGGTCTTTTTCGATCTAGATAGAAGTCGATGCCACTCAAGTTCTAAATTGGTAGGCTCACCAAAATATAAATCCAGCAACATTTACGGTGGTTGGTTTTGACTGGCTTTCTTCATTCTTGTAAAACCGCGCCGAGTCTGTCTGGTTCTCATTTGTCCACGCCGGGAGCACGAGTTCGAATCCCTACCCTGGAGACTTAACTGGAATGAATAAAGGCAGATTTAACTACAATATTTCCCCAACTATATGCACCTGGAGGGAAATATGTATAGTGTGTGTTTAATTCATTGTTTAGTGATCGTTTGTAGGGTGTGTTGTCAAGGAGGAGTGGGTAAATGAAGCTGAAGTCGTATCCCAGAGGAAAGGATTCGAACGCGGGGCGAAGTAATGAGGAGTGAGTGAAATGTCCCGACGTTTGTGAGTGACAGCTGACATATTGGAGGCTCGAGGAGGAGGAGGAGGAGGAGAAGAAGGAGAAGGACGAGGACGAGGACGAGGAGGAAGGATGGAAAGGAGGGGAGGAAAGGAGAGGAGAGGAGAGGAGGAGGAGGAGGAGGAGAACAAGAAGGAGTAGGAGAAGGAGGGATAGATGACAAGACAGATGAGAAGAAAAGGAGGAGGACGAGTCGAGATAAGAAGAGGAGGAGAAGAGATGTACTAGGAGGGAAGGAAAAGAGGAAGGAGAAAACATTGAAAGAAATTGGGAGTACGAGGGTGGATAAGAGAAGGAGGAGGAGATATGGAATGGGATGAAAGGACGAATTGAGGGAGGAAGAATGGGAAAAGGTAATGGAGAGACGAAGAGGATGAAGGGAGGAGAGAAATGAATGAAGATTTGATAAAGAGAGAAGGACAAAGGTAAAGAAGAGGAAATGAAGGAAGGAAATTAGACCTAGAGGTAGTATTGGAAAGTGAGAGAAGAGTGGAAAAAAAATGATGAATGAATATGTTATCAGAGGAGAGAGAGAGAGAGAGAGAGAGAGAGATAATATATATATATATATATATATATATATATATATATATATATATATATATATATATACAGGTATATATGCAACATCATTATTAGGGGACCAGAGAGAGAAGAATATTAAGGGATGCATTAAAATAAGAGAAGTTAAGTAAGAAGAAAAATAAAAGGAGATATGAATAGAGCCATTATAGAGTTAAAATTATTGAGCAAAAAATAAAGAAGAGGTTTTGATACACAAAATAATAGATTCTTTCTAAAATGTAAGTATGTATTAATGCAAAACAGTATAATTACAGTTATCAATAGCCCAATTATGACTAATAAATCTCCTCTTCATGTAGGCCTATACGAAAAAATATTGCATCACTTCCAGTTTTATGATACTTGATTTGTAATTTTTTTTTTTAAATGTCTGCATATTTCCCTCTGGCATTAGGGCTTCTGATAACGCCCGTGAATTAACAATCATTCCTCCACATTGTTTTGTTTTATTATTATTATTATTTTCTTCAAATTTCAATTATAGCTCTCAGGAACGCACTTCATCATAGTACATTTCCACCAGATTTATCTCCACGCCTATTTAAATCCAATTGATATATTATATATAAATATATATAAGGGTTGCCATTATAAAGTTTTTTTTTATAGATGAGGTCCTTCCTAACACGAAGACAACACTGGTATCAACTGTCATGAGTTGATAACCCATCAGATGTAAACAGGTCAATGTAGACAGAGTGGATTAACCTTTATATTCCTGTAGTTCTTTATTAGGCTGAATAATATGTTAGGGTAGTAGGTACAGTCAACTCGATTAATCCGAAGAGTCTCTGAATATTATTTAGGCTTATTAGCAGCTTCAAAGTTAATGTATGTAATAAATTGGTAATGTATAAAATAGAAAACGGATGAATCAAGTATTATATAAGGGATACGGGTTCCTACAGCAATTTGTAGAACTTTAATTGCATAACTACAATTTATGAGATTCTGCGGATTAAACGAGTTGACTGTACAATAAATATAGTGTGATGATTAACAGGATTATGAAACTAAACGCCTCTTATTTCTATTTTATATCTACTTTATTACTTCCTTGAGTTTGCTTCCTTTGTGTGTTTCCTCTCGTTCTCCTTTGGTCTACAATAAATAAATTATGATCTATATTCGTCTTCTATCACAGAGTAAAGAATATAAAGACATTTTAACCCCTTCAATCCGATGGTAATAATTTTACTTCATGTGTATTTGCGTCATTCGATTATATTCAGGTTTGTCAAAAGTTTGCTTGAGTTTAATTGGGTAATATGGGTGTTCTGTGTTCTTCCTTCGGCTATACACTTGTATCCAGCTTCAAAATGTCCTTCCCGAGTCAAAGAATTAATACATTAAACATAGATAATCACTATCACCCATGTCTTCCCCGACTCTCTCCCCCTTCTCTTCCTTTGATTTGCCCACCCACCAACTTTAATATTTTAACTAGCTTACTTCAAACTATTTTTTTCTTGGAGTCAAAGGTCTTAAGACGCTAAGCACCGATTATTACCATTAACCCTAACCTCCCCCACCTTTAACCCTTCTACTAGTGACCCCAACAACCCAACTCTTTTGTTCCACATTAAAGAATTGAATTTACGTTCGTCCTAATTCACCTAGTAAATAAGAATGGAGGGAGGGTACTGTTACAATCATTCAATCTAACGACGGTTGTTATATTTAATTTTACAACCAGAGGATTTTACTCAGCTTCAAACGAACATCTAAGACTGAAATACTAAAGAGTAGCTAAATGAACCCTCTAAGTTAAATACAATTTTCTTGAGGTAGTCAGAATACAACATAAATTAGCGTCCTATAATCGAAAAGGTTATGTTGTGGGTCAGCTCTGGGTTTAGTGTAGGAGTATCGAAGTCCATAAATCCCGGTACCGAGCACATTGAATGAAGCCATTTGTATGAGGGCCTCCATCTTGGGGTGCCGGTGATGAATCAGCCCGTGACGTCATCATCAAAGACCCCGCCGACAAGATTTATTGGCCAGCTGTTCAAGCGCGCCACATTCAAACGTTGGGAGGAGAGGGTGGAGGTGGTCGAGGAGGAGGAGGAGGAGGTCGTTTGGGTTACGTTACTCGGTGCACAGGTTGGAGTCTAGTGTAGTTATTAACCCTCTCCGACATATGACGCAATTTTGAGCCTATTAGGGATACTTTAAAGCCTTTATTACCATCAGGGTTTTTTACAAACCTTTATTTTAGTTACTTCAACCTCTGCAGTTGTCTTTGAGTTAGATGTGGGCAGAAAACTAATTTTGGAGAGGTAATTATAAGAGTGAGAGAACTCTATTTCTTATTGCTAATCTGGCAACCTCTGCGTCATATATGTCTGAAGGGGTTAATAGATTCTTGAATTTACCTGATCATGTTTCCTGTTTAAACGATAAAGAGTGATTATCATAGAATGTATATACTGTATATACTATACAGTATATACTGTATATGCACAAAGGCTCATTAAGTCTGCATGTATCATTCCATGCATTGAACTGTACTGATAGAGTACCGTACAGCTTGGTGTGTATTGTATTATATCCAAAGGTCCTGTACATTCAGGGATAATTTTCGGTAATTTGATTGACATGACATCCTTCCCTAGGTGTACAGTTAGTCAAGCAAGTTGTTTCATAACGAAAAGCCTCTTTTTATATTTAAATCCTTAATTGTTTATCGTATAAACTATTATTTCAGCTGTACTACGAGCCTACGGCTAAGTTGATAAGCTGCACAGTTACCTTCACCAGTTCCACTCTAATCATGTTAGCGAATTTGTCATGTATTAACTGTTTAGTAATAAGCACGGTAAGAGGAATTAATTGGCAATTATTGCATTCAACCGCAAACCGAAATCCATAATGAAATTATTAAAGATAATTGATAACTGGGTCATAAGAATTATTTTGCGAATTGCTGTGCATTCTGCAATGTTAATGCCTTTGAGTTTGGTAAAGTGTTTGTATGTGTACATACACACTTGCCCCACAAAGTATTTGCACACATTTGTTTCACAGGAGGTAACACGCAGGGTTACATAAAAAACCGCCTCAGACCCATACCACTTGATGATAGCCTTGTATGGTGTTGGTGGCACTGTATGTGGCTCATCAACCAAGTGATCTGTATCTTCAAGGTATATAAAATTATATATATATATACATATTTTTTTTTTATATATATATATATATATATATATATATATATATATATATATATATATATATATATACGGTATATATATATTCATTTATTGACCATCTTATATGTCGTTTTCTTATCTTGATTATCCTTCGTTCTCCCTATTCCCATCCCCCTGGTTTAGTATATTGCATTATTAAGTATTCTCTGCAGTTTCGGTTATCACCTTTCATACTGTATGATGCTACACTGTTTTGCTCTCTTTTCATTATTGTTTTTCCTTCACTAGGTACATCATTTCCCCTCCCCTCGCTGTGGCGGGGGGTCTGACTTTCCCTCTGGCTTATAATTTGGGCTCTCTCCGTCTATTTTACATGCCTTGGAGTCTTCTGATAATGTCGCCTTGTAGCTTAGCCCTTTAACTGGTCGAGGTGTCTCGTAATCTCAATCAAAGTAACGTATGTTACATTCGCAAAAGGTTAATTGAGTTGACCTTTTAATCCCTTCAACGATCAAGGTGTCTCCAAATATGAACATAATCGCCAGGCGTTAGCCAGGAAGTACGTATGTCATTTACAAAGGGTTACAATTATCTCTTGTCTCATTTCTGGGTTCGAGTCCACGGACTGCCACATGTGTTTGTAAATTTCATTAATCGATTTTAGGAGTATTGTTGGTTGTTGGAAGGAACATAATTAATGTTAATTTATCCTTATTTACTTAAAGTGTTGTATTTTGTGGTTCATTAATTGATAGGTGCTCTTTGCCACTCCCTTTGGTTGAGTGTCCGTGGTTCCATGTGCAGGACCAGGGGTGTAGGAGTAATGTGTCCGGCGTGAGGTTTATCGTGTGCGTGGTGTCTCAGGTGAGGGCGTCGTCCGTCACAGGGAGGGGAGAGGGGGGGGGGGAGGGGGGGGGGAGGCTGTCTCGCGGCTATCTCATTCATAAATTGAGAACTAAGGACTGGTCTGCGGCGCGTCTTTCCCTCCCCGACAACGAAACCTCTATCTCCCCTAATTGATTTTCTCAATCGCAGCTCCCATAAATCTGGTCCAGCGTCCGGCTATCTCGTGAATGATGGTCAGTGTTCGGGGTTTTTGACGAGTCGGCCGGCCCAGTGAAAGCCTTATCCCCTAGGTCACCCAGTCTGGCAAACAGCCCGAGGGAGGGAGAGATCCGGACCCTATAGTCAAACGAGGTGTACCAACTTCCTCCATATTGGTGCCGAACTGTAATATATAATAACAAACCATAGTAAGCATAATATGAAATAGCATAGCGTATCTGCATATAACAACAACGGACTTCGGCCTATTGCTGCCATCGTTTTAGTTCGTGGGAAGATCCTTACCTGATTTTGAAGTGAATCTAGATCTTGCCTCTCATGAATTGCCACTGATGCATGTTTAATCCATGGTAATACGTTGACATTATTAGTGCAATAATATTTGATTTCTGAACCATAAGTTCCATATATTATATATTAGATAATTGTATTTTCCTTTGACAAACAGTCAGTTAATACGGCAGATAGTTGACCAGACTCACTTTACTGTAGGGTCTCTTGAGTGGGGGGTCGATGGGGTAGGGGGAGGTAGTCGTAAGTCAGGGGTGAGGGCTTGCGAGTGGGGGTGAGGAGGGAGCGGGCTAGGTAACGTGTGGCCCTGGCTAGTTTTAGGGGCTTAAATAACACTAATACACATTAAGGCGGGGCGGTAAAGTGGGGCGGGGAAGCTGGCTGTTCATGGATGGGATGCTGGAGGAGCTCCCAGACCAGGGGGCCCTATGGTACACAGGAACAACCCATTTTTATCATGCTGGTGCCACTAAGAAAGATAGTATAGCATACTGCTTCCTTGCCTGGTAATCTAATTTTTGACAAAGCTGTTAGTCACTGGTAAAAATAAATTATCACTTTGGATTAATATGTGAACGTTCATTGTTTTGTTTTTGTTTTTTCGTTTTGTAATATTATATTGTAACTCATAAGTATTGTTCCATGTATATTGAATTACTTCCATAAATGACTTTCAATGAACATATTACATTCACACAATTAAAATATTAATAGGTCCAAAGTTATTTAAAACTGCCAAATTAGAAGTACCACTAAGCTGTTGGTATTGACTGGAGCACTATTGGTGGCAGACTGTAGTATGTGTAGCTGCTTGGAATCCGGGCAGTTAACGTCAGCTGGGCCTTGAAGAACTGACCCTGGGTTCATTGATGTTATGATGGAGGTGGTTCATGGTGGCCTCTCTCTCTCTCTCAGCGATGTGTGGTGGTTTGAAGGGAGCGATTTGGATGTAGTGGTTTAGAGGTAACGGTTTGGAGGTAATGGTTTAGAGGCAGTGATTCTAGACGGTTGTATGGAGATGGTAGTTCTAGACAGTGGTTTGGAGATGGTGGTTGTGCACAGTGGCTTGGAGGTGGTGGTTGTAGACAGTGGTTTGGAGGTGGTGATTGTAGACAGTAGTTTGGAGTGGCGGTTGTAGACAGTGGTTTGGAGGTGGTGGTTGTAGTAGTGGTTTGGAGGTGGTGGATATAGACAGTAGTTTGGAGGTGGTACTCATAGGCAATTGTTTGGAACTGGTTGTAGACCGTTTTGGAGGTGGTAATTGTAGACTGGTTTTGAGGTGGTGGTTGTAGACAGTGGTTTTGAGGTGGTGCTTGTAGTAGTGGTTTGGATGTAGTGGTTTGGTGAAAGTAGTTTGGAGGTAGTAGTTGGGAATTGGTGGTTTGGTGCTAATAATTTCGAGATAGTGGTTGGGAGGTAGTATTTTGGTGGTAGTGGTTTAGAGGCATGCATTGGTTGAGAGGTAGTGGATTGGAGGAAGTACTTTTGGGGGCTTTGGATAAGGGAAAGTGGTTTGGAGACTAGTTGAAATATAGTGGCTTGGAGGTAGTGGATGGAAGGTAGTGGTTTGGAGGCAGTGCTTAAGAAGCAGTGAGTTGTAGGTAGTGGTTTGAAGGTGGTGGCTCTAGGAGTGTAGACTATGGTTTGGAGTAATTGGGTCCATGCAGTAGTTAGAGGTAGTGGTTCTATGCAGTGGTTTGGAGGTCGGAAGTCAGTGGTAGGCAAGCATTGTTTGAAGAGCAGTGGTTGAAAGTGATTTTCACGAGGTAGTGGTGGTTCAGATGTGTTTTTAATGAAATGGTTTGGAGGCAATGGTTCAAAAACAGTATACAGACGGGTTTGGTCTAGAATTATCTCCGTGAACACACACACTACACTCACACACACACGCTACACTCACACACACACACACACACTACACTATACTATACTAACACACACACACTACACTCACACACACACACTACACTCACACACACACGCTACACTCACACACGCTACACTCACACACACACACACACACTACACTATACTATACTAACACACACACACTAATGGCTCCTCACTTTGAACGACCATTGAAGATAAGGAGACGTGTTACATTACTTTACAGAGGAGACTGATACCGACTTATTGCTTTGTTTTGTATCTCATAATTCAAGTTGACAACAATCGTAGATGGAATATATTTCTCAGAGTAAAATTATATTCAATTGTTTTTGTGAGCATTAAGTTAAACACATCATAGTACCGGTATTTAACATATTCAGTTTTTGTTAAGGAAATAAACATGAGAGTACTTTTGATATAATTTTTAAATTATATATGAAAATTTATTTGTGCGAAGTTATTTGTTTTTATTATTATTTTGTTATCTCCAGCTAGACACACAGATGATAGTAAAATGTCGAAGGAAATGTTTAGGTGTTTACACAATGATTTTGGTCTTCATTGCCCTCTAGATATGGGGCGAGAAGTGAATGAGGGCTGGGAGAGTGGAGAGAAGATAGCAGAGGAGGAGAGAGAGAGAGAGAGAGAACATAGTACTACTGGCATATTAAAACAACATATTGTTCCATTTTATGTCAGATTCCTTCCTTGCTCATTCAGTTAACGTAGTTTCTCGCATCTTGAAATAGAGCCACCACACCTTACCTGATATTCTAACAAGCTTAGAGTCCCAGAAGAGAGAGAGTGTGAGAGTGAGAGATAATTGTTAGAGCATACGAATACTGGAATCTGTAGATGGATTAGTAACTCATATAATTATGTCGGGTTCCTTTAATCTTTATGTTGCCCTAGAATGTCGCCCACTTTGAACTAGCGCCACCATACCCTACCTTACAGCAACCCTAGAATCCCAGATGAGAGAGAGAAAGAGTGAGAGTGAGAGAGAGCGTGAGTGAAGATGAGAGGGGCATTAGATACGAGATGATGGAAGGGAGGTGACGTCGCTGCTGGGAGTGAGTTAGGACGATGCACTGATGAGCTACATTAGAGTTACGAGAGAGAGAGAGAGAGAGAGAGAGAGAGAGAGAGAGAGAGAGAGAGAGAGAGAGAGAGAGAGAGAGACGGTTGTTACGATAAGCGAGATGCCTGGGTCTGAGTAATGTGAGAGAAACAGTAGAAAGTAAAAGAAGTAGAATAACAAGATTAATGGTCTGTATATTAAATTTACAATATATATATATATATATATATATATATTTTATATATAGATTAAACCTTTAACTGTCTTGGTGGTGTAATGTTTAGAGTGTTTAAAAATTTGTGTGTGATAACCCAGGTTTGAATCCCGGTGGATCACATATATGCTCTCATTAATTTCATTGGAGGTGTTTGATGTGGTGAAATTAATACAAAATATATAAAATATATAGTTTATATAATTATATACTACAATTTAGTAGATACTATGTTTACTGAATTATAGTTGCTAATTTAATACCTGAAACATTACTGCCTACAGCCTATTTATATAAAGGCATCAATATTGCATTTTATTGCCACTCAGAGTCAAGGGGTATTTTGTCGATAACTTCAAAGCTTGCAACAAATAATAATGATACGAAGAAGAAGATAGATAACCAATACTATACATAGTGAAGGGCGAATTAAAAATATATATATTGATACATGAGAAGACCCGTCAAAAGAAATAAAGGAGAAAAATGGTGAGATAGAGCGAGAGAACGAGCGAGATAAATAGAGAGCCAGAGCGAGAGAGGGAGCCAGGGAGGCTGGTGAAGCAACGCAGATACCGGGGCCCGTCCACACTAACTCTCTGTAATTACCAAAACTGCGGAGTTATTATGACACAGCTGTATTAAACCATAATCATAGCTTTTATTAATCTCCATTACCGACTCTTCTTCCCACCCTCCTAACCAAGTTTCTGCCGGCGTGGTTTATGTTAGACGTCCACCCAGAGAGAGAGAGAGAGCGAGAGAGAGAGAGGGGGGGGGGAGGGGAGGAAGGGGGAAGAGAGAGAGGGAGGAGAAAGGGGTGTATGAGAGAGAAAGGGGAGGAGAGTGAGAGAAGAGGAATGGTGTAATAGAGAGATAGGTAGGATAAAAGGGGGTATGAGAGAGAGAGGAAGGAGGAAAGGGGGTAAGAGAGAGGGAAGCAGTAGGGGATAGGAGAGATAAGAGAGAGATAGGGAGGAGAAAGGAGGTAAGAGAGAGGGAGGCAGTAGGGGAGGGAGGGGATAAGAGAGATAGGGAGGAGGAAAGGGGGTAAGAGAGAGGGAGGCAGTAGGGGAGGGAGGGGATAAGAGAGAGATAGGGAGGAGGAAAGGGGGTAAGAGAGAGGGAGGCAGTAGGGGAGGGAGGGGATAAGAGAGAGATAGGGAGGAGAAAGGAGGTAAGAGAGAGGGGCGGCAGTAAGAGAGAAGGGATAGGGGGTAATCATAAACAGAGATACAAGGGAATATGGTGAAATCAGAGAGATAAGTAAGACAAGAGAGAGAGGGGGGGGGGGCAGTGAGAGAGATGGAGATAACGGGGAGGGGGCAATCATACACAGAGAGATAAATGGGAATATGCTGCAATAAAAGAGAGAGACGTAAGAGAGAAAGGGTGAAGGAGACTATAAGAGAATTAGAGATGAAAAGGAGAGGAAGCTATGAAAGATATAGAGAGAGGGAAGGGAAAAGAGTCCATAAGAGTGAGAGAGAGAGAGAGAGAGAGAGAGAGAGAGAGAGAGAGAGAGAGATGCTAGGGTTACGTAGAGAGGGAGGTGTGTGTGGGAATTACTGTGAGACCTTTCATGAAGGGTGAATGGAGAATGTAAAGAATACTTTCATATTTGTTTTCACCGACCCACCAATTAATTTACAAATATACCTAACTAATGAAATCAATGAAAGTAATGAATACATGTGGTACTCCAAGGACTCGAACCTAGGATACTCACACCGAAATTCCGCACACTAAGCATTACGCTATCAAGAAAGTTATTTATATGGATACCTAGTAATTGAGTTAAATATTACTAATTATCGTGTTCATTTGGGTAGTTTTAGATATGATGAGAATATTGAAAGAATCTCAATATGTTGATTCTGTGAGAATGTGTGTGGGTGTAAATGTAATGTAATGCCTAAATTGGAGATAGGACATGAAATTAGTCCAGCCTTTCATCTTCCATTACTTTAATATTATTGTTATCTACTTCTTCCCTGTAAATATCCTTCTTCAGCACTTTAAAAGAAGGGAAAAGTAGAAAAGCAAGTTATCGCTTAAAGATTGGGTACAGGTTCATAAATGGACGGTGTTGGTTACCTCTAAATAGTCGAGTCTTGTTATTTGTAAATTTGCTATGGATTATTGTGCATCGGATGGTGATGATTATATGTTATTCATGAATCTTGTTCATCATGCTCGACCCTTGATAATGTTCTAGCTACTTCCAAGGGATTTTGTGGATTTGAAGGACCTCTCGGAATCATATGGTTTGATGGAGTTGTTGTTGTTGTTCCCCAAGCTGCCTGGCCGAACAGCCCCAAGGCCCCGAGCAATTCCAAGGCCATAACCAAGCGCCCCCACAGAACCCTCCCTGCCGACCACAATAAAGCCTGGGTGACCAAGCCACTCCATGGCGGGGAGCTCAGGAGGGTGCGGAAACGCCCGGGAAACCAAAGCCCCACCCAGGGCCCTGTGCCCCTCAGCAATTATGAAAAGAAAGTTGAGGGGCAAGGGAAATGTGACGCTTTGGCTTCCAATCTTGGTAGATTGGGAGGTCAATCCACGGAAAAGACGCCGTCACTTGAGATCTAGAAAATATATAAGTTAAAGGAACAGTCAGAGTAAGCTATGGGTATGGCAGAGATCGCTCAGTTCTCACTCTGATAGACCAGCCCATCACCACAATTGATGGAGTAGTTTGGGTCTTCATATTGGGGACGGTTGTAATGAGAAGCGACCGACTTTTAAATCTATTTGATTAGTGCTTAATGATTCAGAGGATAAATAGTTAATTCACCAAATATATTGTTTTCTAAAAAGGAGAGGGTGAAATATTGGAAATTTAAGAACGAAGAGACGAACCCTGAGGAGACCTGGAAAAAGTAAAGTAGTTCGGTTTCAAGTACGAGAGGATGCAATTGGAGAGCAGAAGATGCAAGTCTGTTAGTGACTTGAAAGAGGAAGATGGGGATTTACTAGTTACCTGGAAAAGAGAGAGAGAGAGAGAAAGAAAGAGAGAGAGATGTTGGGGTGTGTACGTGGAGGATGGGGGGCAGGGGGGAAGGTTGGGAGAAAAGGGGGGGGGGGGGGGGAGATGTGATAGGGGGAAGGGGGAGGGAGAGAGATAGGAGGAGGAGGAGGTTCTAGGGGGAAAGGGGGGGGGGGGGGGAGGGAGGAGGAGGCGGCACTAGGGGGAAGGGAGAAGGAGATAGGAGGAGGAGGCACTATGGGGAAGGGGAGGGAGAGAGAAGATAGGAGGAGGCACTAGGGGAAGGGGGAGGGAGAGAGGAGATAAGAGGAGGCACTAGGGGGAAGGGGAGGGAGAGAGAAGATAGGAGGAGGAGGCACTAGGGGAAGGGGGAGGGAGAGAGGAGATAAGAGGAGGAGGCACTATGGGGAGGAGGAGGGAGATAGGAGGAGGAGGCACTAGGGGGAATTCCTGCAGACATCGTTAAGTTGCTACTCTTACATCACGTGCGCCTTGGCCGGGGAATTCTTGAGGATACTTAGAGAAACTCCATCAAGTTGCCGAGGCCGAGATGCTCCTACGTTACTCCTGGGTGTGAGGGATGAGGGCTTGGGAGGGGAGGGCTAGAGGGCTGCTTTAGTGGGTCTGGAAGGGCAGGGGGGAATGAGGACTCAGGAGGGAGGGACTGCTGGAACTGGAGAGCGGAGGAGGGCCAGGAAGGGTGTGAGGGGGTGAGTGTGTTGGGGCTACTTGAATATAGGATACTGACTTGGGGGGGGGGGGGGGGGTTGCTGGATTTAGGATGTGGACCAGAATAGAGGGGCTAGGGATATGTAGGACGGGCTATTGAAGAAGGTTATGCTGCCCTGGAGAGGGTACGGGGGGGGGGGGGGGGGTTCTGAAGAATGTGGCTTGGGGCTAGTAAATAGGACAGGGAGCTTCTGAAGAGGGGGTGAGGGTCTGGAAGGGAGGATTGTGGGGCTGTAGCTGAGGGGATGGACGCCAGAAAGAAGGTGCTATGGGCTAGGGAACTGAAGAGCAAGGGGCTATGCTGAAAGACGGGGGATTCTGGCTAGGCGAGGTCGTCTGGTTGGTTACCACTGGAATTGACCTTAAGGGCCTAGGCTGCTACTTGGAATGAGGATAGTAGAACTAAAGTTCACTGGTTGAAAGAGAAGAGAGGAGAGGTTAGAGCCATTATTTAAGTCATATGATTTCGGAATATCCTTTGAAGGAAATTCTAACACCTACAGGTGTTTTAATGCAAAATCTGCAATAAATGTAAAGTTTATATATGCAAATTCAGGTAACACTTATACATTTTTGCAAATTCTGATAACAGGTATAATGTATTTTATGCAAATAATGGCAACACGTATATTTTTTTCATATTCCGTGTAACTGCCTGTAATAAAGCTTTGTCGATAATTCATCATAATTGTATATATGAACTGCTCAAGATAAGAAAGTATCTTTTAAAGTTATTTTGTTTTATTGTTAAAATATAATTTGCTATGCTTTAAAAATGCCCATAGACTACTTGTTAGGCGGGAATCGGGATGGAAATGAGAGGCTAGGGCCAGTCTACCAGCTGAAAAGTGGAGGGAAGGTCTAGGTGAGGGTGTGTGCAAAGGTTATTTGGGGATCTGTTTTACCATCTAGTGATATGAGGAAGTAAATTGACATGTTTTACCATCTAGTGATATGAGGAAGTAAATTGACATGGTTTACCATCTAGTGATATGAGGAAGTAAATTGACATGTTTTACCATCTAGTGATATGAGGAAGTAAATTGACATGTTTTCTCCGTGTTGAAGAGGTTATATATTACATGAGCTCATATGAATTGTAATCAATAGAGATATATGCAGTTTATCATGCATGGAGCAATACAAAATATCAAGGGTATACTAGTTATCAAAATGCATGACCATTTTAGGGGTGTCGAGGTCTTAAGACAAAGTAAATTCAAGACCCAATACTATGACCAATTATGCAAACAGGCGGTATTTTAACATTTTTTTTTTTTTTTCTTTTTTTTCTTTTTTAAAGCGAAATATTTAGTTTCCTATATTAAATCAGATATAACCTGCACAAATGTACCGATGGGAATGAAACATAAAGCGTGATAATATGTTTTCAGTTGGTAAGTGTTCTACTAATGAGTACACCAGAGTATCCCTAGTAACAGTGAGTAACGATCGCATGACGTGCGTGTGTGTGTAAGTGGTGTGGTCCCAGAGTGTCACTTTTACAGCTTTAATGAGACAGAACCATGCCTATTAAACCAGAGTTGTGGTTAGTGGGTTCTGTCTTTACATCCGAACACAGCTATACCCTGTTCCAAATATGTAGGCCAAAACTCTTGAACATTAACGTATATAACTCACAAACGACTAAAGTAGTCGAGCTAATACTTATACCATTTGGGAAGGGTCAGCTACGGAATAGGTGTGGACATTTACAGCTCATTTTCTCTAGCCCTTTTTGTTTATACAGAGGTTGGGGTTTACGATTTCTGGACTACTAATTTAGAGGAGAGTATAACTCCCCAAACTGAACTTTATGAGTTAATTGCACCCTCAAAAAATGTTTGCACTTACTTGTGTTTGGCATTTTTTTATTATTTTTTTCTTCTGACATACATGATGATTTAATTCAATGTAGTAGCAAGTTCCGTACCTAAGCGGTTAATAACGGTAAGGAGTAATATTAATATTTCCTCCATTAAATTAGCATTGTTTGTTTATTAAATCGAATTTTAGACTAACACTTTACAATTATAGTTTTTTTAGACGTTACCTCTCTTAGTCTAAGGTTAACTCACCTCTTACCTGAGTAACTGTGCATATTCAAAACATAACTGCTAAGCTATATTGCTTGAATTTTACTGAATAACAAAGAAATCCAAAGAAAGACACGCAACAACAGACCTAATCATCCTTTCTAAGCTACTTGTAAAACAAATATAATACAAATAATTATAATGCCTCAGCCAGCACTGAAGGGCTTGAGCTCCAGAAAGACTGTAGTTCAGATAACAATTATAGTATAAGCATGCGCGCGCTATCTTACAAGAGAAATATAAGAATGCGCACGCTATCTTACAAGAGAAGTATAAGAATGCGCGCGCTATCTTACAAGAGAAGTATAAGAATGCGCGCGCTATCTTACAAGAGAAGTATAAGAATGCGCCGCGCTATCTTACAAGAGAAGTATAAGAATGCGCCGCACTATCTTACAAGAGAAGTATAAGAATGCGCCGCGCCATCTTACAAGAGAAGTATAAGAATGTGCCGCGCTATCTTACAAGAGAAGTATAAGAATGCGCCGCGCTATCTTACAAGAGAAGTATAAGAATGCGCGCGCTATCTTACAAGAGAAGTATAAGAATGCGCGCGCTATCTTACAAGAGAAGTATAAGAATGCGCCGCGCTATCTTACAAGAGAAGTATAAGAATGCGCCGCACTATCTTACAAGAGAAGTATAAGAATGCGCCGCGCTATCTTACAAGAGAAGTATAAGCATGCGCCGCGCTATCTTACAAGAGAAGTATAAGCATGCGCCGCGCTATCTTACAAGAGAAGTATAAGAATGCGCCGCACTATCTTACAAGAGAAGTATAAGCATGCGCCGCGCTATCTTACAAGAGAAGTATAAGCATGCGCCGCGCTATCTTACAAGAGAAGTATAAGAATGCGCCGCACTATCTTACAAGAGAAGTATAAGCATGCGCCGCGCTATCTTACAAGAGAAGTATAAGAATGCGCCGCGCTATCTTACAAGAGAAGTATAAGAATGCGCCGCACTATCTTACAAGAGAAGTATAAGCATGCGCCGCGCTATCTTACAAGAGAAGTATAAGCATGCGCCGCGCTATCTTACAAGAGAAGTATAAGAATGCGCCGCGCTATCTTACAAGAGAAGTATAAGAATGCGCCGCGCTATCTTACAAGAGAAGTATAAGCATGCACCGCGCTATCTTACAAGAGAAGTATAAGCATGCGCCGCGCTATCTTACAAGAGAAGTATAAGAATGCGCCGCACTATCTTACAAGAGAAGTATAAGCATGCGCCGCGCTATCTTACAAGAGAAGTATAAGCATGCACCGCGCTATCTTACAAGAGAAGTATAAGAATGCGCCGCGCTATCTTACAAGAGAAGTATAAGCATGCGCCGTGCTATCTTACAAGAGAAGTATAAGCATGCGCCGCGCTATCTTACAAGAGAAGTATAAGAATGCGCCGCGCTATCTTACAAGAGAAGTATAAGCATGCGCCGCGCTATCTTACAAGAGAAGTATAAGCATGCGCCGCGCTATCTTACAAGAGAAGTATAAGAATGCGCCGCACTATCTTACAAGAGAAGTATAAGCATGCGCCGCGCTATCTTACAAGAGAAATATAAGAATGCGCGCGCTATCTTACAAGAGAAGTATAAGAATGCGCGCGCTATCTTACAAGAGAAGTATTTAGAATGCGCGCGCTATCTTACAAGAGAAGTATAAGAATGCGCCGCGCTATCTTACAGAAGTATAAGAATGCGCCGCACTATCTTACAAGAGAAGTATAAGAATGCGCCGCGCTATCTTACAAGAGAAGTATAAGAATGCGCCGCGCTATCTTACAAGAGAAGTATAAGAATGCGCGCGCTATCTTACAAGAGAAGTATAAGAATGCGCGCGCTATCTTACAAGATAAGTATAAGAATGCACCGCGCTATCTTACAAGAGAAGTATAAGAATGCGCCGCACTATCTTACAAGAGAAGTATAAGCATACGCCGCGCTATCTTACAAGAGAAGTATAAGCATGCGCCGCGCTATCTTACAAGAGAAGTATAAGAATGCGCCGCACTATCTTACAAGAGAAGTATAAGCATGCGCCGCGCTATCTTACAAGAGAAGTATAAGCATGCGCCGAGCTATCTTACAAGAGAAGTATAAGAATGCGCCGCGCTATCTTACAAGAGAAGTATAAGAATGCGCCGCGCTATATTACAAGAGAAGTATAAGCATGCGCCGCGCTATCTTACAAGAGAAGTATAAGAATGCGCCGCACTATCTTACAAGAGAAGTATAAGAATGCGCCGCGCTATCTTACAAGAGAAGTATAAGCATGCGCCGCGCTATCTTACAAGAGAAGTATAAGAATGCGCCGCGCTATCTTACAAGAGAAGTATAAGCATGCGCCGCGCTATCTTACAAGAGAAGTATAAGAATGCGCCGCGCTATCTTACAAGAGAACTATAAGAATGCGCCGCGCTATCTTACAAGAGAACTATAAGAATGCGCCGTGCTATCTTACAAGAGAAGTATAAGAATGCGCCACGCTATCTTACAAGAGAAGTATAAGAATGCGCCGCGCTATCTTACAAGAGAAGTATAAGAATGCGCCGCGCTATCTTACAAGAGAAGTATAAGAATGCGCCGCGCTATCTTACAAGAGAAGTATATTCGTAGGCATACTCACGGGCACATTAAGGGGAGATTTCCACTTGGGGTATTTTTTTCTTGACCCCTTTCTCCCTCATGGTTAGCCCCATTGCTTTTGATATTTTAAGATGTTCGCCCCATTAGTTTGGCGATTTTAAGAACTTTCGTCCCATTTCTGTCAATTTTAAGAGTTTTCGTGCCATTTAGGTGTCGATTTTTTCCTGGCGAGCGATAGCAAGCCTGTAATTTAAGAGGAATCGGCCTTCGGCCGGGACATTTTTCTGCCGAAAAATGTACAAATTTATCTTGAAAGGGGGTCTAGGGGCTGTAATGTTAAGCTTGATGGAAGTCTAGCGAACTAACTAAAAACCTCCCCTTAA
This sequence comes from Paralithodes platypus, assembly GCA_032716605.1. NCBI lineage: Eukaryota > Metazoa > Arthropoda > Malacostraca > Decapoda > Lithodidae > Paralithodes > Paralithodes platypus. The sequence continues at coordinate 43,917,151 of CM064495.1, forward strand.
AGGCATGCAGTGTGACTGAGCTGCATGTGGATTTATATGCAACTGAAACCAAAAGTTCAAGGAAAATCATCAGTGCATTAGAATTTACATAAGTTCACTTCCTGTCGGTGATTATATGCATTGGGATAAATATATTGGCTTGAGTTATGATAATGAATTTGATTACTCTATTTTGTATAAGAGTAATTAGTAACTAAGGCATAATAGATTGTATAAGAGTAATTAGTAACTAAGGCATTATAGATTGTATAAGAGTAATTAGTAACTAAGGCATTATAGATTGTATAAGAGTAATTAGTAACTAAGGCATTATAGATTGTATAAGAGTAATTAGTAACTAAGGCATAATAGATTGTATAAGAGTAATTAGTAACTAAGGCATAATAGATTGTATAAGAGTAATTAGTAACTAAGGCATAATAGATTGTATAAGAGTAATTAGTAACTAAGGCATTATAGATTGTATAAGAGTAATTAGTAACTAAGGCATTATAGATTGTATAAGAGTAATTAGTAACTAAGGCATTATAGATTGTATAAGAGTAATTAGTAACTAAGGCATAATAGATTGTATAAGAGTAATTAGTAACTAAGGCATAATAGATTGTATAAGAGTAATTAGTAACTAAGGCATAATAGATTGTATAAGAGTAATTAGTAACTAAGGCATTATAGATTGTATAAGAGTAATTAGTAACTAAGGCATTATAGATTGTATAAGAGTAATTAGTAACTAAGGCATAATAGATTGCATTGGCAATATTATCGTGAAACTATTGTCATATCAATTGTTTGAAGGACAGTTTGTGGGTAATTGTTTAATTAGATATATAGGATGAGAGTATAAGTGTCAGGTGAAACCCCAAGTCTTCCCTTGGAGTCTATCTTAAGGGGAGATTTCTACTTGAGGGATTTTTCTTTCTCCCTCGTGTTTAGCCCCATTGTTTTTCTAATTTTAAGATGTTTGCCCCATTATTTTGACGATTTTAAAAACTTTCAACCCATTTCTGTCAATTTTAAGACCTTTCGTGCCATTTAGGTGTCGATTTTATCCTGGCGAGCGATAGCGAGCCTGTAATTTAAGAGGAACCGGCTTTCAGCCGGGACATTTTTCTACCGAAAAATGTACAAATTTATCTTGAAAGGGACTCAAGGGGGTGTAATCTTAAGCTTGAAGGATATCTAGGGACCAAACTAAATACCTCCCCTTAATCAGAGCGGACACGATTGTTGTCCATAAGTGGGTGACAATGGTTGAAGGACTGGGTATGAAGATTGTTGTCCATAAGTGGGTGACAATGGTTGAAGGACTGGGTATGAAGATTGTTGTCCATAAGTGGGTGACAATGGTTTGAAGGACTGGGTATGAAGATTGTTGTCCATAAGTGGGTGACAATGGTTGAAGGACTGGGTATGAAGATTGTTGTCCATAAGTGGGTGACAATGGTTGAAGGACTGGGTATGAAGATTGTTGTCCATAAGTGGGTGACAATGGTTGAAGGACTGGGTATGAAGATTGTTGTCCATAAGTGGGTGACAATGGTTGAAGGACTGGGTATGAAGATTGTTGTCCATAAGTGGGTGACAATGGTTGAAGGACTGGGTATGAAGATTGTTGTCCATAAGTGGGTGACAATGGTTGAAGGACTGGGTATGATGATTGTTGTCCATAAGTGGGTGACAATGGTTGAAGGACTGGGTATGAAGATTGTTGTCCATAAGTGGGTGACAATGGTTGAAGGACTGGGTATGAAGATTGTTGTCCATAAGTGGGTGACAATGGTTGAAGGACTGGGTATGATGATTGTTGTACATAAGTGGGTGACAATGGTTGAAGGACTGGGTATGATGATTGTTGTCCATAAGTGGGTGACAATGGTTGAAGGACTGGGTATGAAGATTGACATAGAAAAGGAGAAGTTTGACAAAAATAAGTTAGTATTACATAGAGACAAAAACAAAACTGATCGATTTACATATGAAAATGAGAGAGTTGACCGAATGGAGCAGTTGAAATGGCTAGAAGACATACAGGTAGTAGATATGGGTTAATACAATATATGAATGGTTGATCAAGAAGTGGAGAGGTTGGCCAGAATTGTGTTGTGGTTTACAGGGGGAATGGAAGGGGTTGACAGATTTACAGGGAAGTGGACAGGGTTTGACAGGGGGGCGGTGCGGACAGGAGGAGGTGGGGATTTATAGACAGATGTGGGGGTGTGGGGTGTCAGGGATGGGGGGAGGGGGGGTATACTAGAGAGCCTAGTGTAACAGAGCTCGGTCAATCTCTGCCATTTTGGTACCACTGGGGTCATTAGCCTCTATTGACACTTAAATGTTGTCCATACCCAAGACAAATATTCGGTAATACTGGATACAGAATAGGCTACAGAATATATCGTATGGGCTTTGGATATGATTTCTGCAAGATGAAAAGTATAATATCACTCATCTGTTTGGTAATTATGGCACCAAAATTACGTTTAAGGGCCCCGATGGGCCTATTTATTTGCTAATTTATTTATATTTTTATCATATTTTTAGTTTCCTCCCCAGACTTCCATCAAGCTTAAGCAAACATCCCCTACACCCCCCTGCGAGATAAATTTGTAAATTTTTCGGTAAAAAAATGTCCCGGCTGAAGGCCGGTTCCTCCTACAATGACAGGCTCCCTATCGCTCGCCAGGAACAAAATCGACACCTAAATGGCACGAAAGGTCCTAATATTAACAAAAATATGAGGTGAAATCTTAATCACCAAACTAATGGACCGACCTTCTTAAAATCTGAAAACTAATGGGACTAAACATGAGGGAGAGGGGAGGGGAGGGGGGGGGGGGGGGGGCAGAAAACCGACCCATCTCCCCTTAAATAAAAGGGTGTCCGCTCTCTGTTAGTGCAGGATCTCTGTTATAGTTCACCTTACACTGGTGGTCTGGGTTGTGTTGGAGGTGGGTGGGTGCTGGGGACAGATGGACTGACACTGGCCATACAACAGTCACAGTTAAACATCCTAACGCTTACAATATTACACACAGTTACAGTCACACATATACCTCCCCCCCCCCATACACACACACACACACTCACACACACACACACACACACATTCATACATCCTAACGCTTACAATATTACACACAACAGAACTACACAATTACACACTCACACACACACGAGTTATGCATCTACAAGCTTACCCAATTAAAACACACACACGAATGCATATTTCTTAGTTTGGGTAGCGATATTAGATCTTGTAAGAAGATAATTCGTAACCGATATCAAACAATGTGAACATGAGAATTGTCATTCATGCCATTGAATTCCTTATGGGGCCTAATTCTTGTGTATAGTTAAACTAAACGATCATTAACATTTCCCACTCTTCACTTAGGCATAGTGACATTGTATTGTACCTCTTAATATACTCATTTAAAGTTAGAGAAGGAGACTTACACAGTATACTGACCACCCAGATCTCACGATCCAAGCAAAATACCCAAGATTTAAGTTTAGTAGAGATAGCAGCATCCAAATAAACAAAAGTTGAAGAGGATAGCTAAGCAGGATAAGAGAGAGAGAGAGAGAGAGAAAAACCTAATAACTAAATAGAGAGAGAGAGTAGGAGTGTGTGTGAGAAGTCCGTGCATTATAAGCCCTGTCTTACAAGCGGGCATATCCCACACAAGGCCAATGAGACCCACATCAACATAATCAGTGCTAATTACCACCCACCATAAGGGGTCATCACTAACTAACCTAACACACACACACACACACACACACACACACACACACACACACACACACACACACACACACACACACACACACACACACACACACACACACACACACACACACACACACACACACACACACACACACACACACACACACACACACACACACACACACACACACTCTCAGTATAAAGATTACAATAATATTCACAACGGAAGTTTCTAATTATATGTTGTAATAGTTTCTAGGTTTTCCATATATACAGTATACAGTATATATAAATATATATATACCGGTATATATATATATTATATATATATATATATACCGGTATATATATATATATATATATATATATATATATATATATATATATATATATATATATATATATATATATATATATCCTTAGTTATATGTAGTTAGTGATGTATGTTTGTATGCATATACTAATATCATCTTCAAATCATTCCAAATCATATTGAATAAAGCTGTAAACTATGTTAAATGAGATAAACTTGTGCGCTCTGGGGATGTCGGCAAACTTCAACTTCTACCCAAAGACCCCTGCCTTCATAAGGTTAAGACCTGATTTGCTCCAACTTATATTTGGTTATTTACATATACCGATCGTCACCTTACTGCTATCTCTCTATTGATAAATAGATAGATCGATCGATCGATCATGTAACAGATGACATACCAGTGTACTGCGAACTAGGGCTGATGTTGAATTCTACGAAAAATTATGCTGGCGTTTTTTAGTCGGTTTAAAATCCATTTATCGTAGTTCTACAATATTACTGTATTTTGACTGCACTGACGCACCAAATATATACCCTTTCTGTCATTCCCAAAAGTCTGTTTTCAAATTCTGCGAATGCATCATGGGCTTCTTTTTACTTAGTATTATAAGTTGTGGCTTGCATAATTGAGGTGCTGCCATCTATCTCTTAAAATCTCGAAGCTTTACATTTGTTAACTCTGTATCAGGTCTTTGTTCACGACTTAGCACAATATGTAAATTATTATATCCAGCTGTCTATTTATATATATATTTAGCAATCTACTTATCTGTCCATTTCTGCAGTTTATTTAAGGTGGTGTTCCGATGACTTCATTACCTTTGTTTGTTTACTAGCTTACTTTGGTGATGCTGTACATTGTTGGATCTCAGCGTCCTGTGCCTCTGCTTCCTCACCCTGTTCGCCTTATTTGTGTCCGTGGTGATGTCTCTGGTCGTTGTCGACCTCGCAGTGTGTGTGTGTGTGTGTGTGTGTGTGTGTGTGTGTGTGTGTGTGTGTGTGTATGTGTATGTGTGTGTGTGTGTGTGTGTTAGGTTAGTTAGTGATGACCCCTTATGGAGCTTACTAATTAGCCTTTAGTATGATACGGCTCTTGATGTGAAGTATGTTTGCAGAATAAATCTACATGGTATCAATAGCATGTTTGTTTTGTAATTTCCTCAAATATTGGCAAATGCAAAAGAATATATATGAATGTGAATAGCAACAGACAAATAAATCCAAACGAGACCACTTGTTGATAGGTTAAACAAGACAAATATTCATATACCATCCATTATAAGCACCTTGTCACAGTCATTAATCATGAAGAAGGCATGACAGTTTCTAGCCTGCTTTAGATGGACAGAGTATATGCAATATATCTGTAAACTATTTGAGACTATATAAACCAGACTATAGGGTTAGCTGACATAGGTGCAGTCGTGGCCAAGGATACATGATCACCACCCAATGATATAAATAAGACTGTGAACATTAACTACTCAATCACAATTATATCCAATTATTTACGTTACTACAGATCGCTTACAGTTTAATTACATAATAGCATCAGTTGACGTGTCGTGAAAAACCGCGAGTATACCACCAATTTTCTCGCTTATCGTCACTAAATTATACACTAGAGTCCTCGAATAAATTTTATAGCACCCAAGATGAGCTAATTACTTGTTACTACAGGTCCCACTTACATAATTCGCAACAGTTGACTGGCACCATTACATTGGTGTTGTAATCTGGTGGCCATTTATACAGTGATAAGGTCGACATGTACTCAGTTACAGTGTGTACCTCCCTCTCTCCCCTCTGTTACATGAGACCTGGACACAACCCTCCTGTGTCTTATATCAACACCGCCTTTACACAACTATGTCACTATGCAATAATTTGTACTCGCGGCCATTTTCCACGCATATCTTACAAAAACGAAAGTTATATTATGTAACGACACCAAGGAGCGAACATATTAAGAGGAGGTGAGTTGATAAGAAAATATACTTTCGACTCAACCCTTTTGAGAAATGCGGTATTGGTGGAACCTCCCCACACATGCGAACAATACTCGATACATGGGCGCTGAGCGCCCATGTATAAAGCAAGAATATGTGCAGAGATTAAGAACACACGGAGACAGTTAAGCACACCTAACTTTTGGGAAGATGTTTTTAGTAAGAGTGGTAATATGGTCTTTCCAGGAAAGGTCAGAAGAAAATGAGACGCCAAGAATATTGAGAGAAGACGAAAGGTTGATTTGCGTGTTGCTGAAGAGAATAGTAGTGGTAATGACATCATTTAAACAAACCACTGAAGTTGTACATATTTCGATGGAGAATTATAATATGACTGTAAGCCTAACTGTTATTGACTTTGTTTTCTTCACCATACACAATCCGTCCTTCCCCCCCCCCCCCCACACACACACACACACATACACATAACTTTTGCTGTGCATGGTGTGATCAGGAGCAGCAGGATACGCCCTCCCTCCGTCACACCCTATCCCTGTGGACCATCCTCATCATCTGTCTCTTCTCTGTCCTCACGTTTGCAGCCACCCCTCATGAACTTATTTTTTTCCACCTCACCACACTAGGCTTCACTAATTTGCACTACAACACACACCACACAATGCAATACTATATCATATCAAAACACACAACACCACATCACACCATCATACCACACAACACCACACCACATCACACCATGCACCACACTACACGATGCCACACAACTGGACACGACCTTTTATATATCGAATAAAGTATATTCAATAATTATATTAATTGTTCGGTCGAATACGCATATATATTGGCACTTTTACTAACAGTACATTATTGTCAACAATGTTCAGAAGTTGTTAGAAGGCAAACAAAATAATGGCTTTATAGGCAGGTCATTTGAGCATAAATCCAAAGAAGTTATCCTAACCCTTTACAATTCCTTAGTCCGCCCTCTTCTGGAATACTGCGTTCAATCCTGGTGCCCTTATTACCAAAAAGATATAAACAAGCTAGAACGAGTTCAACGTAGAGTTACCAAAATGATACCTAGCCTAAAGAACAAACCATACGAAGAGCGTCTTAGAGAATGAAATCTATTTCCTTTAACCCAGCGCAGATTAAGAGGTGACTTAATTCAAGTGTTCAAGATCATCAAAGGCATCGACAATATGAACTGTAGTAAGTACTTCACTATCGACCAATCTAATTACACGCGGGGAAACGGTTGCAAAATTATTGGTAAATCTTTTAACTCACACGAATCTAAGAATTTCTTCTTCAATCGAGTTGTCAACTTGTGGAATGGGCTTCCCCGAGACGTTATAGACTGCAGCACCGTTGATTCACTTAAACTCCGCCTAGACAAATATATCGTATCAAACCCGCGACTGACTACGTTTGTAAATGAATAACTTTATTTTATCCTCCCCTCAGTTACTAACCCATCTGTCCCCTACTAACTTCCTAATCCTGCCACGGACATTAGTTCCCTTTCCAATGTTCCCTTACCCACTCTAAACCACTGTTTGGACACTTGATCCTCAGTGTTTTGGAGGACAAGCAGCCTAGAAGGGTCACTAGAACTGTTGTTGCTTGATTTCCTTTGTACTTTGTACTCCTTTGTACTTCTTCTCTGCCCCACCAAGGTGTACATCCACTTCATATTTATTCAACACATATCTCAATTATCTTTAACAATTTTTATATGAGATAAGCTTATCATCTAAACACAATATTGTATGGAGTGTTCTATTTAACTTTTTGAAATGTCTTTGTACGCAACAAAACTTCTCATGCATCGCTAGTGGACACAAAATGTCTAACTTTATGAGTTAATAAGTCTTATAGTCAGAGAAGATACCAAGTGTTGATGTCAAAATTAAAATACCTCTATAGTATAATTATACTGTTTATACAGGGCTCCTACGACAGAGTAGTACGTAATTATAGTAGCTCAGAACAATCATTGACACAACATATGGGCAATGTATGCACCATTTAGATTTATAACATTAAGTATATATCAACATTTAACTGTGATTTCAGAATATGTTGTACGATTACTCAAGAAAGACCCTTCAGTCCTTTCTACTGTTCACATATAATTATCGAGATATAGTTTAAGCTTGGAAATATGAAAGATGTATGAACTGTATTCCACACAGTAATAAGTACAATATACAACACATATGGCCCACAATATCATATGAGTAAGATCAATATAAACACTATACAACATAACTTAATTTCGGGTAACAAAACTCCTTGAGTGCCCATCGAATCCGTACCATATCTCAATAATTATAATCTTGGTATTAAAAGTTACCATGACATTGACTACTCTTTCTATGTTACGTTAAAATTGCTCTAGACAAAAAAAAAAAAAAAAAAAAAAAAAAAAAAAAAAAATATATATATATATATATAATATATATATATATATATATATATATATATATATATATATATATATATATATAGCGCTATTGAATCTTGGAGCGAGGGCTTGAGAGAAGTGGCGCTATATAAGTAACCTGAACATTATTATTATTATATTAACATAGCACATATTGTTAAACATTAGACACACAAAGAATGAGTAACAAGTTGTGGAGGTGTGTTGTGACCTTGTACACACACACAGTATAGTTGAAGGTATTCCCTGGTGGTACCCTTTGGTCTATAACAGCGGTCTGTTCTGTGTTACCAAGACCCGCATCTCGCTGTAATTAACCCGTATGGCAGACAAGGTATAGTTGGCTACGTAATGTAGGTTAAGTAATTCAAAAAGTATATTGTTACAAACTCTGAGCAAGTTGGGCCACTATATAAAACTGTGCACCTATTGATAGTAGTTAGACGTATTATTATTAGTCAAAAGTTAGTACGTTTTGTTAAGGCTGAACTCCTTTAAAAAAAAAAAAAAAAAATCTATTTTTGTTTTCTTTCAAAATAGATAAATGTATTGTAGTTTTGACTTAATTTTAAGGTATATATTGACTTTTCCCTGTTTACTTATTTATATTGTTATTTTGTTAATATCATCTTCACAAACATTAATTTTATTTCAAACACTTCGCTAACAGTGGTCATATTAAGACGACCAACATGGCGGATAATATGTGAGTGCGGTATTTGCTACGAGTAAAAACATGGGTAATTGTGTTAATTATTACAAGTTTAATGTAATTGTGTAATTATATGGTTATTATAGATATAACTTCAACTCCTGTGCCTCTTTTTTGCGTGCCGCTTTTCCTACATTCGTTAATACACGCCATAGCTCCATGTCGTTGATTGATGAATGTTAGCCTTCGCCGCCCTGTCAGATTCTGAATATGGCCGGACACCTGCTATGCAACGAGTTAGTGGCACCAGGGGGAGGGGGGAGGGGGTAATTAATATGTACACCATTCTTTGTCAGCATCATCATTAGTTCGAGTCAGGGATGAATAGGAGGAGAGGTTGATCGTTTGGTAGTAACTGGGACTAATGAGTATGTTTTTATGTTATATTTTATATATTTATTTTATTATATTATTTTTCTTTTTTTTTTACTCCCTTGATGAACATGATTAGCATATTCGCATAATTATCTCAATGCAGTATTTTAACGGGTCCCTTTACTTTTATTGACTCAGTTCTAATGTTTTATGTTTGAGATTATTTATTTGTTATGTTATTTGTTATACGTCCCAGTTGTCATTACGTTTGGCTTGCTCTGTGCTGTATTTATGTCTGTTAGATGTTGAATAGGGTGGGTAAGTGTAGGAACATGTTTGTATAATTCACTCGATATGAAGAAATGAAGCTTAGATATTGCTGATACCAATTATTGAGCAAAACATACTTTGGTGCCGAGACATCACTTATTAGCGCGATTGTACATAGAACATAGTTTGTCAGTGTATATATTCAGTATATCATAAATACTATATAAAATAGGCAAAACAAATAAGAATCCTACTATGAATAATTAGATAAATGCGTGGATTCTATGACACACCGACCGTTAACAAAGTGTGTGTCAGAGAGAGAGAGTGTGAGTGTGTGTGTCTGTGAGAGAGAGAGAGAGAGAGAGAGAGAGAGAGAGAGAGAGAGAGAGAGAGAGAGAGAGAGAGAGAGACTATGACTGAATGTATCTGGTAAGCAACAACCGCACGGGTCTGCTTGGCGGTGACACGAGCCGCTCTCATTACTGGCCTACACTACTCATATTATAACGTTACCTACCCCCCCCCCCCTCTCTCTCTCTCTCTCTCTCTCTCTCTCTCTCTCTCTCTCTCTCTCTCTCTCTCTCTCTCTCTCTCTCGCATCTCTCTCTCTCTCTCTCGCTCTCGCATCTCTCTCTCTCTCGCTCTCGCATCTCTCTCTCTCTCTCTCTCTCTCTCTCTCTCTCTCTCTCTCTCTCTCTCTCTCTCTCATCCTTCGGTTTTCAAACTTTCCCTCGTCTCTGTTTTACGTGTTTATTATTTGTCTTCCATGTATTCGTTTTACCTGCTTCAGAAGACAGGTAATTGAACTCTACAGTTATATTGATGTATGTGTTGGCCTACTGGGGTGTACAACATATTTTGAATAATTGTCGTAGGTTTTGCGATGCTGAGCTAAAATTTGGTCTAGCCACATCTAGCTAAAATATCTGTTTAAATTAGTATTATTGTAAATTAATTAGCTAACACACTTTTATCAGTATGATTACTAAAGTATAAACCATATTTTCACATTTCATATATAAAGGCATCAGTAAATGCAATAAATCCTGATATCGGTAAACTTCATTTGTACCAGTTTAGTCTGTTGACAACTGCGCATAATTTTCCGACAAAAATCCTAGATCTGACAATTGGCCAAATCAGTCATCGTCCTAGGAGTGTTTTGCCCTGATAAAGGAGGTCTTACCATCATCCCAGCGTCGTCGGTGTCATTCCCCAGAACTCGTTTTTCTCCCGGCATCGAATAGATTTTATGCAACCAAGTTCTTGTCATTCGTGCATAAGACGTCATCGTTTCTTGTCTAGTTCCCTGCATACATACACTGGAAATAACTCGGATGCTATTGTGTTCCATATATTTGTTGTATTTGTATTGATGTGGAAAAAGGTGATTATATTAGTCAAGATTAGGGTAGGTTAGAGTAATCTAGGTTGGCTATTATTTATTTTGCCATATGCGCGATTTATCAGATCTAGGTTGCAAAAGATCAGTTCACCTCGAGGCATCTTAAATCTCCGCGCAGCAGCAAGAACCGCGTCTAAGAAGTCCCGTTTCCCCTCGCATCAGCCCGTCGCCTTCCACACCTCCGATCACCAACTCCGGCACAAGTTTCGGAAGCGGGAGGGCCATCTTTTATTCATGGGCCTGGAGCGGCGACGCGGGCACTGCAGGCGCTGATGTGAGCTGTCAGTCACGCCCCGTCAGCCACTGATGTCATTCCGCCGTCGATGGTTGTTTTGCCGTTGTCGTGAGTCGTATAGTTGTCTATATTCTGCTTCTTTTCATCTGGCGGTAAATTGAATCCCTTAGCAGCTAATTTTTCGATACTTAATGGAAAAATATGAAACTACTATGTCTCTGCATCCTATCTAGATAATTAGCACTCTATTTCACTACAATATCTTCACATTAACTGAGAGATCTTGATGGGAACTTTTCAATTTACCGTCAGTTGAAAACAAACAGAGTATGGTTATTTTTATCGTTAGTCACTGGTGTTCTTTGTTGGCTTCAGACTCAAACCGTAATTTTTATATCAGTCATGGATGCCATTTCAGAGAATAGTGTTTAGAACATTCGCTCTGATAACTGTTCCGGGGTTTAATCCCAGATGATGTATGTTGGATATTTGTTCAAGCGGGATTGCTTGATATATAAGCATGATTTCAGAGTTGTTGTTGTCTGTCAGTATTAGGCTTGGTTTATGCATTAGTAAGTTTCTATTTAATCTCAGAGGTTACCCAGCTTGCTTATATTGTTGGTAACTTTCTATGTAATTTTTTGTATTTTTAACAGTTATATATTCCCAGCTCGGCCGTCACTCATGCTTGTGTCATTGAAAGTCACAATCATTAGTTATGTCATCAGCTTGGTTACGCTAGTTTCTTTGCTTGCATCAATATTGTCAGAGTTGTTTTGATCACAGTTACAAGGTATGTAATCAGCTTAATTGACACAGTTTTCGATATGGTGTACGTTACGTCGTGAGGCACTTCACTTACAAAGTATTGTATAGTTTCATCAGGGTATTATATTTGAACCCTTTTGTGTTCCCTCCCTCCTTCCTGACCTAACTTACCTTAGTTAATTTAGGTTAAATTAGTTTGGGTTAGATTATGAAAGTTATATTAAATTGAACACAAGCGTCCTGGAATTCATAGTCTTAAAGAAACAAGTTTCTGTATTGTAAGGGCCCACCGGCGTATACGAAACCTTCCCTTCCTCCTGAAGAGTCAAACATGCAATATTTTCATTACCCCCCCGCCCGCTAATTAAGGGTTAGTGGCTGACGGGCCACAAGAACCCACCTCTGTACTCATTCTTCATCTCATTGTCCGGGACCCAGGTAAAAACTTGGGCTTTGCCTTGAGTGACACTGACGGATGGCTTGGTCCAGAGAGAGGGATGGAGGAGAGGTGGAGAGGGAGGAGAGATGGAGTGGGGGTGGTGGAGTGGGGAGGGGAGGGAGGAGAGATGGAGTGGTGGTGGAGATTGGCTGCTGGAGTGGGGAGGGGAGTAAGCGAGATCATGAGAGAGAGAGAGAGAGAGAGAGAGAGAGAGAGAGAGAGAGAGAGAGAGAGAGAGAGAGAGAGAGAGAGAGAGAGAGAGAGAGAGAGAGAGAGAGAGAGAGAGAGATTATATTGAGATTCTGTATTTAGGTGAACTTCTTGACGTCAAGAAATTCTTCTTGATTTGAATATTAGCATGTGATGGAAGTTTAGACAATTTCAATACATAAATATCAGATTGGATTAATCTTAGGCTGTTATATATTTTCGATTTAATGTATTTATATATGTATTGACGAATTCAAGTATAACATGTGTTTTGTTATTTTGGATAGACAAGTTCAACTATGTTAGGGATGGACAGAACAGATTATCTTATCTTTGGATCTTTGGATGTGTTCGCCGCTCCTCTAGCGGCACCAAGGAGCGCGACGCCCCTCGTTATGGGTGGTGATTTGGTGCAGTAGACTGTTTGAAGCGACAGCTCGCTCCCTTGCGAGGATGGGCTCGTCTGGCACTTTTTGCAGTTCGACATCTAGGGCTCTCTTGAAGTTGTCTAACGAGATGTCCCTCATGTCTCTTACTCGCCGTGGGAGTTTGTTGAAGAGACGTGGGCCTCTGTGTGATAACCAGCCCTCTCGCAGAGAGCCCATAGCACCCCTGTTATTCATCCGGGGGATTTCGCATTCCCTGCATGAGGGGGAGAGAGAAGGAGAGAACATCTTATCTATAGGGTGTAATCCATTATCATTGTTCTCCCTGCTTCCCTGTATTATTGTGTTCATATGTTTGTATCTGTTTGTCTTCCTGTCCCCTTACCTGGCCTATACTCTGTCTGCCTTAAGGCGGTGTCACACGGGCGATTTTTCCGTCAATTGTTACGTGCAATTGTAAACTATTAATTAGACAACCTTTGATGTAAGTTGCCTACTAAAGGTATGTTCTATAGAAGTAATTTCCAAGTTACCAAATTATTACTGAAGCCGTGACCATCGTTAAAGGGATAGAGATTTTATCGGCATATGTGTGTTTGCGTATGCCCTGTGTCCACCAAATCAAGTATGTTAATGGAGGCATACTGAACCATGAAGAAAAATATGCATAATTGTATTTTTTAGTTATAAGTTGGTGCAGTAAGTTAGCCCTTATATGATCCTATTACACATTTCTTGTCTGTTTTCTGGATATTATTGGACGAATTTATTCAGATAAGGAAGGGTATATGGAAGTCAGAGGGTTATGTGCGATAGTCTTTACACTTTTAATTCCCACATATCCTTCCTAAGCCGTATACAGTCGTCTAATGATAGCCAGAATAAACTGTCAAAACGCGGTATAATCCTCAAAGGGTTAATGTTGCCACCGTCTTTCTCCAACAATAGAACCAGCTATTCCTCCCAAATATGTCATCGGTGTCAGTGGATAATTAATGGATCTTCTTGAGTGATATACACACTCGGCATTATTATTTAGATATAGGGTAATATTTTGTTTATATTTGCATGGTCCCCTCCAACAACAATACCTCCTTCTCCGCGTTCCTTCCAGCCAATAAAATATATTACCGCGGACGGTCTTGTTCAGGAACCCAATGAAGGATGATAATCAAACTTAATTTAATGTTTTTGAAGTGAACAAAAGGGTTATTATTGTCATGCTCTACTTCCAAGACACCACCACCCCATTTGCGCAATAGCCATGGGTTAGCACTGACCGAGTATCGTCTAATTATATCTATGTATATATTCTTTATCGAGTCACGGCCAAAATAAAATCCGAACAGTGTTTTGTAAAAGGTTATCTAGGGAGGAAGTCGTTCGGGAAGGGGGGAGGACGAGGTGGGGAGGGTGAGGGGGCTGACGGAGAGGAGATGGAGGGCTATGAAGGAGAGGAGGGGGGGAGAGGGGACGGAGGATAAGGTTCAAAACGGGAGGGGATTGCGTTGGCCATGGGGGAGAGTAGAGGAGGGGAGGGGAAGGTTCAGGAGGGAAGGGGAGAGGGATGAACATGAGGGAGAGTAGAGGAAGGAAGAGAGGGGAAGGTTCAGGAGGGGAGGGGAGAGGGAGGGACATGAGGGAGAGTAGAGGAAGGGAGGGGAATAGTGGTGAGAGGAGAGGGATGGACAGAGGGGAGAGTAGAGGAGAGGGGGGGGGGGGGGTCCAGGCTACAGGAGATTAAGGAGGATGGAGGGGGCCAGAAGGAAGGGGTCACAGTAAACGAGGGACATGGACAAAATCGACGATATCCAAGAATCGATGGGGAAAAAGGGGGATTCGTGTTTTTTATTCTATTGCAAGTATTGAAATTACATACACGCATCAAGTATGTGTGTGTTTACTAAGCATATTAAAATAAACTACCGAGATTTAAGCAAACATGATATATATATAATAATAATAATAATAATAATAATACTCCTGCAGAATTACGGATGAGATTTTATATATATAATATATACTTTTTTTTTCACGCGAAGCAAATTTCTTCAGCTTGAAAGATACAGTTGTGGGTTAACAGGACATATTATTAGTAGTCACTCTTGATCACTAGGTTTGACGGTATTAATTATATGAATTAAATGTAAAATACTAATTACGTTTTGCCTGGTTTTAGAACAGGTGATAAGGTTGAGGTCAGTTAATGTCTGTGTGTTAATGACCATGGAAAGGACCCGTGTCATACCTATGTCCTTGTCTACGGCCTTCCTTTTATACCAGTGGAAGGTTGATGGAGGTTATTGAGTGCTAGGCTATATTGTTGTTGTTATTGTTGTTATTGTTGTTATTGTTATTTTTGTTGGCTTTGCATTTTGTAATAGTCCTTCCGTTTCCCATCTTAACTCTTCAGCAAGCAGCCCAGTAAGTACCAATACAATTTATGTTGTCTGTATTACTTTATTATTATTATTATAATCTAAAGTTTAAAAATAATTTGAAATATCGCCGTATTCGTCGCGCATGCAGGGTCGATTATATGCATGTGTGTTTTTTGTTTATATATATATATATATATATATATATATATATATATATATATATATATATATATACTTTTTATTCCTTTTATAAAAGAAAAATATTATATGAGTACAGTATGTTGCATGACACATATACGCTGACGTTGCCAATTCAATCTTCTTAAACCTATGCTGAGGCAATGTCCTTACCTTTTTTTTGTTCCCCCTTTTTCCTTTTCTCTCTCCCGCCTCTTCTGTATTGTGGGTTTCATTCTCTTCCAGGGTTAATCTGCATCCTTGTCTCTTCCCCTTGTACATTTGTTTTACTTGTTATGTGTGTGTCTTCCTGTTTTGTCGTTGATTTTAGCCAACGTTTCTGTTTCTCTTGTACTTGTGTATCAGTCAGGCATGTTCTTACTTTATATATTACTCCAACTCTTTCGTACATTCTTTCATTATTTTGTTTAAGTAATGTTCTCGAATTGACTTGTAGGCTACAATACGATATCTCCATTCCTGTGTATTAACAAAGATTATGCTGGATACAACCTTACACATGCATACTATAAGTTACACTAATATAAATATTTATGATATTTCGGAATTAATTATCCGTTTCATATATTGTACTCAGAGGCTGATGTTAACTCTTCTCCACTATACGTCCCCCCCCCCGCTCTCTCTCTCTCTCTCTCTATATATATATATATATATATATATATATATATATATATATATATATATATATATATATATACACAGTATATCATTATCAGTACAACAACATAACACCTGTGAGAGTTGCGGCCACATTACCCCAAGCTCACCACCTCGCGAGCATCACAGTTTTTGCTCCAATTTATCCCTGCTTCCATCACCCCCGCTCGCCATTCCTCGAAACTCCCTCTCCTGACCCAAGAGAGCTTTTTGTTCTGTGGCGATGATCTCCTCCATCATCCCTCCCCCATTTCTTGCTATTTTTATGTTTACTTTATTTGTCTCTGCTTAGTTTATCCTGCCCTTTTCCGTTGCCTTTTCGTATTTATTTCGTCACATCTCCCTCCCTCATTTGTTGCTCTTTCGTTTTGACTTTATTTGTGTTTTTGCTTAGCTTACTATTCGTTTAGTCCATTGGCTTCTCTTTCTCATTGCATCGTTCTTGCTGTGCACTTGTGTTATTATCGAGCAGGCATTTTTTACTTCCTACATTTCATTAACGGGTTGTTTCACCCACTCTACTCAGATCCATCCCATACAAATAATTATGCCTATCATAATCCATAATTTAGGTTGTAAACAGTAGTGTTATTCAATCAATGGTTCTCTGTTAAACTGTAGTGTTATTCAATCAATGGTTCTCTGTTAAACTTTCGTTCATATTATATTGTCTTGTTTATGTTTATGAAACTGGGGAAGAAAACAATTAAGTCGAAAACTGAAAGCGACGCTAGGAATATACCAAGGGGAAAGTAATAAGGTGCACGTCAAACAAACAGCAAAACAGCTAATACAATATCTACTGCTTTAGGACCCTTTTCCACAGCTTTTCTTTAAGTAAATTTCTTTAATTTCAATCTCTTGCAATGTATGATACATTTTTCTTTACAGCACATACAATCTTATGTCGATAGTTCATAATATTCCACGTGTTTTATTTTATGTATAATTTATAGATACAAATATACTTCCTATTTGAATTATGGATAAGTGTTATTTTTATCACATTGTCATTTGCTGTATTTAAAGCGGAGACCCATTGGATTGAGGGGGTCTTACACACACACACTCACTCACTCACACACACACACACACACACACACACACACACACACACACACACACACACACACACACACACACACACACACACACACACACACACACACACAGTACCTCTCGCCCTTCATCCGTCATCCCTCCGTCTGCGTGAGGCTGGCCACGACCACGGAGGAGGCGTAATAACAGGTTCACCATTACCCGTGGCCGCAGGTGACGCGCGTAGGGGCACATACGTTATAACTCTTGGCAAGCCAAGGGATTTTAGCTAACCCAGTTCTCACCACTCGTACACGCACAACAATAATATGTAAAAGAAACAATTGCATTTATGAGCCTTTAAAGCCATTCTCGGAAACATTTAATGATATTTATAATAATGTTTAGTGCCCCATTTCTTAAGAGGTATTCGCTTTACCACAGATATCCCCAGATGCGACATAAAAAAAATCCGTTAACTCCAGGATTTACGTTAGAGGAACCGCAGAATGCTAGTTTCGTGCAGCATATTGTGCTTGAGTTGTGTTGGGACTGCCCAAACATTTTAACCTGTCCGGGATTGAAAACAGATTTTCTTGGTTGTGAACCGAGCTTGCTACCAACTGCACCACACACCACAGGCCACCAATGTATTTACTCGTGTGAGAGCGATAATGATTCAAATTAGTATATATATTTTTATGTCTAGTGTTTGTACAGTTCCAGTGACAATACCGCGTTCCCATAATTGGTTCTTCCATACCATACCGCTCCGATGGATTTATTGATCGGTTACATACTGTATACTGTATACTGTATACTGTAGATATGAAATACCGTTCAGTATATTGAATTTGTTTGGTTATGTTATGCTTGGATAGATTGATTGATATAGGTGTTGCCACATGCACAAATTGTCCATCTGGGTTGCATATAATACAGTGACTCAGTGACTTGGCTCTATAATCTCCTGGGCCGATCAGGAACTGCAGGAATCGATCACTGTGTTCATTCCTCTACGCCCACACTTGCGATATTCCCACCCTCCCTCTTCGTCAGTTGCTCTATTTCATGTTCTTTGTCTCCTGCTCCTCTTCCTCTTCCTTCGTAATCCTTTCTTGTTTCCCTTTTTCTCCTCTTTACTCTTTGTGTTGTATTTATTTTGTTTTGTTTTGTTCGTGTCCTCTTCATCGTCCTCTCCTAATACCCTACATGTGTCTGGTTCCTGTCTTCTCTCCTCTTCCTGTTGTTGAACTCTTATTTTCATTGATGTTATGTATTTTATCGGTATAGATGAGGGTTCTCAATTGTATTATTTTCAATTGTCATCAATAATATTTATTGATAGCGTATTTTTTACATGGGCGGGACACGTGGAGTAGGCTATGTTGTAGAAATGCAAATTTAGATTTTGAACAGTCTAAATAAAGGCATGTGAAAAGTATCTGTGAATTGACATTGGAGAGATGTAAGGAAGCACATACTAATATTTGTATTGCTATCCTGAGAAATGAATACTACCTTAAACATTTAAATCTAGTGCTTACACTACCCAGCACTTACCAAGTCTCTTCTGTAATATAATTTGATACCATCTCAATACTATCATGAGATATGCTGGCGTTCAGTTTTAAGGTGTCTATTGAGCATTCTCCACCAAATTCCAACACATATCGCAACCACTATAACTCCACCCCTCCCCCTACTATAGCAATAACACACACACACACATACACACACACACACACACACACACACACACACACACACACACACACACACACACACACACACATTCACTCTCTCTCTCTCTCTCTCGCAACATGTATGGTTCCACCATCACAGCACTTTCTGTATCGTAGCAGAGATTTCCTAGCTTTTATTATGGTATGATTACCACCAATTCCAACACCCACCACTACTATTTGTACCTCCAGGAGCAACAACAGAAAACAACAAGAGTAATAATAACGCTATGACCAACATAATTGATTCTGCCACAACCAATATAATACCCCACTCATCAAAAAATAAATACTACTACTACTACTACTACTACTAATAATAATAATAATAATAATAATAATAATAATAAATAATAAGGCTGTGTCCAATATCAATACTCTGCCACAACTACTATAATTCCCACTCGCCAGAAAAACAACAATAATAATAATGACAAAGCTATGACCACCATCAATACTTCTGCCACAACTACTATAAAACCACACTCTGAGCATAGTAATAATTTCTCCCCACTCATCTCCCCGCCCTGTAGCTCTACCACCACCTGCTAGCGTATTCCCCGCCTCCCCCCCCCCCCCCCCCCCTCCACACACACACACACACACACATACCTGCAACTTGCAAGGCCCCCACCCCGCAACATGCACTTGCACTCATACATGTATTACTCAGGCACTGACTCGCTCTAGACGGGTTTTCATTATGCAGGAATCGAATGACTTCTTTCTATTATGCCATTTTGGGAACTCGAGCACGTACCGTAATAATTAATATTAGTTGTAGTTATAGTTCATTTGAAACCCCCAGTTAGTATGGTGGATTTAATAGCCTGGGCCGGTATTTATACATTAATTTAAAAATTTCCCTAAAAGTAATTTTAACTAAAAGAAAATCCTTAAAAGTTATTCATAAAACATTTAAAAGCAGCTTTTAGTGGAAGCGTTAAGAAGGCTGCCACAACCGCTAGTTCGCTACATCTAGCAAGATTACAATCAATGAATAACGTTTAATAGGTAAGTATAGGCTTCTAATTGCATATACTAATTACTATAAAACATTAGGGTAATTATGCAATATTTTGTTATTGTGAAATCTATTATATATTGCTAAATTGAAAGGGTAATATATTTACCATACCAAAACAATTGCATACTCCGGTGTGGCAGCATCTGAGATAGTTGCCAAATTCGCGAGTTTTCACAATTCGTAAAGTGGGGTAATTTCGGAAATGTTTCGAGTTTGTTTTTTACAATTTCTCATGACTGTAAACACATTGTAGAGATTTAACTAGGTCAAGTGATGTGTAGTGATAATGCGCCGTGCGCCGTAATCCAGGAAGCCTCCTAAAATTATCCCCCATAATATCCTTATCCTATCCGAAATCACCCCAGTTTACGGTAATTTGCGAAAAAAATAGGGTGCAAATAGGCTACTTGTTCTCGGATGTTATGAAATAGGCCTATCTTGTGACAATCCAATATATATCTTAGTCCTTCTACACTCCTTTAATTTGGTCTATTTGTTAGTGTTCTTCCAACAAGTACAGTATAGGCATTTGTCAACGAGGACGCTGGAACTGTCGAGGTTGTGGGCGGAGGAGGAGGAGGATTTACCCATCTAAAAATAGAGAGACCGACCGCGGCAAAAAATTTAGTCGGACATATATACAGTATGAATCGAAATGTTTAAAGTAGGTTGATATATAAGGTGGTAGGTTACTTTCTAATATAGCTTATTCGTTGGAGAACACACAGTGGATCACCTTTGGGTATTATGATGTGCGGGGTGGTATATGGAATTTATGGATAGAATCAAGAGTTACCTAACATACTGCACTTTATAATATATCTAACCTACAATCATACCACCATGAGTTACTCATTCAGTTACATTTTGACCGTTGCCAGATAACGTAGGGTAATAGGCCTACACACTTTCATCTCTGGGTTAAGAGCTTTGTTCTGTCTCCTTCATGGTTTAAATGGTGTACTTCGATTAACTCGCTATAGGCCTATTAATCCAATTAATCTTTCTAACATGAACATTCCTTGGCAGGGGGTGGCGGATTTGTTATTCAATCATCTTCATCGTCCTCTAAAAGTAACTTTTAAGCGCTAACAGTCCCAAGGGGAGCTTTTAGTTTTCGCTGGGTTTAAAAAGCTACTTTTAGCCGCTAAAAGTTTTTTTGCCCAACTTTTAAGTTTTAAAAGTTGGCGCCATCTTTAAAAGCTACTTTTAGGCCTAAAAGTGCTTTATAAATACCGGCCCTGAAAACGTGTCCTGAAAGGGAACACATTAATATTATCTTTCAAAATCTTCTAATGATCTATTATGGCATGTGGATAATTCAGTGTTTATAGTGGTATACAGTATATTGACAAAGGCTAAATATGAAGGTAGTTCTCCAGTCTCTGTTTATGAAGCGTGTCTGGCGTACACAGTAGTTTCGTCTGCTTCCTTTCGCTGGGAACAATTATTTCTAACTTGTTTCCCAGTAGTCGCCATATTGCCAACCTTCCATTGTGAAACCTTTGTAAATCTAGCAGTGCGATGTCCTTTAAAATCTGGTTATGTTTTATAAAAGTCGGTGCACATGAAACATTACTTAGTCCATTCTTACCATGAATTTACTCACGCATCATGTCTATGTTAGTGAATTTTGATTGGGAAGATATTGTTAACATTATACCCAGATTTCAGTTGATTAACTAACCTCTAATGACCATTGTTAACATGACCAATATATTTATTCACCTCGGTTGAAATGAGTTCAGAGTCAGTCAAAAACGTATGACTAACCAGACTGAATCAGTCAGAGGCTTGGTTGACAGTATTGTACTCATTTACGGTTTCCATGTCGATACTGTAATTACTGTACATATGGAAGATGGCCGCCAATTATTCAACATAGCGCCTATTAAAAATAAAATAAAATCAAGTAAAACACAGTATATAAATGTTCCATATAACTGTATAATTATATCTTACTCCTCACGTCTATACAGTCAACCGCGTGATTCTTGCATGACCTATCTTTCCCCCCCTCCTTAAGCCTTTGACACCTCACCCAGCCACCATTTTACCGTACATCGTCAATATTTAGTCTTACAGGGAAATCTACCTTGGGGTTTTAACTGGGCATGGCTTTCCCGTCAATAAGGATTTTCACACACAAGGTTTGATTCATAAGGTCGTGGCTGAATAGGTAAATATGTCTATATATTTTTTAGGCATATGAATATTTGCATACTATGTCTCTTTCCGCTGTAAACGCCTGACTATAAACATTGGTGGTGTCAACAGAACCATTCTTTATTAGAAAGGGATTTCTTAATGCAGGTGATGATATTGTCATTTATGCAATAAAGGAACCAAATGCAATGGGTTTATCTTGTTATATGCTTCACTTCAAAAGAAAAACTTATATTTCTTCACATGCCCTGGCTCTAATTTTACTTATATAGTTCAAATAAAGCAATCACCCCATGCAAGAAATTACCCTGTAGCAAAAAGAAGGTTTGATTCCGATATCTACCGATTAAACCCAGTATGTGATAGACTTTGACTGGCCAAGGTGTTTCTGAGTGGGTCATTACTAAGATTAATTAAATCTTCTGGCGATAGCTAAATATGAGAGAGAGAGAGAGAGAGAGAGAGAGAGAGAGAGAGAGAGAGAGAGAGACTTGTATTATGTCATCCCATTCCACCATTTGGCAACTTACTGTATTTTCTAATTATCCCAATTCATTGTCTTTCTATTAAATTAATACACATCGATTATTAAGGGAGGTCTTCTCGGAGTCCTGGTTGGACATTTTGTTAAAGCCAGTGCAATCACTTTATTATCCAGTTTTCAGTGAATTACGAAAGTAATAGCAATAATAATGTTAATTTATGTTTATTAATACAAATAGTAAGGATCCTGGAGCAGCTTAAACCATGGATTACGAAATAGTATCCCCATAACAATATATAATTGACAATTAACCAAAATAATTAAATTGTGTTGCCATCCTACTGAATAATTATTTCAAGATTGTTTCCTTAGCTATGAAAGGTCTGTCCTAACCTCAATGCATTCAATGTTTTCACTGGGAGGTGTATCCCAATCTGGCCAAAATCGTCTATGAGTAGAGAGAGTATATGAGAAAAGTTGACATTTGACTGAAAGAGCTAAGTACCCTTTCTCCATGCCAATCACCTCCTCATAATCTCAATATATCATTATCTATTCCCCCCCCCCCCTTCATCCGACGGACCCCCCCCCCCCCATGCCCCACCACCTCCTGGAGACCCGCCAAGACCCAGGTTGAGCTTCTTGGAAAAAAAAAAAAAAACACGATATATATATGAACCGTCAGCCACAGGTCGCCATAAATCAGGGTGGCGACGTTAACTCACATAGGGCCGGGTCTTGCTGACTACTGTACAGGATCACGACCTGGTATGTAGATGGCCGGATTTTTGGTCTATTCATTAATTTATTCATTTATTTTTTAGTTACCTTGCTAGACCTCCATCAAGCTTAGAAAAACGTCACCTAGATCCCCCTTCAAGATAAATTTGTAAATTTTTTCGATAGAAAAATGTTCCTGCCGAAGGCCGATTACTCTTAAAATTACAGGCTCGCTATCGCTCGCCAGGAAAAAATCGACACCTAAATGGCACGAAAGGTTTTAATATTGACAAAGAAATGGGGCCCGAAAGTTATTAAAATTGCCAAACTAATGGGCCGAACGTCATACAATCTGAAAATCAATGGGGCTAAACACGAGGGAGAAGGGGGTACAGAAAACGGTCTGCCTCCCCTTAACTCACACAGGGCCGGGTCTTGCTGACTATTGTACAGGATCACGAATGGCCCTGTATGTAGATGATTGTGTCGCCCCATTGTCACTTTGGTCTCATTCAGAGCCGATTTGCGCTTACCTAACCTATCATATATATATATATATATATATATATATATATATATATATATATATATATATATATATATATATATATATATATATATATATATATATATATATATATATTAGTTTCCTCCTTAGACCTCCATTAATCTTAAGGGGAGGTATTTAGTTTGTTCCCTAGACCTCCATCAAGCTTAAAATTACACCCCCTTGAGTCCCTTTCAAGATAAATTTGTACATTTTTTCGGTAGAAAAATGTCCCGGCCGAAGGCCGATTCCTCTTAAATTACAGGCTCGCTATCGCTCGCCAGGATAACATCGACACCTGAATAGCACGAAAGGTCTTAATATGGGGTGAAAGTTCTTAAAATCGCTAAACTAATGGGGCAAACTTTGTATAATATCAAAAGCAATGGGGCTAAACATGAGGGAGAAAGGGGTCAAGAAAAGAATCCCGGAAGTGGAGATCTCCCCTTAAACACATACCCCCCCCCCTTGAGATAAATATGTGCATTTTTCGGTAGGCTGATTCCTCACTATTGCTCACCAGGAAAACAAATAACGATACCTAAATGGCACGAGAGGTCTCCAAATCGACGATATTGTGGCGAATGTCTAAACATCCCAAAACTAGTGGGGCTTAACATGAGGGGGAAGGGGTCCAGACCCCCTTGAATAAGCATACATACTTACATTACCATCACCGCCATCATCAATACTACCGTCGATGAAGTATAGCCCCCTCCCTCCCTCACTGCCTTTATGTTAACAGGTAATAGTAGTATATATGGCTGGGGTGAAGGAAAGACTGAAGGAAGGAAGGAGGTGATGGTAGTAGTAGTAGTAGTAGTAGTGAGGGCTTGGGTGATAACTCGGCCTGGTAGACAAGCCGGTATTGATATTTCATAAACTTGCCGTCCGCTGAAGCCAGTCGTAGCCCCCCCCCTGCTCACTACCACTACACCAGTCTTGCCTTGCCTTGGTTGTACTGGTTACTATCCATTTGTATACTTTTATCTCTACATCTACTACGACTGTTATTACCTTTTTTTTTTTTTAAATCTTGGATGTCGTATTTTGAATAGGAGTGGATAATGTGAATGTATAAACTGAAATTAAAATTGCTTAGGTTCAGGAATAGTATTACTAATACTACCTCTTTCACTCCCATCGATATTATTCTATTAAATCCGCTGTATAATTATAACTGTCATCAAAATCACCATCATCATAATCAGGAACCCTGTTATTGCCCTTTTTTACCCAGTCCTTTTTTCACTCTCGCGTCTGTTTCTACTATGGCATCGCTGGCGTTGCACATACTCTCACCTTAATTAAATTAGTATAATTAACAGTATTATCAATATCAGCACAGTTATGAACCTTGCCATTTACACTTATCACAACCACTACTATTACTACTGCTACTACTACTACTACTATTCTATTTATCAACGGGGACAATATATGTTATGTTCTTTACTGTGGTTATAGTATTTTAAAATACTCTTTTTAAGATTTATTTCCTTAAGAAAGCTTGGTGCAGCAGTATATGTCTTATGAATTAACTGGTACTGTAATACTTTGTTTTTAGGGCGGGTGCCCAACCCCGAAAAGGGTTGAAATAGGGGAGCTATCCCTCCGCCAAAGGCGGCTTTCTAGGGCCTTTCCTAGCTGATGCTGAGGGTTCTAGTCATGTGGTGATGGGCTGGTCTATTAGAGTGAGAACTGAGCAATCTCTGCCATACCCATAGCTTACTCCGACTGTTCCTTTTACTTATATATTTTCTAGATCTCAAGTGACGGCGTCTCTAACGTGGATTGACCTCCCAATCTACCAAGATTGGAAGCCAAAGCGTCACATTTTTCCCTTGCCCCTCAACTTTCTCTTCATAATTGCTGAGGGACACAGGGCCCTGGGTGGGGCTTTGGTTTCCCGGGCATTTCCGCACCCTCCTCAGCTCCCCGCCATGGAGTGGCTTCGGTCACCCAGGCTTTATTGTGGTCGGCGGGGAGGGTTCTGTGGGGGCGCTCGGTTATGGCCTTGGCCTTGCTCAGGGCCTTGGGGCTGTTCGGCCAGGCAGCTTGGGGAACAACAACAACAACAACAACAACTTTGTTTTTAATTAAGGTGAATATTTTTACATTTTATTATTAAATAGTTGTAAGTCTTGAACGCAACATATGTAATATACTGTATATATAAATTATGTATATTATGAAATAAAGATAATTGATTGATTGATTGACTACTACTGCTATCATCGATGTCGTTGCTATTACTATTAGCTTCATCACTGCATCACGAAGTGGGGATTGGGCCTGAGTATATAGATAGATAGATAGATAGACAGCAATAATTACTACTTATCACAATGTTCATGTTGCTCTTTCCTCGCTTTTATCCAAACGTTTTCACCAGCAACACAACCAATTCTCACTGCCCTTACTTTTACTATAATCATCGTTACTATTACCATTATTTGCATTACAACTATCACTATCACCATCATTCTCCTCGTTACTGTTAAATATATCGTTCATGTCTCTGTCATCGTCGTGTTAGTCATCATCATCATCTTAGTCATCATTGTTGTTGACACCATCTTCGTCATTAATACCATCATCAACAAAATAACTATCATATGAAGGGTCGATTCCATTTTGTTCACCTTTACTGTAACGATTCATAAACTTTCTGGATCTTTGCTTTTAATTGTGCAAATATATCTTTATAAATTTGATATCTATGTGATTTTAAATGCATAAAACCATACTTGCCATTTAGAGAAGCATACATTTTATATTTTTCTCATATCAATATTTATTAGTTTGTAATTATTTTAAACAAATCGATTCTCGGGTTGAGTATGTTTTATTTGACAGTGGACATATACATAGACAATTCATAAATCAACAGATATCAATTCTTCACAAGGTGTATACAGTATATTTATTCGCACCTCAAAAGGTTTAATAACAAATAACACATCTTAAATTCATTCACTTTCAGGCTAATATACTAAAAAATTAAACTCCTTTAAGAAAATGAAGCAGATTAATCCTATCAATTATATACAGTATTTCATCGAGGGTGTAGCATAGGCCTAACACTCTGCCCCGAAAGAAAAAACGTACTTGTGTAAATTATAAAGTTTGAATTAGCATTTTAGCATTTTATCACAGCTATGCTCTCTGAAAAGTGTTGGTTCTTATTTGAGACTATTTGGTTAATTCTACAGTTTCTAGTACTCATTAGGCCAGTCAACACCTGATCGTCCAACAGGTATGTATTTGTGGCCCCACATGGAATGTCAGTGGCTGGGGGAATCTTAACTGACATCCTGGGTGACCTTTTGATTCACTTATTCCTACTTTACTCCACACTTGCACAACCTCTACTTCAACTGTCTCACCTCACACTATCTTAATTTTTGTTTCACCTTACCCACTGCATATTGGTTCTACCTCATACTACCTCAATTATATGGCTTAACTTGACCCCTTGTTTAACTTTACCCTGCCAAATGAGTCAAACGAGGGCTTCGTTCGACAACATTTTGTTATTGGGAATTATACTGAAGGTACCGTAGGTGATTTAGATAGCTTAACTATTAATGAATCTTTAATTCAGAAGCTGTCCAATCAAAATTGCTGAAACAATTACTGGCAATGGTGCTCATCGGATTTCACCTCTACTGTCTAATCGTTACCTCACATCACTTTATCTCGTCCCGCTTCTCGCAATCCCTACCTCACCTCATTCAACCTAACTCGCCCTGATGGATCTCACTTTCCTCCACTCCCTGTCTCGGCTCATCCTGCTGTACCACATTTTGTTTGACCTCATACTGTTGTTCTACCTCTTCCCATACCTCACCCTGCTCGAGCTCAGCCTGCCTCACTTCCACTCTCACATTACCCTGCTCCACTTCTTGTATCACGTGTCTTCCCTCACCCTCATGTATCTCCCTATGTGTCACGTCATAATGGTGTTCTACCTCCTGCCATACCTCACCCTGATCCAGCTCACCATCCATCATTCCCTCTTGCCTCACCTCATCCTCATCCACCTGCTGCTGTAATTGGCCATGGCTAATCATCTCACTCTGCCTCACTTCACCAGTGATTTCCTCTCCTGTTATTATGAATCCCTGTGAAATGGCTGAAACTGCCGACTCTTCTGTCAGTACAGCCTGCGTCTCTGGACAGTGACTCAGGACGACTTCGTTACTCACATCCGGGTTATTCAGAACTTCATGAATAATGGGCCCGTGCATCAGGTCCTGGTGAGTGTTGTGCGGCAAACCCTCACTCTGCGTCATGACTTCGGCCGCCTTGGCAACGACCTGTAGGGGATGAACCATGGATGTTTCTTGAAGTAACTCGTGTTTGTGATGCAGTAGGGAGGTTACATGGTGCTCTATGGTCTGATGATGCTCTATGGTCTGGTGCTCTATAGTTTGGTGGTGCATCTCTTGTGACTGAGGGTAGAGAATTATCTGACTGTGGGATTGGCAGTGCTCATCTGTCTGACCAGGTATCATCGTTGTGTTTGAGATCTCCTGTGTATTCAGTGTGATGATCTGATCTGCTTGAACCATGACGGAGCTATCACCTGCATTCTTAACCTCTTCCACTCGAACATTCTCGATAACTTGCTCTTGCGAAGGGAGTTGGAGCTGATAAAAGAAAAAAGTTTCTATTATTTCTACAATAGTATTTCTCAGATATTATGATGGAGTTAGTATATGTTTTCATGTTATAATTGGTACCTACAATACATAAATTTATATTTTTACTAAAAATTGAATGATGCTAAAACAAAACAACACATTATCCTACACTACACTACACTACACCGAGTACACTAACACGAAATTATTCACTGGGTCTTCCATAATCTAACCAACAGCACAGTAATGATATCAACATGACCTTCTACAATAACAACTGTCTTATTTTGACATATACTGCAGTATTATATGACCCAAAAATATTGTCCCACACCTCCCTACACCACATCGTTGACCCAAAATAATCCACCTTAACCTACCTACACCACAGCGATAACCCAAAATAATGCGCCATAGCTCTCCGCCCCAGCAAATATATTAACCTACACAACAGCGTGTAGATACAATGGACCTTCACTTCATCTAATACTTCAGTTGCATCAATTACCGATATCGTAATTTTCGTGCCAGGAATATTAAAAACAATATGACTTAGAATAATAATTTTAGACTGCCTACTTTTTCTAAGTATGATGTAATAACAAGTAATAATTTGTTGTGTCAGAGATCTGTTATGACATGTCTCAATTATATACTGGTTTGAATATCTGGAGTCCTGACCAGACCCTCCTCGCATACCCACTAACCTGGTGGTGTGTTGTGAGGTGTTGGAAGTCCCTTGGGGTCTGGATCATGGGTGAGATGGAGATACAGTCGGCCGGAGAGGTGGTGAGACCCAGGTATGGCAGCAGAGACTCCACCTCTGCCGGGTTCTGCATCAGCTGGTCCGGTAGTATCAGAACCACCTGCCGCGTCCCATCCTCATCGCCTTCACCCTCAACCACCGGTTGAATCTGAAAAGGGTACATAGTAAATTCAGATAATTCTCAAGTTTTCCTAGCCAATAGTTACAATAAATTGTAAAATTATCACGAGGGCTACCTGCCTCGTTCCGTCCTCCCACTTCAGTCGGATGTTAAAGAAACACAGCGAGCTGAACACTTTGACTATGAGCAATTGTATCGTAACCTGAATGGTATAGTCAAACACCTACCAGAACAGAATACTATAAGATACTCTTCATTGTTAGTTAATCGTAATTCTAAATTCTTTGGTAATGGAGGTCCTTCCAAATCTGAATATAATAATTGTCTATTATAATCCAGAGCTAAAAATGGGTTTAATTACAATGTTTGGTATTGTGAAGATTGGATAGCTCTTTGCAATATATTTGTCATTTGAATTTGTGTTATATGTGAACTGTTTCTAAGATACTGACAAGCATATCAAAGCAACCAGACAAGAATCGTAGAATGTAATAACATAAATATATAAAAAACTAATAACATTTAACCCCTTGAGGATTATGATACATTTTAGCAGTTTAATCTAGCTATCATTAGACGATTGTATGCTTAGAAGATTATGACCCTTAGAAGATTATGACGCACTGTGACAGTTTATTCTGCCTGTCATTAGACGATTTTATACAATTTAGGAAGGATTTGTTGGAATAATAAGGGTAAAGACTATCTCAATTAGCCATTGATTCCCATACACCCTTCTTTAATCTGAATAAAATTGTGTAATACTAACCAGAAAATATAAATGCGTCATCGTATCTTCTAAGGGTGAAAACAAATCTGCGAGCGATTTTGATTAGTTCTTTCGTCTTTTTACTGTGTTGTCCAAGTTTGGGTTAGTTTATTTTGCATGTTTTACATTATAATAAACTAAAATAAACTCTACCAGAAGCTCACCATAACCTTGAGCATCTGTGTGGTGCTGGGTTTGTGGTGATGTGGGTGGTGACTGCTGGTGGTGGGTCTAGCCTTTGGGTAGGACCGTAGTGATGGTGATGACTTTGGTGATGACCCGAGCTTCACCACACCCTCTTGGCTCACTCGACGACCTGAGGAATAGCAGAGTGTGACGTTGAAAGGCTTGTATAGGAGAGGTCATTTATAAGCTGACACTCTCTCTCTCCTAAAGAATGTGATCGAGATAGTGATTTTTATGGAGTCCCTTTATAATATTTAGGAACATCTGGACTTGCGTGGAATATTAGTCAAAGATCTATCTGATATGGTATTTATATGGAGACGAACATACCTGGATACAAAAGACTGGTAGTATTATCAGCTCTCCTTGCCACCTCCATATCACTTCTCTCCGGCATCATCACAAGCACCTCCCTTTCTCCTCCAACCGCTGTAGTATCTATATCCCCTGCCTTGCCTTCAGCGCCTCCTCCTCCTCCTCCTCCTGCTACTACTCCTCCACCTCCCGCCGCTGAAGCCTTGCTCTCGGCCATGTAGTCGTCAATGTCCAGGGCTTTGCTGAGTTGTGAGAGAACGTCCTCCTCACAGTCAGCAGTGTCTTCGCTGTTGGGGTCGTCGGCGTCTTCTTCGTTGGGGTGGTGGTGGAGTTCCGTTGATTGACTGTGAAGTGGTTTATTATGGTATATAAACTGTACAGATGAACCATAAATATACGGAATGCATTGTTGGTTGTCAATGATTACACACATTGAATGAGTAGAGATGAACCATGGGTATCTGGGATAAAGTAAGGAATGCAGTAATGCGTTTCATTGGTTTTCAGTATAATAATATAATTTCCTTTGTTTGATGAAATTCTGTAAAGCAGTATAAATGAAATTATGAAATTTAAGAAAACAGATTGTTAAGCACAAATAATGTATTTGCTTGGCAGCTTTTTTTCAAGTGTTCTATATAAAACAATGCAGAAGAATTAATTTCATTAACAAATTTGGATATGGTTTGAATTGGTTGCACAATAATATGAGAGAGCTCGAGAAATAGAATGATATAGGGAAGCAGGAAAATGAATGAAAGTAAGTGAATGATGGAGTTTGTTTACCTGTGTCGCTTCTTGTGGACGTAGGGGAGGGGGGCGTTAGTGAAGGTGGTGTCCTCGTCCGGGTGGTAGTACGCTCGGATGTGGGCCTTGACCTGTACGGGTGGGTTGGTTGGTTAACATGGTGGCCTGGGTACTGGTGGGGGTTGCTGTTGTTGTGATTATAGTGACATACTGTAGGTGATGGTGGAGAAGGCGTACAGAGTGGTGATGGAGGAATAGAAGGACAATTAAAGGATGTAGGAAATGTATGCAGAACAAGAATAGAAGCAGAAGATAAGAGCAAATATAAACAAGTAAAATAAACGAGGATAGACATAATGTAGGTATATTTAAATATTGTACAAAATACGTGGTCAGGTTGAAATATAATTCGTCATTCAGCCCCAACTCTATCATCATATTTTATGTCAGTATCATAGTATCAATAATAGTAATACAAACTAGAATAACAATTATAATACAAATATAAATAATATAATTAATATTGAAATTATTATGAAAAATTACCACATGTAAAACTAAGACAACCCTACGGAGTACGGAGTAAACTCAACGCGTTATTGAAAAATGATGAAAACACAAACATGAAAAATCTTCTTCGTTAATTACTGGGCATAAGTCCAACTCCTTTACAGCGATAAATATGAGGTCGCTAAAAACGTCCATGTTTACTTTGAGAAAGGGCTAGCAGTTGGGAAATATTCTCTTTTTTAAATACTGTACATACGGAAGTAGTTAAAGACCTATTTTATATTTGTTCAATATTTATAAATTTGTGAAGATGTGAGTTTAAGAGAGATTATGTTGTGGAAGGTTATGAGAGAGAGAGAGAGAGAGAGAGAGAGAGAGAATAGAAACAACAGGAAGGAAAAGAGGATAAAGGAGATGAAAGCAAAACGAGAACTAATTAATGATCAATTGATCATGTAATCAAGTCATATATTTTTCCAGGCAGTCGGATAAATCACTCCCTCAGCCTCATTCTGAAGTAGCACTCGAGCGAGGTTGACACTGTGACGCCAGGCACACTCTATCCTGCCTGACTCATGAAGGTAAAGTCTGACTGATTGAAAAACTGGACCCTTAAGTAAGCAGAAACAAGTAAAAATTGAACCCTTAAGTAAGCAGAAAATAAAATAAAATTGAACCCTTAACTAAACACAAACAAGTACAAATTGAACCCTTAAGTAAGCAGAAACAAGTACAAAATGAACCCTTAAGTAAGCAGAAAAATAAATAAAAATTGAACCCTTAACTAAACACAAACAAGTACAAATTGAACCCTTAAGTAAGCAGAAACAAGTAAAAAATTAACCCTTAAGTAAGCAGAAAAAAAATAAAAATTGAACCCTTAACTAAACACAAACAAGTACAAATTGAACCCTTAAGTAAGAAGAAACAAGTAAAAAATTAACCCTTAAGTAATCAGAAACAAGTCGACCACATAGCTTAGGTGTAAAAGTAGAGAGGATATTAACTCTCACTCCTGATAGACAAGGTTAGCTTCGGTAGTAATGGCCTAAACTCAAATAATTGGTTGTAGAATAGATAAGGCTGTAACAGTGCTCCCTTAATTGTGAAATTAAATAAGTACACATAATTTAAACACGAAATGAGAATGTCAAAATCTGCATTTAGTGAATCAAGATTTTCGTTGCAATTATGCAGAATAGATTTTGTCAACATTCTGATTTTAATTCATCCCCAGTTCATCCTTAGACGCACTAAATCCTCTGGACATGATTATACACCACTCTGGCGTTTAATACCAAGAGCCATGAATAAAAGAACGAGAGGAGAGCGATCAACAAGGGGCCTGAGCCGTGCATGAGAATTGGCCGCACCCTCTTGATCAGTCCACGGGGAGAGTTTTAGATAGTAGAGCCACCGCGGGTTTCGCCCGTTTTCCAAGGGATATTATTCGTTATTTCATATGGTAATGAAATGATACATTTTGAAGCGAGTAAATACCCTCACTACTCAAGTGAATCAATATTGAATTATATAAACAGAGATTACGAGACCAATCGACGAGTCAGTTGCATTACTCCAAGCCATGGATATAATACCTCCAGATCATTATGTAAGCGGTTGAATCTACAGGCTATAAAACGCCTATGTCTGGATGGGGAATTGATATATAAAGCACACAAGCACACACACACACACACACACATATACTATATATATATATATATATATATATATATATATATATATATATATATATATATATATATATATATATATATATATATATATATATATATATATATCCCAAATGCTTTGGAATTAGCTTTTCAAATGAAAAGACGCATGTTTAAGAACTATATATTCAATGAACAATATACAAAACATGACCGATCACTGTATTGTACAAACAAAATTTCAGTGAATATTTGTTGATCGCCAAACATGAAGGGTCGCTGCACAAGGCAAACAATGAAGGCTACTGTAAAGATCTGAGCGTAATTCCCCTACTAATAAACGGCTCTGCTTGCTCCTCTATACCATACCCCCTGCCCCCCTCCCCTCTTTGGTCAACCCCCTCCCCCCCCCCAACCCCCCCCCCCCCCCCCCCCCCCCCCCCCCCCCCCTTTCGTCTGGTCTGTGTGCATGGGAGCAGCTGAAGCCACGACCCCAATAAACTTTGTAATTATCTATGGCTGTAACTGCACTCCTAGTACTTTAATTGCTCTTAATGCATATTTGTTGTTTCTATGAGCGTGGGCATTTTCGAGCAATTGTTGATTATATATATATATACAGTATATATATACTGTATATACCGGTATTATATTTGTTGTTTTATTATATATTGTTGACCTGGCCTGGGCATGTTCGCAATTTAGCAAGAACAATCATAGGCCAGTGTGAGTATTTATGTGTGTTCGTTTCTTTTAACAAATAAGAACATAAAGGATCAGAATTTTCATTCATTTGATGGCAGAACTTTATGTGTTTTTTCATGCATACAATTGTTGGTAGAATTGTCATGTTGTACGGACCTAGCTATATAAAACGATATATAGATTCATAAGCGCATATGAAACGACATGCATACCAGTGTACACAGATATAATAATAGTCTGGCTATATCTGTTAGTTAGTCCAGCAATATATGTCTAACTTGATTAATTTGGATAGTCTGAGGCGCTCAAATCTCTTTATACCTTCAGATATTTGCTCTAAACAGTGACTAATTATAGTAACCTTGTCTGTTCACTGTATGCAAGACATAAAGCTTTGTTCCATTATATTTAATACAAATTAATGATATTAGTGACTACCTCAAATTTGACAGCCAAACGAATGATTAACAGCTTGATAAATTAAATGTAATTGAAATTGTTACAATAAACTTTCCTGACTAACCCAATTAAACCAAAAGAAGAATTTACATTGTGCGACTCTTACCTCGTCTTTGTTTAGGAAAGCCTCCTTGTGCTTATCCAAGAGATGGATCTGGAAATCCTTAGCGTAGTTACTCTTGAACATTTCTACTTGGAAGTCCTTTATGTCGCTGGAGCCCAAGTTAATAGTTATCTTATTATGTGGTGTTTCCTCTTGGATCATATTAAGAATGTTCGTAGCCCCATTGTCCTGTTGCTGAGAGAGTGGTGTATCCGTCTTTATAGCGTAAGTAGAGTAAGCTGATTCCACCTTGAAAGTTGAAGAATTCGAATTAAGGGACTTCAATGATGCCAACTCCTCATGAGATGTTTGGGACGTAAAGGGCTCCTCATTGCCTTGAGTTTTCACAGTTTGAGATAACACCGCACATGGATTCGAATCATGAGACAGCACATTAGGAGCATCTATATGATAAGCTGTCCCCATGGCCGAAGAGGAGCCTACAGGTGCTATATTAGCAGACAGTTGTATGGAGGTACTTGGCTGTGAATCTGGAGTGGCTAGTTTGAAAGTGCATGCCTGCGAATCTGTCCTCTCTTCTGGGTTCACAATTGACTCGTCTGCCACTGACTCCATCTTAATGCCCTTTGAGGTTCCTAGTGAATTTGGGGTTTCGTCTGTAGTGAAGCAAAGGCGACACTCGTACATGAAGCGGTCGGGGTGGCGCTTAGTCTTCAACATGTGCTTCCGTAGGTTCTCCTGGTGGGGGAAATGTGGAGGTGGTATTAGTCCTTATTTAATATATGACTATTAATTATTCTACCTACCGATAGTTGACGTTATTCAGATTAGGAGGATTCACATGATACCAAAGAGAGTTATTTTTTCAGACCGTAAGTATACCATGTAAGTAAATGGATATACATATATACATACCTTTGACTGCAAGATACCACCAGTTAAATAAAAGTCTGTTGTATAAACTAAAATATATAAGAATAAGACTCTAAATTTGTAATTTATTATAGTAATCTGGTGTTAGTGTTGTTGACACCAAAACATTCCTGTGGAATATTACGAAACAAAAAATTAGAACATTTGATAGATACAGCACACAGTCCCCTCACTCACCCACGAGAGAGAGAGAGAGAGAGAGAGAGAGAGAGAGAGAGAGAGAGAGAGAGAGAGAGAGAGAGAGAGAGAGAGAGAGAGAGAGAGAGAGAGAGAGAGAGAGAGAGAGAGAGAGAGAGAGAGAGAGAGAGAGAGAGAGAGAGAGAGAGAGAGAGAGAGAGAGAGAGAGAGAGAGAGAGAGAGAGAGAGAGAGAGACTTTGAACTTGAGATTGTTGGTAACACTGTTGACAGCCCAACGCTCCCAATTGTTACAGAACAAAAATTAAAGGAAAGAGGTACAAAACTGTTGGCGAAAATAGTAACCGCTCCTTGAACACCACACAAACTCACCGGATTGTGGGAAGAGGGGGTACTGGTAATACTATTTACAGCACAATATACAGTACCTGGTGGTTGCAGAGAAAGGCAAATCGATAACTATATTAGTTCAAACAAATACAAATGAAAGGAGTATTAATTATAAGTATCCCAAGAGTAACCCACCTGATTGTTACAGACGTAGGTGCAGTAGGGGCAGGCGAAGGGGAGGGCCCCGGTGTGTAGTCGAAGGTGCCGTCGCAGGTGAGGGTGGCGGTAGGTGGAGTAAGAACAGTGAGGACAACCATACTTTTCACCATCACCTCTACCATCTCCACCACTACCATCACCACCAGTAGCCTGCTTGTGGGTCCTCCTGTGCCTGCACACGCAACACAAACAACACCAACACTTAGCCAAACAGTCACAGGCGCTTCGACCACCGCCACCCTGCTACCGAACACTCTAAATTAAAGTCTCCAAATTGATGCAATAGATCTTACACGCCTGGACAATATTCGGCGAGACTATAGATATGCCGTGAGTGAAGAGCATGAATATTACTTGGGACAAATTCACAATAACGTCGAACACCGGGAATGGGGGGGGGGGGGGGGGGGGGGGGGGGCGGTGGTGCTGATATTAAATGGGAAATTTACGCAGCGAAACCGTGTGAAACTGACTCGTTCTTGGCAAGTTTATATGATACTAGGCGTTCTTAATTACCGGAGAATGTGTGTATAAAATGTGTATTCAATACGAGTGGTTAAAACATAAGTGTAACTTTTAATCTTTTCATCCTGAAATGTAATTCCTAGGATTGCTTGTCGATAGTCATATATATACTGTATATATATACAGTATATATATATATATATATATATATATAATATATATATATATACAGTATGTATGTATGTATGTATGTATGTATGTATGTATGTGTGTGTGTGTGTGTGTGTGTGTGTGTGTGTCTGTGTGTGTGTGTGTGTGTGCGTATGCGTGTGTGTTACATAAATAACACCGTAAAGGATGGAATCAAATTTTCGAAATTCAAAGAGAGAAATATCCATGCACCTAATGGTTGACTTCATCCGTGTTATTTACTTTAAAATTAGTTTTGAAGTTTTAATGTTTGATAAACATTAAATTTATGGAAGTGGATTGTGAATTCCAGACACTTATGGGTTGAGAATAAATTAGTTTTGACTAGCAGAGGCTCTAATTTGACTAGCAGAGGCTCTAATTTGTGAAAGAGGGTTTTTTAAATTATATCAAGGAAGTAACAAACCCCTTAGTATCATCAGGAACTACATGGCCCATTTGAAGCAATATCAACGAAATATTATCTATATTACAATGCAAGGGATGCAACATCTCGTAAGGTGTAAGCTCATTATTGAGTATTGGATTCTTGATCATTGTAATTGCTCTCTTTAGTAATATATTCATGTGTCATATTACCACCTATGCACATACACATAAACAAACGTGTGAGAAAGCGAATTTGAGAACATACATGACTTTTTATTACATCACACATACTGCCTGTATATACAGGGATAACTTTGTATCTAGCCGTGTAAACGTTCTATGTAACTTAAATATAACATTGCATTGGCCAGTATAATGTACTGTACACAGTAAAAGACGCCCGCGGAGTGAAAGGGTTAATAATGTGATCCAAGGTTTGTTTAGTATTCTGGCTTGGGGAAATTTATCAGTGACAGGTGGGTGGATTCTTGACACCTCCGCGCCATAATTAAGGTGGCACCCCTTTCACCTTGCAGCGGGAAGGGACGCCAGCTCATCAATTCACAGGAAAACGTAAATAAGAAGCCTTGAAGACTATTGTGGCGGGCTCTAGCGGTGATGAACACAACGAAAGCATGTTTAGCTGCGCATTAACATCAAGAACCATCTTCTTCATAGTTTTGTTTTAGTATTATGAAACGTATTTCAAACCAAGTATTTGTTTTGCTTTGGGTAGTATATTATAATTAATTTGATGATTCACACTACATTAAGCGAAAATATTTGTTATATGGGGTACCTGAATGTATTTGTTATATGGGGTACCTGAATGTATTTGTTATATGGGGTACCTGAATGTATTTGTTATATGGGGTACCTGAATGTATTTGTTATATGGGGTACCTGAATGTATTTGTTATATGGGGTACCTGAATGTATTTGTTATATGGGGTACCTGAATGTATTTGTTATATGGGGTACCTGAATGTATTTGTTATATGGGGTACCTGAATGTATTTGTTATATGGGGTACCGGAATGTATTTGTTATATGGGGTACCTGAATGTATTTGTTATATGGGGTACCTGAATGTATTTGTTATGGGGTACCTGAATGTATTTGTTATATGGGGTACCTGAATGTATTTGTTATATGGGGTACCGGAATGTATTTGTTATATGGGGTACCTGAATGTATTTGTTATATGGGGTACCTGAATGTATTTGTTATATGGGGTACCTGAATGTATTTGTTATATGGGGTACCTGAATGTATTTGTTATATGGGGTACCTGAATGTATTTGTTATATGGGGTACCTGAATGTATTTGTTATATGGGGTACCTGAATGTATTTGTTATATGGGGTACCTGAATGTATTTGTTATATGGGGTACCTGAATGTATTTGTTATATGGGGTACCTGAATGTATTTTGAAGGATCTAGCCCAACAATAACCGACTGAAAGAATGGCCCGCAAGATGAAATTCCCTTTCATGTATCGAAGCGCTATATTATTGACTCTTTGTGGCCTCTGCACCTGTGATGCTTGCCTACCTGTCTCTCCTGATTACCATGACAACAAACACCGAGGCTCTGTGGCGCCAGTCAGTCGCTATCATAAACCAGGGGGTCGCTATCTCCGCCCCGCCAACTGTTTGCCCAAGTCACGATAAGCCTTGGAAATACGGCGTTGATAGGTCCATAGATGACTGCAGGGCCCGGGCAAGCAAAGTGTCTTTGTGCATATAGGCTCAACTGAAGTGACGTCTCAAGAGCAGTTTATCATTGGAGTTTGAATGACTATCTGGCGCCAGCAAATTTGACAGAAAGTTTGATCAATAGTTTTGTTTGTTTGTCATTCAATAGGGGCTAGAACAAACAGGTTGCAAATTTCCACACCCATTTTCCGGTCGGCTCTTCCCAAATGATAGAAATGTCGCAGCTCTCACTCTTTTTAAGTAATTAATTAGGGGGTCACGATTTTTGTCTACTTCGCTGGCGCTGGGTATAGCGGATAGGAAGGTCATCTGAGACTAGATAGACGATCATTCAAGATATAATAACTTGTAGTTACTAATTATTTGGCAAGATTCTATTTAGCTATAGTTACAACATTACCAAAATTATAATAACATTCATTTCAGTAAGATTGAGTAATAAATAAATATGATGTCCTCAATAGCCTCAGTGGCATTTAGACATCTGTAATTTGGTAATCGTCTAAACAATAATATAAATTTTGCTGTGAAAAGCAATGGTTTGGGTAGCCTACTAATCATAACACTTAAACAATGTTACATAATATAGTACGAATACTTTGCTTTTAATCAATTTAGGCGGTATTATGAAAACTTTTGTTACAACGATCACTCAATGAGCAGTCTCGAGGTGATTTTTAGATAGTATAAATATCGCGCTGTGTCTTTGGGTTCTTTAATCTGCGCGAAATGAGAACATTTGTAGTAAACGGTGGGGGTCAAATAGCTTTATAGTGTATAGATTTTGTATGTATATATATATATATTTTTTGTGTATCTTTAGAATATGAATATATGCATAATTTAGCAGGCAGTGATGATGGTAGAAGTTAATACGTTTATATATAATTATATTGCATTGGGTAAAAAAAAAAAATCTAAGGGACCAAGTGCAAATTCACCAAGGGAAAACAAAATATACTATAGTATATATATTGTTATATGTTTAACTACCGGTATATCACTAACTAAACAAATACCGTAATTAATACAAAAATACTCCTAATACTCTATATAAAACCCTAATTATTGAAATTACTACACTTTACAAAACATGTTATTGAAACACATTACTTAAAAAAATACTGATTTTTTTGTTTTT
The DNA here is from genome assembly GCA_032716605.1 of Paralithodes platypus. Taxonomy (NCBI): domain Eukaryota; kingdom Metazoa; phylum Arthropoda; class Malacostraca; order Decapoda; family Lithodidae; genus Paralithodes; species Paralithodes platypus. The sequence continues at coordinate 43,957,821 of CM064495.1, forward strand.
AAACTTACTGTTTGAGAGCGCTGCTGGACTCACACCGCACCCCACAGACCTCACAGAGTGGCCGCACGGGAGGGCCTGCAGCCAGAGTCACCGTTCGGGTCCTGGCTCGCTTTGACTTACGGGAGAAGGATGTGCTGGGCGAGGGAGTGGTGGTGCTGCAGGCGTAGATCTCTTGTTGGTGGCGATACATATGCCATCTGTTGGGGAAAGGGTAAAATATAGTTGGTCATTCGTAGGGGTTAGTTTGAACACCGAAAGAGAGAGAGAGAGAGAGAGAGAGAGAGAGAGAGAGAGAGAGAGAGAGAGAGAGAGAGAGAGAGAGAGAGAGAGAGAGAATGCCGATATTATTTTAACCCAAGGTGAAAAGGTATGGCTCCACATATTAACAATAGTAAGACACACATACTCATCCTCTAACCTGTTTGTGAAAGTCTTGCCGCAGGAGTCACAGAGGGCAGGACCGTCAGCTGCCGCGGGCGCCTGGTCTCTAGCATGAGCGGCCAGCAGGTGATTGTCCCGCCACCCACTCTCAGGGAACTTACGGGAACACAGGTTGCAGGTGTATGGCCATTCATTCGTGTGGCTCAGCATGTGCCCCTTCACCGACAAGAAAAACAGGCTCTTCTGAAATATCGAGCAGACAGAGATTAATTTGTTTCGTGTTTTACTTCTATTTAATCGGTTGGTCACATAGATTTATAATTTTATCGTGGGAGACGAGTGAGAAAATATAGAACTTATTACTGGATATGCCAAATTTTTAAAAGTAAACCAAATTAATTGGGTTTTCTGATAATTGAGAACAGAAACAGTAGATGTATATACCGAATATACACTTCTGAAAAATCTATGATAGATAAAGATTAATTACAATTTATATGGCATATTACCTTACTTTCTTTCTCTGCTCATACTTTCCAAAGTGTATTTTTTACTTTTCTCTTGATTTCTTAAAGTCTATTTTATAGAAAAGAACATTTATATATATATTTCTACAAATAAAAAGGGAATATTAAAAGTAGGCGGTATGCTATTAACAAGGAGAATCTTTGTGCTGTACTGTATAGTTACACAAATGGCAATCTTGATCAAATAGGAAAACCAGTGTGACATAATAAAGGACATTATATTATCATGGAAAGTTCCCTAATTCAAAAAACGAAAAACTGTAGCTACTGTAGAAAATATATGTGACTTACTTTACATAAGTGGCAGATGAATTTATTATCTGGTCCTCGCGGACCATGTATAATCGTCTTGTGCATGAGGACGTGAGCTAAAAGGTTGTTCTTAAAGTTGCAGAGGTCACATTTGTGTTCCCCAGTCAGGTCACCAGGAGTCTGTTTGCATGATCGTTGGTGTTTGGCAAGGTCACAGCGCAGCGGAAACACAACGCCACATTTGTGACAGGGTGTGCAATCTTTCAGGTGTTCATTGGTCATATGCTGTCGCAGGGCAGCAAGATCTTCTGCTTCTATGTAACATATTCTGCAGGCTCTGGAGACAGAGATCCCCTTATTACGCCACAGTGTAGTGCGATGCACTGCTGACCGTCGATGGGCCACAGCTTGGTCGTTTGTGGAAAATGCTAGGCCACATACAAAGCAGTGGTACTTTTTGCCACTTTTATGCTCTGAATCCTCGTGGGTCACTTTCATATGAACTCGTATTTGATATTCACGTAGAGCTTTAAAAGTACACTGGGAACAGCTTAGGAGGCGCTGGTCATTCAGTTGAAAGCCAACTTCTTGGTGATGAACACGACGGTGAGTGCGGTACTGGCGCATGTACCTGAACACACCGTCCCCCATTGGACACACTATGGCTGTTCTGCTTATGATTACCACTTGCCGTGTCTGCAGAATACAATCCCTGGCATTGTACAAGTGATGAGGTGTTTGTAGGTGACGAACAATATTGGACAATCTCATTTCTTCTTCATCGGTGCAGGCAGAGCAAGAGTACAGTGTCTTGATTTCAGTTTCTTCTGGGTCATCTTCGTGTTTCTTTATGTGAAGTAAAAAGTCTTCTTGCAAATTGCAGTAGAATTTACATCCATCACACATAAATGGAGAGGTTTTAATAATGGCGCTAAAGTTTTGAAACAATAATTTATTGAAGTCACAATCAGTATCATCACTCCTGCTTTCTCTGTATTCTAGTTCATTATGAATGTGAGCTAAAGATGCAAAATGTAATGCTGCATATGCCTCCCCAAAAGAAAGCTTACAAATGGGACATAGCATCTTTGGTTTAACAAGAGTTGCCTCCTTGATTTCATCTTCATCTTCATCCATAGGCACCTCCTTCTCCTTTTTTATGTACCTCTTTTTGCAGTCGGTCAGAGATGCTATTACTCCTTCAGCAGTATCATTTCTTGGTACTGTTGGAGAATAATTAATACTTTTATCAGGTGCTGCTGTAATTTTTCTACTTTTCATGTGGGCAATTGTTGACTTGAGAAACAACTTTGCTGCCAGCTTCGTAGAACGAACAGGTCTGTCAGGTAATATTTCAGATGGGACTACTTTGGACTTTCTGGTTCGCTTTTTCCCTGAGGCCTTGTTTTCATTGACGATATGGAGCTCTGAATTTAGATGACGCTCATATGCCCCTTTACCTTTGAGAGTCCTACTGCATGCCTGACAATTATACTCTACACTGCTCCCGACTTTTTTAATGTTAGTCATTTTTTTACCCGGCAGCCATTTACCCTTTGTGTAAGTGGGTGGAGGCGGCATCGCAGACTCTTCTTCTTCAGCATCTTCCTCGCCTATCTCATCCTCCATCTCCAGTTCATCCTTGGGAGTTTCTGGCCTCCATTTTCCCCCTGTAGAAGGTGGAGGTCGACTACCAGGCCTCCACTTGCCTCCTGTATGATGGTGTGGAGGCCTTGTCTCATCATCTTCATCGTCATCAAACTCATCATCTTCGTGCCTTCTCTTGGTTCCTACCTTAACACTGCTGCGGAGGTCAAGAGATGAGAGAAAATCATCTTGACGTAGGTCATGCTTAGGTTCATCTGCTGGGCTTTCTTCACTAGTTTTTGGGACTTCCTTAGTCTCATCTGTTGCGCTATTTCTGTGTCTCTGTTCTCCTTCTATCTCTTTGTTTTTGACACTTTCTTCAATAACTGAATCCGAAATTTTAATGTGTGCCTGCCCTTCTTGTTTAGCTTTACTTTGTTCCAGTGTTGGGACAGTAGTAAGTAACTGTTCCTGTGAACTGTGTTGGAGAGAATAGAAATCAGAATATCTTGACTCAAAAGTTTTACTTTCAAGCTCATATGACATGGAGGCAACTTTGAACAGCCCCATAGCGTCACTGTGAGGCTCAGGTTCGCCCTCATGAGGAACTTTATTGTGGTCAGTGAATGTGTCAAAGTGCCTGAAAAGAGTTATATTACTTGGGTCCTGCCCATGAGGTAAGAGTGGGTCAGTGTAACCTGTTAAATGTACTTGTGCTTGGTTATCTTTGTGGGAGAGAGTTAAACCTTGCCCCTTAGATTTCAGTTCACTGTGGCTGTTGGGTATGGGTGTGCCTCTATGTGCTTGAGGTAAGGCTGTTGGGAAATCCTCAATCACACTAAACGTATTGTGTAAAGGATTCATCTGGGATTTATCAGCTGGTGTAGCAGAGGCGGATGTTGAGGCCACATACTTCCCGCTTTTGGCATTGTGCCTGTGTGGAGTCAAGGGTCTATGAGATCTTTCTTCTGATTCTTCCTTATCGTTGTGCTTGCTTGTGGGGCACGAGTCATTTCTTTCAGCTGTATTGTCGTTCTTTTCTCCATCAGTTTCATTTTTAGCACCCGTTGCTTGTTGCTGATATACCGGTACAGCCTGAGTTTTTTGCTTGGTGGTACTCTGTGCACTGGTCTCACATCCCGCCTGTCTGTGCTGGACGTAGTTGTCGAGACCGATGACAGTGGTTTGGCAGCGGAGACACATGTGGGAGTCATCAGCTTCATCCATCTTGGATCTTCAAAGCCAACAAGGAATTTCTGGAATAGTCGAGAAAGGGAAGAGTGTATTATGCCATTTATTTGTATTTGTTAATTTCATATATTTTTTATTAATGCATCTACTGTATATACCAATGTATTCATTACTATACTGTGCATTATCTTATAGGTAGGATTATTTATATAATTACTATTGGTAATATACTACTACCGGTACTAATAATAAAAAAATAAAACAATAAATAAACATGTCATTCTGCGTGAAAGATAACGGGTAATTTTAAGAATGTCTAATTGGCATTGATTTTTGTATTAATACAATAGAACGTAAAATAGTATATATAGTTTTGTAGTTGATGTACAGACAATTATATTCTTAAATTCGTTTTCAGAGATATACTTCCATAATTAGAAATATGAAGTCCACAAATACGTATGAGTGGGCTAGAGACTATGGCATCCGAGTGTACAAATTAACTTCCCCATTACAGTTGAATACAGAAACAAAATTCTACGTCCCGATAATTGACGACGTATTCCAAGTTGCACACTGCCTGGTTGCGGGGTCACGGGAAGCACATCAGCATATATCAGGCCCAATTTAGAGTTCGGGGGCGTATTTTTATGATTGTTTATGGGCGTCACCGCTGATATGTGGCACGCCCGCAGATGAAGCACCCAAATTCATATCTTGACGCGGGCCAGTGAGTAATTGCAAATGATACTCTTTATGGAGTGGACTGGACGGTGGTGTGTTGGTGGGGGTGGTGGGAGGGAGTAGAAGAGGGGGTAATTTTTGTGTTGGTGGGAGGGGGGTAGGGAGTGGGTGGTAGTGGTAAGGGGGGGTAATAGTTGTGGTAATGGTGGGAATGGGGGTGACTGGTTGGGGAGGAAGGTTGATAAGAGTGGGAGGGGGGGGGGGGGGGCAGGGAGTGAGTGGGGGCGGGAGGGGTAAGGGAGGGAACCGTACTGGTTGTTGTGATGGTGGGAATGGGGGTGGCTAGTTAGGGAGGAAGGTGGATAAGACGGGGGGGGGGGGGGGGGGGGGGAGTGAGTGAGTGGGAATGGTAGTGGTAAGGGAGAGGGGTTTGGGACCCGGGGCTACTTCCCCTCTCCAGTATATCACCTTGGGTCACTTTCTCTACCTATAAGTAACCAATACTTTCTTTTTCAACGTCCTGGGTCATTTTCCATACCGTTCATGTCACCAATACTTAATCTTTGAGCAGTTACTAGTATCTGCCCCCCCCCCCCCCCCCCCACACACACACACAGGATGGGGGCCGCTGCTCAATAAACTCGTCCCTCGGGGCAAACTAATTAAATCAAATATTTTCCTATCCACCAGGTCCCTCGTTCTTCTAAACCCTCTCCCTCCCCCTTACTTAACAGCTTCCTCTCGATCTCCTACCCTCTCCTATCCCCTCCCTTCTCAGGTTGCCTCTAGTGCATCTCCCCTCTTAGCTCACCCAGTCCAAACGTTCATAGGTCACAGTCATGGACTAATATGTCGCCTCAAATCCCCAACTGACTGCGTTTGTGCTTCAATGTTATTTACTTTACTCGCATTACTTATCTTTCACCTTTACCAATCGGCCTAGTGAGGACTAAGATATCTATTTCTGCTTGCTCTTCTTTATAATAATTTCCCTAGCCCACTACCATCCCCTTGCCCTGTGACTCTCCATTCCCTGTTCCATTCCCTGTTACCGCTACCCATTCTCTTCTAACTTCCCCCACAGGTTTCCACTACCCACTCTATTCCCCCATCTCCTTTCCATCAGGTCACACTACTAGCCCCTTTCTCCCCAACCCACTCGTTCCTTCTACCCCTTATTCCTCCTCCTTCCTATCCCATTTCTTCCCCACCCCCTTCCCCTTATTAACACTACCCTGCCTTTTCCTGCCCCCCCCCCCCCCCCCCCCCTATGCACACACCCGATCACAAAACCATCCTCTCTTAGCCCCAAATCACCACTACCAACTTTCCACCCACCTACTACCCTTCTATGCCTTCCTTTAACCCACCACCCTCTATCCTATTCCTCCTCCGTTCCCCATGTCCCTCCTACCCTCTCTCCTCCACTAATCAACTCCCTCCCACCTCCTACTCCTTCATTCTCCCAGGTCAAGCCTAACTCCACTTTTAAATCCCGTATACCAATCACCCAGTTAATAAATACACACTCTACCCTCCAATATCCTTAATTCCCCCCCCCCCCCACTTCCCCCTCCCTTTCCCCACTCTCCAACTCCCTCTCACCCATCTACCTCTCCCTTCACCCATGTCATGGTTACCCCCTTTCTCTCCCTCTCACCCTCCTATCCCCCACATCCAGTCAGCCGCCCCCTCCCCCTCCCCCTCCCTGCTTCTACACCGGTATGGGCCCAGTATTTTATGCAGATGCAACGACTCGCGATGGCACTGCATATGAAACATTCTCTCGCCAACGGTAGACAATATCTGCACAAACACCATCATACAACTATTTGGGTCCCGATACACACATACTCACACACGACCTACAACTAAACAGCGGAATAATGAAAGCTGGGATATTGCCGCCGCCGCCGCCGCTTATAATAACTGTACGGGCGGGTTGGGGTCGTGGTGTGTGACGTCCCTGCCATCCATTAGAAAAGGTGATCTGGAGGTTAAGGGGGAGGGAGGGAGAGGCAGTTACTATAGATAATTAGATACATAGATAGAGAAAAATCGGGTTCTTATATCTCGCTTAGTATCATGTCCATGTATTGCTTAGCATGTTTTATGATTTAAAGGGCTATATAATACACTATTAACAGATAGGCTATTTATTTCAGATTTGGAACAACATCTGATAATCAGAGAGCAAAATTTGTTTAGCGCGTTTCATTTATTCAAACCTTTTCTTGACGTTTGAAAGGATCTTTGAAGTTAAAGTGTTAGATTAATCTCCGTAGATTTAGTTATAAAAACTGAGAATATTTTCATCGTTGCTATTTAACTGTCGGACAACAAAGAACTTAGCCTTGGTTTTCGTTCTGTGTATATAATTGTTTACTACATCAACATAGATTTAGCCCAATGACAACGTTGATATATTTGAGCACTTCCGTGTAGGTTATATTTGTATATCTGTTATATTTCCGCTCAGTATTTCAACTTAAACGGCGACAAATCCCAATCCCAATCAAAGTCTCCGTCGATATATTACATAGTTAAGTATACAGTATGGTAGGTAGAAGCATATACATTTGTATGATATGACTTGAAATGCATGAAGTAAATTTATCAGAAAAGGGAGAAACTAGTATGAAAGATTAATGCACTGCTATCAATGTTATGTAATATAATTATTATTTACAGAATTATTAGTACTATATGATAAAATAGCAAGTGTTAGGTGAGTACGAAAATAATAGACGACTGTTAGATAACACGAAAATATACATAAACGCCTCTGTACCTCTCCCCTCCTCCCTCCCCCTTACCAGCTCTACTCCCTCCCTCCTCCCCCTCCTCCACCCACGCCTGTTCCTTCTCCATTTTCTTTAACCTGTGAGCGCTAAGGTGGGGAAGCTTGCCTGTCTCTCCGTCTCTCGTCTACCTTTAAATTTAACCTGTCCTGTGTGTTGTTTGTAATGGCGTTGCTGTATGGTTTTCAAGAACAACTCCAACTATTGTGTTGGTGGTTAGGCTAAAACAGTATATAAATATTTAAAATTGCGAAAATCTATATAATATAATATAAGTGAGACAGAGGTATAGAGAGAGTAAGAGTTAGTGTAGTAAGTTTAAGTTGGAGTGGGAAGAGTCAAGCATAATCATACTAACTTTATTATACAGGTAGATACATCGATATATATATATATATATATATATATATATATATATATATATATATATATATATATATATATATATATATATATATATATATATATATACTGTATTTTCTCTCTCACTCACACACACACGCTCTCTCACTCGCACTCACACACACTCTCTCTCACTTCGCCGCCCCCCCCCCCCCCTCTCTCACTCACTCATTCACTCTCTCTCTCTCTCTCTCTCTCTCTCTCTCTCTCTCTCTCTCTCTCTCTCTCTCTCTCTCTCTCTCAGGTCCTATCAAAACAATCGATACCGTCCAGCCTTGGCTACCAACAAGCCCCTCACACAAACTGTTGTTTTATATATATTTGTGTTTATGCATTAATTTAGTTGCTGGTGTTGTTTTTGCTTTTTTATGCAGGTGTTGATATTTGTGTTTATACATTAATTTAGTTGCTGGTGTTTTTTATTTGTATGCAGTTGTTGTTATTATTATTATTATTATTATTATTATTATTATTATTATTATTATTATAGTGGTTTCATTGTATTGTATTTGTTTTACCATTTCAATTAGGGGAGTAATTGTGAGGCTTTCATAATTAATTTCCCATTCAAGATATTGTAGGGCAATTGTATCAAATTTTAAACACCTATCTTAAAATCACCCACTACATTGCAGGCTTGTTATCGCTCGCCAGATAATTATCGAGACCTAAGTAGAACGAAAAGTCTTAAAGGTGACAACAAATTGGGGCGAAAGATCTTAAAATCGACAAAGTAATGGGGTGAACATCTCAAATATCAAAGGTAATGGGGCTAAACATGAGGGAAAGGGGATTCAGAAAAACAAACAAACACCCCCTTAATGCAATAACAAATTTAGTCTGTATTTCCCAGGTAACGGTAAATTGCCACGGCCCCATATTTGGTACTCACCTGTTACGAAGATATTGTAGTGATATATGTTGTTAATTACGAACGCTATGAAGACTATACCTTCATATGTTTTGAAGGCGATGTCACACGAGTGATTTTTCAGTCAATTTTTACGGGCAATTGTAGTCTTGCAGTTTCAAAATATATGTTCCGGAAGAATTAAACCAGCAAACATATTAACCTGCCTTCGATCTAGTTTCCGATGCCAGTGTGAAAGAGCGTTAAAATAGTAAGAGAAAAAAGTTGTTCGTCGACAATTGCCGGAAAATGCGCTCGTGTGACACCGGCTTTAGTCGAGTTTTAAAGAGCTTATTCGAGTGATGAGGTTGGAAACTATGCAATCAACCTATTAAATCCAGTGATAACCTTGTATTTCTCCTTCCAGATACTTCCAAACCAAGAGGAACAACACGGCGTTTAAGGTAAATAGACGATTATTTGTTATAATGTGATTCCATGTTTTATCTTAGCTATCAGACGACAATAATCAATTTAGAAAGGAATCTAAGGCGGAGTTACAATACTACTTTTTCCGACAATATTTCATCAGCAAATTTGTATAGCAACATTCCAAAACAAAAATCTACTGTAGTTTCAGACGTTTAGCTGAGGTCTTATTCATCTTAAATTCAGAAACTAGCAGACAGAATTGCTAGAAAAACTGCTGGATAAACGTGACATCTTTAAGCTGTTGTCTACGAGATATATAGATAATCAAGTTATCTAATGAGCAGTTTGAGATACATGTAATTTGGAATAAAGGAACACCATGAGCCGACTATATCTTTTGATCGGAAGGGGAAAATTTGTAAAGATTCAATATGGTATTGCAAGGGAGTCTTTTGAGCACTTTCTACATTTTGAACACATTAAATAGCTGATATATGGTGCAGGAGAGAGAGAGAGAGAGAGAGAGAGAGAGAGAGAGAGAGAGAGAGAGAGAGAGAGAGAGAGAGAGAGAGAGAGAGCTAATCGTTCTGGATAGATTTGAGTCACTCTGTACTGATCGGACATGCATGAACAAATCAATTATTATATACAAAAATAACACGATCGGTTGACTACTCGCATGTTCATTTAGCATAAACAATAGAAATTCAAGAGGGGGTTAATTAAAATCCAACTCCTCAATAGTTATTTCTTTATAATAGATTAACAAAGTGCAGGCTAAGAGGGGACCTAATTCAGGTTTTAAATATTATTTATGGTTAACCGTCTTGGTGGTGTAATGGTTAGAGTGTTTCAAATTATGTGTGTGATAGCCCTGGTTCTAATCCCGGTGGATCACATATATACTTTCAATAATTTCATTGGAGGTGTTTGGTGTTGTGGTAAAATTAATAAAATATAGATTGACAATATGGATGTCAACAAATACTTCACAATTGATTACTCAAATTACTGTTCAACCTTTCAAAACTAGACTAAATAAATATATCGCGTTTACAAACGAACAGTACCTGTGTATACTGTGCTATCCTTTCCTGATTCCACATGGTAAGAAGGTACTCATTATACGAATTATTTGTATTCCTTGATTACGAGACATTATATTATACTTAATACAATCAGCTACGTTACGCAAAACTATTTGGAGATAATTATACAGTACATCATCATATCAAAATGTATTATGATTGAGTGTTTATAAAACCATCGCAGTTCGCATGACAACAGTGAGAGTGGTGTACCCCCGGAATGACCTTGTTAGAACTGTGTGAACAAATAACAAATAGTGACAAAATGCAGTTGTTGACCCTTAAAAAAATACGAACATCCGGGGAATGGGCCTGTGCGCGTGTGTTACTGCATACGGCTCGCAAGTCATCAGTTGATCATTGAATTTATCGCCAATAATTTGGAAAAGTTAGGGTGTCTGTTTTACAATGGCCCAGATATTGACTGTATACAGATGCCCCCCACCCTACCCTCCCCTTTCCTCTTCCCCTCTCCCCCAGCCTCCAGCCCCCAGCGATCAATGTATGTAATCAAAGTTTTGTTTTTATTTTGTTTTCATGGGGACGGACCGAGCGTGTAAATTCGATTAATATATTTCTGAAACTCTTGCGTCTATATATCTTACGGTATTGGTCGTGTCGATGAACAAACATGTGAGAAAAACACTGATGTGTTTGTTTTCAGCGTTCGAGTATTTCAGAATGTACAAGCAAAATTCGATAGAGATAAAGTTGAATGATAGGTGGAACGTGTGCTATCAGTGATAGCACACGATTCATTACAGCATATATATATATATATATATATATATATATATATATATATATATATATACAGTATATATATAGATAGATAGATAGCTACTGAGTTTGTAAATTAACACAAGGCAACACTGATCAACAGTTTTGATACGTTTTGGGCAGATATTTAATAACAACCTGTAGGATTAATACGCAAGATATCAGAAGGATAGTAGAGGCACTTGAGAGACACACACACACACACACACACACACACATATATATATATATATATATATATATATATATATTTGCTTCAAACTCCGTGTGTCCAGGCATTTTGGCTCGAACGTCCCTTGATGTTGGCCCTGTCACTCTTTCAACTATGGGGGAGGCACTCGTTATAGGCAGCTCTGCCTTTTGCCTCCCTCACTCACATAGAAAAAAAAAAAAATATATATATATATATGCTATCTCAGTCACCAATATATTCCCATAGTCACTCTTTTATTCTATTATAGCTACCGTATCTCAAGACGATTTTTTGCAACTGATAATACAATGAGAAATAGTTTGATGAAATTATAGCAATGGTAGTAATTGTTCTATGTTAATTTGGATATGTAATATACTAGTGCTCCCTAAATATAATGTTATTGTATTATTCGGATGTTTCCTAATATTATTTTGGAAGGAATATTGGGTATATGTTGCTTTGATTTGCTACGGACGATTCAAATCAACTTATAGATCAGAAAAAGTTCGACTTGATTTCATAATTACTCCAGAACCATATATATTTATCTAGACTTTATTATAAGATAATGGCGGATTAATCCACTGCATCTCGATTCCGCTGCATTCAGTTTTAGACAATCTCGCGATGCAGTATCATGTAGCCATTTAGCTATCACAGGCATGTCAATTCATTGACCCGTGTTATTATGGAAAGCGTACCTGTTGGCATGCATGGAGCTCATAGGTCGTGCTGTAGCTCTTCTTCGTTCATTTGTGCCATCTGAGTAATTCGACGAAGCTGCACGTCAATATATGCTGTCAAACGTGGAAAATGACATGGACACGAACTGTCTGTCTTTGTGTGTAACTTCGTAAATGCAGCGTAACGACTTATTTAGCTAGTGTAGCGGTAATGTTACAGGTAAATTTTGTGTATTTTGGCTCTGCTAACAACTTTGGTCTTACTGTTCTATGTCGTGGAGGCAGCCGTTTAGGAGGAGTAGTGCGTCATAGGTTCTGGATATGACAAAACGTAGCAAAAAGATCTAATCAGCGAGTGTAGCGGAACTCCGGCAAGTTTACTTTATTAATTTTGGCTCTGCGAAATACTTTGGTCTTAGTGTTCAATATTGCCGTTTAGGAGGAGTATTGCATCAAAGGTTCCGGAGATGACAAACCGCAGCAAAACGACCTAATTAGCGAGTGTAGCGGAAATACGGCAGGTTCACTTTGTTCATTTTGGCTCTGCAAACAACTTTGGTCTTCGTGTTGACTGTTGTGGAGGAAGCCGTTTAGGAGTAGTGCGTCAAAGGTTCCTCTTCATAACGGAATCGGTTAGTATTATTGTTTTATTATTATAAATAAAATCGTCTAATAATAGCCAGAAAACAGAAAAGAAATGCGTAATCGGATCTTGAAAGGGTTAAGTTGAATAAAATCACCTATTGGTAACTAGGACACTATTAGATTATCGCCATTGGGCAAGTTACGCTGGGAAATACTTTACTCTTGTATACGATGAGGCTATCTTTATTTCTTTATTGTGCCATCATTAGAACATTTTATTCAATTTAGGAGGAACTTACGGGAGTTTGAGAGTTAATTGAGATATATATTTACATCTTTGATTCCTAGAGATCATTTCTAACGTATATAAAATCACCAAAGGATAACCAGAATACAATGTGAAATGTGTCATATGTACCTTACTCCAATGGTAATCCAACTAACAAACTTTATTACAGTATCGCTAACCCTACGGTGTTTACGCTCCAGTATTGATTCCCACAGTCCTCTTTGAAGTTAATATCACGCCTCCCCAGACCCACTTCAAGCTCAAAACAAACCTCTCCTCTCTCCCATAACCCACTGCAAGCTAAATGTGTACATTTTCGATAGAAAAATGTCCCGACCACAGACCCGTTTCTCTAAATTACAGAATCGCTATCGCTCGCCAGGAAAAATCAATACCTGAATGAGGCGAAACCTCTTATAATCTCCAACATAATGGAGCGAATCAGAGGGGGTTATTAAGAGAGAAAAACAAAAACTGTGTTAGATACATTTCCATTGCTATCATGACGATTACCTACAGCACTTCCATAGGTATAAATGTATGAAGCATAAGTATCACTGCAAAATAAAAAGCTGTACTGTTATCCAAGCGTAGAACTGTGGAAAAAATATCAGCTTTTGGCCAATATGTAATATGTACCGGTAGTTTTGTTTTGTATTATTACCGTAGGCTAAATTTCAGAATAGTCACCGTGTTCAGGACATTGCTTACATTGGGGTCCTGGACATTCACAATATGGTGGCCATTACTATATCTATATACAGTATATATAATCATGCAAACTTTAATGTGTTTGGGTTAATTGATGTATTGTTATTCCGAAAAGTTGATTATAATTATATGTTAGACAATTAAACCTTTTAACTAACGGACTTCTATAACCTAAAATAGATTTTAAAATGAGACTTACAATACGTACAGTGTGTGTGTGTAAGGTAGGGTTGTGTGGTGCATATCTCACAAAATCTTCCAAAACGGAATAAAACTGTCTAACGATCAGATAGCGTAATCATATACAGAGAAGGTTAATAATATACTTTGATGATAACCATACAGGTCTATGATAGCCAGATGTAAATAGCAGCCTCAATACCATCTTAATAATAGATTTCTACTTGATAATTTCCTTCCTACACTTCTATCAAGTTTAAAAAACAAGCCCCCTCTTCGAAATAAAATAAGTAAATTTTTCGATAGAATAATATCCCAGCCGAAGACCGGTTCCTCCTAAATTACAGGCTCGCTATCTCTCGGCAGGAAGAAATCGACTCTTAAATGACATGAAAGGTTTATTTAATATTGACAAAGAAATGGGGCGAAAAGTTTTAAAATTGCAAAATTAATGGGGCGAACATCTTAAAATATCAAAACTAATCGGGCAAACATGAGGGAGATGGGGGTCCAGTAAAAAAAAAAACTTAATTATCGTACATTGTTATACTAAATTTATCAATGAAGCTCTACCAATTTTCTGCGTAGTGTAGTATTATGATCAATTTGGCGTTCTAATTGGGGCACCGCGTACGAATTGGCTAGCTATACAATACTGACCATTTAATAAGTGCTTCGATTACTAGCCAACCCTTTAAGGGGAGGCTTTTTTTTTTTTTAGTCCTCCTCCCTCATGTTTAGCTCTATTAGTTATGATATTTCATGACATTCGTCCCATTAGTTGTGCGATTTTCAGACCTTTTGCCCCATATCTTTGCCAATATTAAGACCTTTCGTGTCATTTAGGTGTCAATTTTTTCCTGGTGAGCGATAGCGAGCCTGTATTTGAAGAGGAATCGGCCTTCGGCCGGAACATTTTTCTACCGAAAAATATACACATTTATATGATTTTTTAAGTTTGATAGAGGTTTAGAGAACAAACTAAACCCCCTCCTTAAACCATTGAGCCGAACCAGTAAATTATGCTGCACAATACCGTCTGAGCTCCCTTAACTACGGGAGACATTATATTAGTTGAATACAATAATTTGGTAGCCGTTAGAAATGAAGGAAAATTGTTTAGATCGGAAGGAGGTTAATTGAGGAAAGAGTTGTGATACCTTTGGATGCATAAACACCTTCCTGAGCTAAATACAATCGCCTAATGTTACCCAGAATCTATAGTATGTTTTGTTTTCGTGTCGCCATCTTGAATTACTTATGTACCGGTACTGTATATGAATGTAACTAACTTATTATAGTAATTATGATTTTTGTTGACAAAGTATGCTCCCTGGACTCTCAAAATTAAGCTAATTTGATATTAGCTTCATTTAGGTATCTAATGCCGATCCTCATATTATTTTTTGTATCGGTGTCGCGTACTAATCGGAACACTGCGTACGGATTGGCTAGTCTTCCCTATACAATGACTCAGCACATGTTATAAACAATTGTATACACAAACGCACACATACACTGATACATGCAATCACATATGCATACACAGAATTACACGAACACACACACACACACATTTTGATTGTAGTTAACACCCATACACGATACATAATAAAGCCTATACTTATCCTAACCTCACACATTATTGAAACTTACTGTACCACTTTGATTCACTCTCAAACACAAATCATCCCAAAAACACACACAATCCTTATTAATTACACACACCAATGCATTATTAATCACGAACACCAATGCATTATTAATCACGAACACACTCAATCACGTACAATGCATAAGAGGTGACCTGTTTTTTAGTACGTACGCACTTACAAACATACGTACCCGGTACTCTATTCTTCCGTACCAAACAAATAGTTTCGAAAAAAATAATTATACGAACAATAAACACATACATAAATATATAATAAGTATATACATACAACGTAGGTGTGTTTCATAGAAGAAATATATCCCAGAACAATTCTAACCACGCGACCCAAATTCTTTCACCCATTGGAAAATAAGACAGGAAAAGGAATAGTACTGGTAGTTTCTGCAATATGTTAAAATTACCACTAGAACTTACCAGAGTGTTCTACTAATATATAGGTTATGATGAAAACCTACCTCTTATTAACTGGCAAATTACAACTTATATAATACAAATTGATATCCTGTATACACGTAAACGTAATCAAATTACTCTTAACGATAAGCAAATGTCTAGCATGGTTCAACTAGCTTTACTGTATAGAATCTCAGGCTGAATAATTAAGTTAGATGGAGCCAGTACTAAAAGATTGGTTCTTATTAGGCTTATAAACAGTTAACTTTAGTTAGGAATAACACATTTAAGCAATCAAGTTATAAATATAATAATTGTAATTATTATTTATTTCAATTTCAACAGTTGCAACAACCCTATTTTATCAAGTTACAATATCAGAACTGTTTATAATATATCTCTATTATATATATATATATATATATATATATATATATATATATATATATATATATATATAAAGTAGGTAAGAATTATATCAATACGTTTACTTTCAATCATACGTATGTTTTACTGACATGCATGGTACCCAAGGAGTAAGAAGTTAATCTTAATAACACGGGTCATATAATACCGGTCATTATATAAGTGGCAACAATTTAATTACTTTATATTGTTTATTATATTATTTAACACTGTTCATATGTCAACAGTTGGCATGACGTAAATTATTCTTTCAACATTCTTGTGTATATAAACATGCTGGAATATTCTTGTAAATAACATAAGTGCGTTGTTTGCTGTTTACCAACAGGATTTTACGTTCTTATGATAATTATATGCAACGTTGCTAAAATATAGTTATTCTCTTACACCTTTCTACACACAAACTAATAAATGCGTGGGCGCGCGTGCTCATGCACATATATGGCTTTCAATATACAGTTTATATATATATATATATATATATATATATATATATATATATATATATATATATATATTAATAAATTGTCATTTGATTAAGATGGCAGGTGTGTGCGAGCTGATAAACTTTAAATCTTTACATATAACATGTTGTCTAGTATATTATGATGTATTTCTCGCTCCATATGTAGCCTATAATTATCTACAATCTTCGACCTTTACATTTATATTCAGGAAAGGTGGTGTATGAAGATTTAAGAGTGTGTCTAGGTATTCATTATGACACGCAATTGGTATTTATATAAATAAGTGTCTGGAGGAGTGCTCTGAGTGGCGGGTGTATGGGGTGGAGCGTCGCACTGTGTCCACCTCCTCTGTATTGATCAACCTCGACCTTTAGAGGCTTGCTCATCACTTCTTATTCTCGCCATAATCTCTTATTTCTACTCGAATGTCGGTTGCCCTTGTGAGAAAGTGGACAATTTCGCGAATCAATAGTTAGTGCGACTTGATGTAAGCTACAAGTTACTTGACAGTCAAGGTAGGCTCGTGTATCAACTTCAAATATCGCGCGCAGGTAGTGTTGTGATGAGTGCTGCCATCTACCATAAACAACATGCTCGTATGTTTGACAACTTTGCGGAATTACGCTTTAATCCACCTTCGCTTCAACCCCAAAACATGCCCTGTTAGTTCAAATATACACTGAAGATTTCTGACAAAGAACTAATTACTAATAGCGAAGAAATACCGTGATTTATGACTTGGTTCACCGGGTACGGTACGCCATGTTAGATGGGATGCTTTGTACGACAAAGGAACCCGGAATCTTGTTGTGGGATTTAAAGCAAATCCTGCTCATTCTTGACCATGCTGGATATATGATAAGAATCCTGGTAACATATACGTAATCTGAACATACACATACCTTCATAAACTTCCCTATTAATGATGAAATGTCCTGGTAAATAACATCGTCACTAGTTCTACCGTAGCACTCAGCGGAGGTGGAGTTGACTGACAAGCTCCGCCCACCTCCACGCGACGTCATCACGGAACGCCTACTTCACAAGAGCCCGCCTATATTTACGATGACGTCACATTTAGGCTCCTCCCTCGACCAGATGACATCCCAAGACGGACAGGAACGTTTAGATTCTGACAACCTGGTGCAGCGGGAGGATGTGCTGCCATGCGAGTCGCACTGGCATGGTTTTTAGGTGGTGGTGCAAGGGTTAACTTGTAAATATTCATGTGATTGGAGTAGGCATGTGCATGGTCAGTGGATATATGTTGGATATACAGTGTGTCAGTGAGTGTAGCACAAATATAACGATGAAGCTTTGAGCAAGTGCGTATGTACTACGAAGTTGGAGATCGCTGTAATTTGGTAAAGTTGGAGTGTGGTGGTTACAAGTTGTGAAGGATCGACCTCCCCTGTCGCAGAGCTGTTCCTCCAGCCTCAACGAACCCGCAAGATGCCGCGAAGGAAGCAGGATTGCCCCAAACGCATGAAATGTAAGTAGAGCAAGTTGCAACGTGGAGGTGTGTGAGTATGTGTGTATTCACGCTCACGTTGTCTGTCCCTGCATGTGCTCGCTACTCATGTGCTTATCGTAATTTTTTTCCTCTAAAGTTTAATAAAATAGGAAGTTTGGTTTTCGATTCGTGTATGTGTGTTGTCATCTCGTTTTGTTGGTGTCCCAATTTTAATTGGCTAATTGTCTTGTTTACGTAATGTGTTGTCAATAACCTAGGCTAATTGATTAAATGTAATTTTTATTAATACAATAGTATTTTTGTATGTGTAATTAGTATTGATGTGTTGGAAATTGCCGTTTGTACTGTGTGTAGTTGTATTAAAGACTAGCGTATTGAAATGTTTAGTATAGGCCTAGCCTAGATAATTTCCCATAATTTATTGAAGTAGGCCTAGTTGGACATTTAATTTGCTCTTTTTCCTGGTCAAAGGGTAAATAAAACCTTCACTTATATAGGCCTATTGTGGGATGGTGTATTTAGCCTAGTGAGAAGTAGGCCTAGTTCAGTAGTTTGTGCTATTCAGTGTGGGCTTAATTATCCTATGATTCTTCTTATTAACGTAATATCGGTTTGGGGAGTGTTGTTTAAACGCATTGTATGTATTATGTTTGTAGCCTGTAGCATGAATATTTAGTGGTTAGTGTTTTGATAACAGTGTGCTTTTGACAGAATATTTGGTTAGCCTACGTCATTAACATGACATTTATAGCTATTTTTCTTATTTCAAAGTTATATGTTGGAGATAATATTTTTGTAATGCAATTCGTGGGCATAGGCCTAATGACTATGTTTACGTAGGTGTTAAAACATATTAAATATTTATTTTAATTGAATTGCGATAGGCCTAACGATATTATTTATGCCTGATATGCTATCTAAATATAGAGGGGAAATAGGTAATTCATTAATTATGCTAATGTATTAAATCTACCGGTGTGGTACCATACGTAATAAATGTAGTTTGCATAAAACCATTACAATTTGATTTAATTAGTTCGTGGAAATGCTCCCTTGCACGATGGTTGCCGACCGTGGGAAAAAAAAAAAAAAAAATCTTTACAGAAAATACTAATTATACACGTGACCTAATGAGTGCCCAATTTAACCAAGCTACCGCCTAATGGTATTGTATGAGTGGATGAGTGCATGGTGGTGGTTGTTGAGCTGCGTGAGTGAGCGACCCCCGTGCCAACCCCTGCCAGGCCAGCACAAGCACTCAACAAGTAGTCTTCGCTAAACTCGCCCACCCCCGAACCTCGCTCACTCCAACTTTACCTCCCAAGTTTTTCCTGACGAGGGATGAAGTGAGCCTTGGTTGGGTTGTCCAGGTTCCAGGTTCTTTTGCGAGTTCCTTCCTCCTTCTTTTGTTTTTAACTTGGATCAATTTTTTTTTTTTTTTTTTATTTATGCGGATAATACATCTTTATTCAATATTTCGTCATAGCAGCGTAATTTTTCTACATTTTAACTAACTTTATATAATGTTCTAACTACTAGGAAGATCCTCTAGTAATTATATGGAATAAAACAATCTCAATTAGCCTACCCTTAGGCTCCTACAGGTCCTTCCTTGGCTGAATAAAATTGCCTCATTGTATCAAAATAATAAATAAAAACACCGTACGCCATTTTACTGAATGAATTAATAATTGTCAGCGAAGCAATGTTTTCCCTCGGGTCATTAGCCTACGAGTTTGTCCTTTTCTAAACATAGGACTGCTCTTTATATGGTCACTATGGCTGGGTGAATGGTCAGTGTATGGTGAAGGAGTGCATGTGGGTCGTGAATGTGTTGTTGTCGGTCAGGCTGAGGTGGTGATTTTAGATTTTGGTGCCAGTTGATTTTGGTGCCATGAAAGGGGGGTGAGGGGGGGGGGGGGGTTAAACTAAGAATGGCAGGGACAGTAGGGCCAATTAACCTGTGCTGGTGAAAGGGTTTGATAGGATGTGTTTTATAATTTATTGACACTGGTATGAACTTATATACCTAATTGTGATTACAAGGATAATGTTATGGTAATTAGGCCTAATGTTGTTTAACATGCACTGACAGCACCTGTCGGTGAATAAATCAATACTTTTTTCTGTGTACCGGTACTATATTTTTCATAATCCGAGCCTCACAAACTTCTCATGCATAGAAAGACTTGCGTTAGCCAACTTGGAAAGTGCTGCCATCATTTAGGAAATTTAATTAGGAAAATCACGTAATGGGGTGGAATAATTGCATTTTAAATATATTTGAGTTTACGGGTTAATTGTCTGCATATAAATGGCGGCCGCTGTAGTTATTATTATTTCAGTGTAGGATAGGATGCAACAAGAAACAGTATTACCGGTAGGCTTATCATGTTAGGTAAAAAAATAAATACAATTGTGTGAAATTTCGATCTGTTTGAGAAATGCTATTATTTTTGGTGTCAAGTTCGTATTAAACCGACTCAAAGGGACCCCCATCAACACATATTAAACGTTTTAGTTTAATTATTACGCAATATCGATAAAAAAACTACCCACACAAACTGATTAATGTCAAATTAATTAATGTAGTGCGAGGATGTACCGGTACGGTAGTTTTTTTTTTTATATATAGATTTTTGCGTACGAATTGGCTAATATAGCACCTTGATTAACCTATTTCTAACCAGAGGGGCACTAAGCAGAGCACATAACTCTACCTACTCTGGCTGGTTCTTTACCATTAACCCCTTCCGTACCGGCGACGTCTTTTAAAATTTGCTCTAGCTACTATTAAGCTACCCTGTATATTAAGTTTAAAAAGGGCCTCCAGCAACTAACTGGCTTTGAACTATCTCACTTGACTCTTTTTACTGCAATATGTTCTTCTTAAACTGCACAAAATCGTTTAAATATAGCTAGCCAAAATTACATAATACATAGCCGGTACAGAAGGGGTTAATATCATAGGCCTAAATTTTATGCTGGATCTTGGTTCCAGGATATGGTCTGGATTGCCTTCTAAATTGAATTACTTTCCTTGGTGCATATTCTATCAGCCCCTCCAAATTTCGTGAAATTATCCGGATCGCCTCCTGTATTGAATCACGAAAATCGGTCCATAACGCATGCCCACCAAATTTTGTGAACATTCACGAATCGGCTGCAAAATTATATCCCCCTTTCCTTGGCGCATAGGCTATCCGATCTACCCACCAAATTGTGTGAAAATCGGTTGGTCACTTTGTGACATATCTAGTAACGTATAGGCCTACAGGCAAACGGAGGCGAAAACATAACCTCCGTCCAACTTTAATGGCGGAGGTAGCCTAGGCCTAACTATGATGTGGTCATTATAAATAGGCTAAATTTTAGCTGTCCCTGGAATGCTGAGCTGTGACAGTAATTTCAATACGATACTATAGGTAGCGCCAACGAACAATAATCGTGATTCCTTAACTTCTTATAACTCAAAATGAATGATAGCAATCGGGCTGACGTTTCTATCATTTGGGAAGAGTCCACCAGGAAATATGTGTAGATATTTACAGCCTGTTTGCTCTAGTCACCTTTGAGTTACAGAGAGGTCAGGAATCTAAATTATTTTAAAGTTCGTTGGCGCTACCTTGCCTATAGCTACCACCTTTATTATAAATTAGCTATATTGAAAGGATAGTTTCAGTATTATAAATATAGGAAGGCGTTACTGTAACACACTTGACGAAGGCTTGATTTAAACGCTTAGGGTACGCATGGTTAACTAGCCAGTACGGTGTTCCAATTAGTACGCAGAATTAACATATATACATTCAAATAAACTAATCGCAACAATAGTCGAGTTAGATTTATAAAATGTCATGTAAAAATGTATGATAGGGACCGGTAATGCTGATTTCAAGACATTAGTAGTATTTAGCCTATCTGTCGACTCATTATTGATGTTTGTTTGTTAATCGTTATCGCGTACTAATTAAACCACCGCGTACAAATTGGCTAGTCTATCCTGGTTCAGGAATGCAAGTAGTAAATTCTGCCGTATATGGGCCTATATCGAAAAGAGGAAAACCTAGTCAAATGTTCTGGATATGTCAGACGGTCTCTGTTTGATAAGTTGACAGTTCCCAAACCCTTTGCCTTAGATTACGAATTAATGTACGGTACCGGTAAATATTATAGGCGATGCTTGTTAGTACCGTAGGCAACCCTCATGCGATTAAGTTTAGCTTAAAAAAAAAAATATCTAGGTATCAAAGGGGTAATATATTTTCCACGTCAATTACCGGTACCGGTATTAGTTAAACTCGGATAGGTTATTTAAATATAATCGTCTAGCGAACACTGAATATACTATGAGTTCTATTCTGACTAAAAGGGTCAATTTTACAGCCACGTATACCTGTAGCTAGACTACATTCAAGTTAACCCCTTCAATTTTGTTGTACGCCTTTTAATAGTATTCTGGCTAACATTAGATTAATTTATTCAGCTTAAGAAGGACCTACAGCAATCAAAAGGGTAAACTCGATCTCACAGATCCTTCCAAATCTTAACAAGAGCGTCTAATATTACCGGTATCTAGAATAAAGTGAAGAAACTTGACACGGTATAGGCCTAGTGTATTCAAAATGTTTAGGGCAAGCGGAATTCATGCGTGTGACAAGTAATTTAGGCTTGATACAAATTATATACCGGTATATTATGTTTGAACATTTCTAGTTTCATCACTTTAACTAACATTCTATTTCCTTGTATGTGACTTTCATCTTATCAAAATCCAGGCTATCTATCTTCTCGACTAAATGAACACGAACTACGGTATCGTAACCTTAACTAGCAAAATCAGATTGAAGTTAACGAAATCCTGCCTCGGAAGAATACAGGTTGGCCCGGTTTTAAGGATTATACCCTAATTTTCTCTTTAGTTGAGAGAAGAACTGGTGAAGATATCAGGGGTTGCATTCTTATTATATTATTTAAATTGTTCTGGTAGCCTACCACAATATTTGTTAATACCTAAGATGTAGGCTATGTTTGAATGGTGTGTCTGTAATATATATATATATATATATATATATATATATATATATATATATATATATATATATATATATATATATATATATATATTATATTATATTATATTATATACACGTGTGTTTGTTCATTTAAATAACTTAAGTTTGGTTCTATTTACAAGCCTACCGTACCTTAATAGCTGTGATGCCGATAGGTCTATTTAAATAAGGATAGTTTACGTATATTAATAAAAGATTAATTGAAATTAACCCATTCAGTACCGGTAGCATCTTTTCATTATATGCTGGTAACTATTATTCAGCTTAGGAAGGACGTTTACTAATTAAAAGGCTACAGACTATCTCAATGAATCGCTATAGGTACTACATAGCCATCCTAAGCTTCACAAAATCGTCTAAATGTAGCTGAACTAAAGTATGGTAAAATAGACGTGACTGGTACCGGTACTGATAGGGTTAAAATGTTAATTTTCATTTTTCGTTTCCATCTAGTACCGTTATCTATCTAGTAAGAGATTATGCTTAACACTTGCTAATAAAAAACCGGTACCGGTATATATATATATATATATATATATATATATATATATATATATATATATATATATATATATATATATATATATATAATAAAACATAATAAACTAAATAAAGAGGTGTCAGGAAACTTTATTTTTATTTGACAACCTACCGGTATCAAATTAACATTGTTAGGGTGTTTACTTTTTACGGTCTTTACTAAACTTATAAAATAGCTAATGAGGTCTACACTAGAATTAGTATTGCCTTTTTAAAGTTAAATTAGGCCTATGCAAAATTACTAGCCGAGACAATTCTGATAGTAGTACTCTTGGAATAGCGAATTATCCACTTCTAAAACTGGTACCGGTAGATCAAACTATCGATAATGTGGATATATAAATATAAACGATAGCTGCGAGTAGTTTTTATATTTTATTAATAGGCCTACCTCTACCGTTTTGTATAGTTTTCGGTAAACTATACCAGTTACCTATTAATATATTGTCTTACGGTATTAATAAATATAATACGGGCTATTAATTATCTTATCCATATCTAGCCAGTATTGTTATAATGTCTTTGATCCTCTGTTCGTAAAGTTTAAGCTAGTGTTTCTTATTGGTATTAGCTTTTAGGTCTATTTAATGGTTTCGCTTTGATTTTGTCTAATATACAATAGCTTTGTCAATAATTCCGGCCAGAACAATGCAAAGTACCGTTCCGAAATTAATATAATTGTTAATAGCCTATGTATAAGATAAATACATACGGTACTATTTTTTAAGAACAAGTAGAATAATATAAATATTATTTTACCCATAGGCTATTGTTTAGGTTAGGCTACTCTGCTGTACCTGACCGCCATTGTACGGTACCGTACCACACCAAATGTTACCCTTCGTATCATTGCACCTAGGACTAACATTAAATTAACAGAATCTCGCAAAGCCAATTGATTTGATTAATTTCATCACTAGGGTATTTGTTTAAGGAACCACTGAATCGCGTCTACATAGCAAATTATTGACCACAAATAAAATAATATTACTACCGAGTGGCTGCATTTTAGTCATCAACTCCTTGTATGAGTCCGGTAGGTTATGTAGGCACGTACAGTGGCCAACAAATCTTAAGGGGGGTCACCGTTTTTTGTTTATCTTCTTTTCTCTCTTTCCCTGGCATGTATCCATTCGGCCCCATTCAGCCAACTGTTTTAAGACGTTATCACCATCCAGGTGTCGATTTCTTCCTGGCGAGCGATAGCGAGCCAGCATTGTATGGAGAAATCCGGCTTCGCCGGAGAAATTTTTCTATCGAAAAATGTGCAAATTCAGCTTGCTGTCAAAAAAAAATATATATGCTGGCTCGCTACCGTTCGCCAGGAAAATATTGACACCTGGATGGGGGTAAACGTCTTAAACTGTAGGCTGAATGGGGCCGAATGGATACAAGCCAAAGAGAGAGGGAGAGAAAGAGAAAAAAAGCGAGGTGGTCTCCTTTAACGCGGAATCTTTCTACTACTAAATAGATGTTCCATTTTGATTTGCTTGCCCCGGGTTGTACAGCTGTCTTCAGTATTCCCTGGACTCGGTCTGAAATAGATGTTCCATTTTGATTTGCTTGCCCCGGGTTGTACAGCTGTCTTCAGTATTCCCTGGACTCTGTCTGAAATTTGCATTGAACGCCAACGAGCTATAGAAAAAAAATCCTGGTTGATAAGCTATTTAAGTACCGGGTATGCGTTTGTTTTTAAGAAGTTCTGGGAATAATGTAGGCTTCTGAACATGTTGTAATTGCACCGTTTGATAGTAGTATTGTGCCGCAATAATGTCTGTATTGTTCCATTTTAGGCTATGCTGCCAATATTTACAAAGTACCGGTACGTTAATTAATATACGGGCGTGTGTTTAAAAGTGTCTGCACCGTAGGCCTAGTTAGCATGAATTAAACTGTACTTAAACCAGCCGGGACACTGTACTTTCCTGTATTGTTCTAGTTATGCAATATGTGTACATACCCTTTACACGGTTCGTACAGTAAGATCATCCTGGAAGCCTAGCTAGGCTAGATTATTTTCCATATTGGAATCGCCGCCAAAACGTAAGGGTGTACTTGGCTTTTAGGCCTAGGTTAGTATATGTGTGATATCATACGTACCGTACGTAGAACAACCTTAGGCCAGCTCACAAAGTTTGTTTTTCATATTTAGTAGCTAATATCTAAGCTAATCTTATTGATATAGTATTCTTAATAGTTCCATTGGCTTTTATGACAATCGTGCTTAGTAAAGTACAAGTTTGTGTCTGTTTTTGTTATTCATTTAATTGACTGCATTTTAATATATTGCTTGTGGTACTATTCCCTTGTGATTAATTGAACGATAGTGACAGTCATTGGTTTTAATACGGTACTTGTTCAGATGTGTGTGTGGGTGTGCGGGTGGGTGGCCAGGGGGGTGGCCTGGGCGGAGCTTGCAGTACAGATACCATACCCAGTACACCTGTTCGCAGGTTTGGGCGGCGTAACTATATAAGTGTAGGCCCATGTGTGTGATCGACAGGTGTACGTTGTTTAAATGTCAAAGTTAGTGAAAGGAAGAATGGGTTTAGGAGTGGGCGGATGCATTACAGGTGTTAGTATGGGCGAGGTTGCTAGTTATGAGAGGTAGTACGGTAATACAAGCTTCTAGTTGTGGGCGGAGGCAGTTGTAGACAATGGGTGGGGCCATTGCAAATCTGTACTTGTGGGTGGAGACAATGGCCTATACACTACCGGGTACTGGGTACGGTAATATAACTAGTTGTAGTTAGAAGGCGGGAACAATGATGGCGCTCAGTTGAATGTGGGCAGAAGCATCGGAGGATTGTAAGTGTGGGCCGGAGACATGTGGGCAGAAGCATCGGAGGATTGTAAGTGTGGGCCGGAGACATGTGGGCAGAAGCATCGGAGGATTGTAAGTGTGGGCCGGAGACATGTGGGCAGAAGCATCGGAGGATTGTAAGTGTGGGCCGGAGACATGTGGGCAGAAGCATCGGAGGATTGTAAGTGTGGGCCGGAGACATGTGGGCAGAAGCATCGGAGGATTGTAAGTGTGGGCCGGAGACATGTGGGCAGAAGCATCGGAGGATTGTAAGTGTGGGCCGGAGACATGACTAACGTGTACTCGTGAGCTATGGGGGAGAGGGGGACATTTTGGAATAGGGCGGAGACAAAATTAATTTGATATATAGTTTTTGGGCGGAATCAGTTCAGACTACCTGCAGTTATAGCTAGGTGGTTTGAAAGAACAATTGAAAAATACCCGATTTAAACCATTTAGTCCTATGATTGTGGATGGCGGGCTTACGGGAACAAGGTAGGATCTAGACAGTAGGTAGGAAACCGTGTAGGCTAAGAATGGGCGGTGGGAGGGAGACAGAGTAGACTAGGGATGGGTGGTGGGCGGAAGACAGTGTAAGCTCGGGATGGGCGGCTCGGTGGGAGACAAGGTATTGCTAGCAATCGGTCATGGGCGGGAATGTGTAAGCTAAGGATGGGCGGTGGGCAGAGGCAGGTGAGGTGTAAGAATCTCAGCGCCGCCCACCCCCTCCACCCACCCAGCAACTACCCAAGGAGGTGCCCAAGGTAAGGCTGGGCCAGGAAGGAAGGAAGGGGCCCTGCTCCCGGTTGCTTAGCTCGCCCCGCAATCGATAAAGACAAGATTTATGGACCAAAGACCCATTTAACATGCTGTGTTGTTCACCTCCCTCTTGATTTTGGGGGTGGGAACTCGGTCTTTACTAAACATTTACTCTGGTATCCCGGTATTTTATGGTTTGGTTAATTTTAATTTTTGTCACGGCTGATATCCAACTTGGCTTTGGATTTTGAGTGGGGAGTCACGCTTTACTTCGTATTATTTTGGAATATTGATTTACATTTAAGCACTTTCCTCTGACACTTAGAATGAAACTGCAGTTTTCGTCTAGCTTATGTTTTTATTTTTGCCGAGCTTTACACAAGTTCAACCTACGTCTACTGATATGGTCTCAGATAGGAGTCACTTCACTTTTCAATCCATATTTGCTCTTGCATAGAGTTGTTTAGTGAAAGGATGACAGACTTTGCTGATTTTATCCCTCTTATCCTGATGTTTCAGGCAGATAGTGATTGATATCAAACTATATTATTTAGTGACTTACCTAGTTAAGCGATATTTTAAGACAATTTTCAAACGATTGAGTTTAAATCTTGATCTTGTCCATTGTCGCGTATTTTGATTTAAATATAATTAATTTATGTTTACCGGTATCTATTTTATTTGTAAGCTAGCCTATCTTGATTTAACCTGATTACCAGTACCGGTACATCCTTTTAATTGTTTCGTTTTCTATCGAGTAATTTTTCTTGTTTGGGAAAGTGAGTTAATCAGCGGCCGTCATCAGTTATGTTGATTCGGGCGACTGTGTGCTAATCACCCGGGGTCATTAAGTGGCGCCATTAAGGCTTCCATTATATTTTATACCGTGGAACCATTAGCAACAATTATCCACTTTTTCCTTCAGCCACAGATTCTTCTTTCGCCTTCCTTGGTAGCTCACCAGGATAAAAGTATTTCAATTTGGCGCATTTTGTTATTATTACCTGGTACCTATTGCCACCGCTATACTGTTTATTATTACCTGGTACCTATTGCCACCGCTATACTGTTTATTATTACCTGGTACCTATTGCCACCGCTATACTGTTTTTATTCAGCTTGAGAGGGTTCTCTCAGTTATTTTGAAATCCCATTTGACGATAGTTCGCCGTAGGCTACCGGGTACTCTTTTCTTTCATTCTGACTAACGTAAGCCGATTTTGTTTAGTTTAGGAAGGGCATCAATGCGTCTTGACCGATAGCACCAAATCACCACCCAGAACGAGGGGCGGCGCGCTCCTCGGTGCCACTAGAAGAGTGGCGAACTCAACCTTAGGTGACCTTAGGTAGGTATGTTACCGGTACCTAACCAATCACAAACCGGTGTTTGAATGGTGGTCGGGTTGTCCCTTTGTTTTTGTTATACATTTAGCCCATTAGAAACGGGCATCGCAACTCGCCTCACAACTTGCATATTGAAGTCTATTATGATCCGATTAATTTAAACCCCTCTTTTGACATACTTTGGTGAAAAACCAAGATAGGCTGCAACAGTAGTGGGTATGTACACGGTAGCAAACGGCCCAAGGACCTCATTTATTGGGTCCCTACTCTGCTATGGTACTGTTTCCTTACCCATGACATACTTTTACTCCTGTCCTCATAAATAATCTTAAATAAGCCTACGTTGGGGACATTGTAGGCACCAATCGAGCAGGGCAGTACCCAGGGGAAGCCACATAGGCATATGATAAGGATTTACTGGAACTGTCGTTTCATTTTTTTGTTGTTATGCCTGGCTTCCCCCACTGTTTCTCTTTGTGCCTCGTTTACACAAATAATAATCCAGCTAACTCTCACAAATATCTCTTCTTATTCATTTCACTACATTAAGCAAGCACACCACACTTCTTCCCAACACACCTAAATTATCTCTTAACGTACTGTACCTCGATTTTGCATTTTGTCTCCTTCATACAAATAGGCCTAGACATAATAAATACCGGTACTCAAACCATGCTAAGATTAAATTGTTCAAATCCCTCAAAAGTGGTTTCACTAACACAACGAATATTAGACCGATATAATTAGCCGCTGATAAAGTCTAAGTTTTTCTAGATTCACTTGTAGCTCTCTGACAGCGGGAGTCGCCTGTCAATTGGGCCTCTTCTGTCGCCTATCATTTCAGAATACAAACATTATTGTTCATGACTAGACTATGATTCTGTCCTTGGGTGTGGCAGTTGGCTAAAAGATCCAATACCAGTATAAATTAAACAAAGAAGTCATTAGCTACAGTCAATATTTTCCGTTCGCTATAAAGTCAAGTAAAATATAGAAACTATTCATTATAGGTACCGGTAGCTTAATATATTCGGTTAGCTATGGTATCAGGCAGCGGTTCCCAAACTGCGGGTCATGACCCCCAAATGGTCATGAGCCTTTTTCTGGGGGTCATGGAGGGTCCAAGATTTTGAGGAAATTGTTTTATGATATTTAGGGATTTTTGTTTTGTTTTTATATTTAGGTTTTGTCGTACGACTATTTACGTTCCTAATGCATTACTAAATTTAGTTTTTGTTGTTATTGCTCTCTCTGCCGTGTTTAAACTTTAAAATGTATCTGCGCCATTGGAAATTAGTATTTTTTCGGAAGGCTTATAAAGGTGGGGGTCATGGTAGGTTTGGTACTACTGAAAGGGGTCACGTACTGGAAAAGTTTGGGAACCGCTGGACTATCAGGTGTGGTACCTGGTAGTTGAAGTAAGCCTATATAACTTATGTTACACATTATTCCACCTATGGCGTCATAGCAATTATCCCATTATAGACACTATTATTGGTTAGGTTAGCTGTACGATCAAGTAAGGTGCAACAACTCTAACCAATCTTATCGCAATCATTCTACGGCAACCCTCGTAAGCTACGGTACATGATCATGTAAAACACGGTATAGTACCGGTACCGGTGTTTTGAATTTCCAGATCCTATCCTAATCCATCCACCACAACCCCCGCACATACAGCTGCCCAGGAGTGCTCACCTGTAGCTCTATGGGTGTGTCTGTCTGCGGGAATCGGTGTTTGTTCGTGTGACCCTCTTGGCTTATTGACGAATTGCATGACGGAGGGACGGCGCCGCAGAGAGAGCCAAACAATGGAGGCATGGTGATTGATTGATTGATTAGATTGTCAATTTAATAAGGGGTTTGGTGGTTTGATATGATTATCTGATAATACTTTTAGAGTTGGTGATTGATTTGGTTGTCTTTTTGGAGGTACAAACCTATTGGTTAATATATTCTATTAGGCCTATATATTATTATTGGTTAATATATTCTATTAGGCCTATATATTATTATTGGTTAATATATTCTATTAGGCCTATATATTATTATTGGTTAATATATTCTATTAGGCCTATATATTATTATTGGTTAATATATTCTATTAGGCCTATATATTATTATTGGTTAATATATTCTATTAGGCCTATATATTATTATTGGTTAATATATTCTATTAGGCCTATATATTATTATTGTATTCATACTTCCTGAGTATTTGTTTTAATTATTATTAGATTGTTGATCTCTGTTGACTGATCGATATGATTGATATTAATTGAGTCGCCTGAGATTGTATTTAATATTGTTATTACATCATATTAAATATGAATAATTATGGAGGCCCTCATTAGACTTGGGTACCGGTATCGTACTATGCCGGTACGTCTTGAATATACAGTACCGTAGGTCATGCCATAGTTCTATCTATCTATCTATTGCCTGACGCCGTGATCCCCGAAGGGGTGGCCACGAACGAACCGCCCCCATGCACCTCTGTCCCCAGTCAGTCGACGCCCCTCCCCCCAACCAGCACCGCCTTCGTTCATGTAGTTCCTCACTCCATCCTTAGTTGCCATGCCATAGTTGACATACGGTATTATATATGACAGTGTTTATCAACAACCAATTCATTTATTTAATTACTGTATCATAGGCTACATGTCTTAATTTTTCGAGGTTTTAAAATCTAAATTAATCGTCTGTTTAAATATCGCGCTAGAAATGCTCAATATATTTAGGATTACCCGGTATTCGTTATTCGGATCCAATTTGATTAACTCAATTGTGTATCTGTGAATAATTCTTTAAAGACTGTTACCTCATTAATTTGAGCTTTTGTTGACCGGTATTAGTAAAGAGCCCCTCTTGCAACCGTACTTGAGTTATTGGTAATTTAATTATCTACCTGGTGTTTTTGTTAAAAAAAATTTTTTTTTTTTTTTCGATACCAGTACCGTAGGCCTACTTATATATTTGATCTTATCATTGGTAGGGTTATTGTGTACGGACCTACGGTAGGTTACATATCTCCTGAGGTTGTTAATTGATTAATTGATGTATTTTTTGTATCGGTATATGCTGTCTGATTGGGTAGATGGCTTGGAATGTATGCGTCTATAGCCGCTCGACTTTGGTGTTTTAAGTGATTGATTATCTGGCCAAGATCATTATTATTTTATGATTAGGTAAAAGATTGTCAAAATTATTTGTGTAGGTTAATTAATTTGATTATATATATATATATATATATATATAATTGTTATAAAGCCTTTCCGGGTTGTTAATTGATGTCGTGAACTTCTAAATTGGCAAGGGCCCTAACATGAGTCCGATAGTAATTCCAAGGTACTGGTAACATGTTTGACAAGATCAATACGTAGGCCTACATAATTATAACAACGATTTGATGTATATAGGCTATTAGTTTTGCTACCTACAGCCAGTTGTACTGATATAGCTCAATGAATAGGCTTTCTAATGCAAATGATTAATGGATAGCTATATTTTATTGCTTGTTGATAAAACGGTCAGGTCATAGCTTAGTTAGCCTACTCTTTCAGTCTGGCCTTTACGTCGCCACACAAATTATTAGTCTGGTGAGTTCCGTATGTAAGGGTTTATCCTATCTTCCTCAATTCCTTAGTCTTCATATGGTATAGGCAACTCTTTTCTCCACTACATGCTTACCGGTAATCTATTTATATTAATTTCACTCCAACACCAAACACCTCCGAAAGAAATTAATGAATGCAAGCAAGTGATCCACCAGGATTCGAAGCTGCCCATTCTGTCCCGGCGACGTCTTTTTATATTCTTGATACTATTAGACGATATCAATCAGTTTAAAAAAGGCCTCCAGCAACTAACAGACCTCCAACTATCTCACTTCACTCTTTTTACTTCAATAGATCCTTCTTAAAACGCACAAAGTTGTCTAAATGTAGCTAGAATAAAATAAAAAAACAATGTCGCCGGTACATAAGGGTTTAAGGGGGTAGTGCTGAGTTTGTGGTCTATATATTTATATATAAATATATTTTTAAATTTCCTCGCTAGACCTCCATCAAGCTTAGAAAAACACCCCCTAGACCAGTGATTCTCAACCTGGGGTAAATTTCCCTATGGGGGTAAAAACATACATGGCATGGGGTAAATATATCATACCTGAAAACTCACTATTAATTCTATATTACGCTATACATGACTAGGCCTAACCTGTTTTAGGTTCAGAGAAACAGGGAAGACATTGTAAAAAATAACCCCTCTAATCTCGGAAAAATTCAGTTTACGAAGAGTTCACCAAAGTAATATTGCAAATTTTCCAAACTTGGATGGTGTGTTACCTGAGATAAAAGAAAACATCACAGTACATTTGAAAATCTTGAAGGGTCACTGGCTATATTTCAGAAGACATGATTTCTAGAGATAGATGGATATCAAGACCTTTAACCACTGATCTGCCAGACATGAAGGATGACGACCCAGCAAAAGAAGTTCTGATTGATCTTCTATCCTCAGATGTGTATTAATGAAAAACATGAAGATAATTATTTATGTTGAATTTTTGATGAAAATCATAAATTCAATCTCACTTCTTACTCAGCGTGCCTTCAGATTGTTTGTTCCTTTTGTCACTAGATAGTTATGTGAATCAAGGTTCTCTACTTTAGTAGCAATAAAGCCAACGACGACATAGAAGTAGCGTTGTTTTCAACAGATCTTCGAATATATAAACTGTTGACTCAATGAATCAGCAGTGTTCCCACTGATAATGCTTCTGGTATTGTTGTTTGATCTTGTTTGATAGAAGTGGACTGTATATTTATTTCTTTTACCATATTTCACTTCGTGCAAACCTTAAACATTATTTTTGTTTCTATCCTCTGTATTTTGTGAGCCTTTATGGCGGCTATACCTTTTTTGTATGGGTGTAAGGAGGTAAATGGCGAAATACATCAAGCCGAGGGGGTAAATGACTGAGGAAAGGTTGAGAATCACTGCCCTAGACCCTCTTTTAAGATAAATGTGTACATTTTTGGTAGAAAAAATTTCCGGCCGAAGGCCGGTTCCTTCTAAATTTAGAGGATCGCTTTCGCTCGCCAGGAAAAAATAGACACCTAAAGGGCACGAAAGGTCTTAATATTGACAAACAAATGAGACTAAAGGTCTCAAAATCGCCAAACTAACGGAACGGACGTCATAAAACCTCAAACCTAATATGCTAAACATGAGGGAGAAGGGGGGTCCATAAAAAGCGAGTACGGTACTACCCCCTTAAGGCTACATGAGCCCAACCAAAGGTCCCGGCCGTGACCCGCGACTGCCTGCTGCTTTGTCTTCGCAGTTTTATATATGTATTGTAAAATTAACGCCGCGGTAATGGCCGTCATCCGACAATTATGTAGCCAGAGCGACCATGAAGAGAACACATCGGACGGGAAGTAAGGTAGCGAAGGAGTAGGCTATGGCCACCCACGACCCTTGTAGTCTACAGTCAGGGTTCTATTCTGACTAACAGTAGGATACATTAACCCGTTCTGTACCGGCGACTCTGACTGCCATATATCCTTCCTAATCTGAATAAAATCGTGTAATAATAACCAGAAAACAGAACAAATGCGTCATCGTATCTTCTAAGGGTTAAGGGGAGGTTTTTAGCTTGCTCCCTAGACCCTATCATGCTTTAAAAATAAATATATAAATAAATAATACCCCCTAGGACCCCCCCCCCCCCCTTTTAGAGAAATTTTTAAATTTTTCGGTAGAATGATATTCCATTACAGGGTCGCTATTGGTCGCCAAAAAAACAAAAACAAAACAACCTAAATGGCGCGAAATTTCTAAATATTAACAAAATAGGACGAAATGTCTTAAAATCAACAAACTAATGGGGTGAACGTCTTGAAATATCCAAACTAATGGGGGTAAGCTTAAAAGAGAAGGGGGTCCAGAAAAAGAGAAAAGAAAACCTCCCCTTGACGGCAATAGTAGACATTACCTGGAATCAGATAGGTGATATAAAGTTCTTTGAAGTTTGAAGTCATTGTTTGACGTGGCTGTTGACTGTTGACAAAATCCATCCGACGTACTAATCAAATACGGCCGTATATTCTATTCTGACTTATCATGATTTCTTTAAGGGGAGTGACCTGCTTTTTTTTCTCTCCTATTCTCTCTTTCTCTGGCCCCATTCATCCTATTGTTATAAGACGTTTATCCCCCATCCAGGGGCTATCGCTCGCCAGAAATCTGGCTTTGCCGGAGACATTTTTCTATCGAAAAATTTACAAATTTAGCCTGCTGTCAAAAACATACAAAATATGCTGGCTCGCTACTGGTACCACTCGCCAGGAAAAAATTACACCTGGATGGGGATAAACATCTTAAAACAGTAGGCTGAATGGGGCCGAATGGATACAACCCAGAGATAGAGAAAAAAAAAACGAGGTGGGCCCCCTTAAATAATTGTATTAATTTTGTAATGGCATGTGAGAGTCAAAGGGTTGATTATATTACCGGTGGTTTTTAACTTGGATTTCTAAAGATCCTTCCTAAAGATAAAAACCGACTAATGTTATCCGAGCTTGAATGCGAATGACGTCATCTTACTTAAGGGGTTAAGCCGGTGTCACACGAGCCTATTTTTCTACCAATCTTGTATCGGCAATTTTATTCTGGCATCGCGTCGGTGTTCTTGTGTAGCGGTGTCGGTAACTAATCTGAAGGTGGATTAGTTTTAAGGGGGGTCACCGGCTTTTTTCATTTTTATCTCCTGTTCTCTCTTTCCCTGGCTTGTATCCATTCGGCCCCATTCAGCTAACTGTTTTAAGACGTGTCGATTTCTTCCTGGCGAGCGATAGCGAGCAGGCATTGTATGGAGAAATCCGGCTTCGCCGGAGAAATTTTTCTATCGAAAAATTTACAAATTTTGCTTTCTGTCAAAACAAAAATATATATATGCTGGCTCGCTACCGCTCGCTTGAAAATATTGACACCTGGATGGGGGTTAAAGTCTTAAAACAATAGGCTGAATGGTGCCGAATGGATACAAGCCAAAGAGAGAGGGAGAGAAAGAGAAAAAAAAGCAAGGTGGGCTCCCTTAAGTGGATGATTTTTTATAGCCTTAGCATAATGAGGATTTCTTATGTTTGTGTCGGTAAGTAGATTGATGTTTTAGATAGCTGTCAATTTATAAAGCTTAAAAACGCAAGCTCCAAGACAAGACAAGCCGAAATCATTGTTAGGACAAAGCTTGTGACTCCCTAGGCAACTGGTGACGTCATTGGCCTTACGCATTATGATCATATATGACCATTGTATCTATTGTATTGCTAGGACGGCAAATTTTACTATATAACTACCCTCTTCTTAATTAAAATACAATTTTTGAATACAAGTAATACCGGTACCTAATACCAGTTATGTGTTTTAATACAAGTAATACCGGTACCTAATACCAGTTATGTGTTTTGCAAATATAGCCAATTAGACAACTTCGCAAGGAAAACCAATACTAAGTATATTGAGTGTCATTTTAACGTCACATAGAACACCTGTTATATTTTGATAGATGTATTAGCGGACTAAATTCCGCATGTTAACTATTTCCATTTTACAAAGGAACTCTAGCGACGACAAATAATAAATACTGCGAGAATGTTGGTAGCCCTGGCAAGGTGTGGTAAGGGGGGATGGGGCGGTTTTCTGGACCGCTTTCTCCCTCATGTTTAGCCCCATTAGTTTTCAGATGTTAAGATGTTTGCCCCATTAGTTAGTCGATTTTAAGACCTTTCGCCCCATTTTCGTCAATATTTAGATCTTTCGTGCTATTTAGGTGTCTATTTTTTCCCTGGCGAAGGACAGTGAGCCTGTAACGTTGGAAGAACCGGCCTTCGGCCGGGCCATTTTTCTACCGAAAAATGTACAAATTAATCTAGAAGGGGGATGTAATGGATGTGTTTTTAAATTTGGAGGTCTAGGGAGGAAACTAGAAAAATAATGAATACATGCAAAAATCTCTCAAAAGGTGAACCAGTTAAGGTGCGTCGGATAGTGTTTTTCTCTCTTGGCCTACAGTCCTTGGCACTGACACCTTGGTGGCCTGTGGTATGTAGCCTATGCGGAATGTTTTTATCAGTAGGTTAGTGTGTGATGGGAAACAGACAAGAGTACATTTAGGATAGCAGTGTCTGAGGTTATTACCAATAGATTATATATTTGCTACTTAATGACCCGTAGTCGTTCCTCTTTTGACATAGGTAAAATAATAGCGTATTTTTGTACCTCTTTTGACATAGGCCTAGGTAAAATAATAGCGTATTTTTGTATAACTTGCCGAATTTGCTCTTGGTCACGTATGCTGGAGAATTTTATTTTGAGCTGAGTGGCTAATGGTAATGTACCGGTATAGTAGAGCTATTGCATTTGTTTTTTACGGATAAAAGATGTTATTCGGACACATACAATCAGCTCGAAGTAGAGTTCTCTAGGCTAAAGAGACCAAGTGCAATTTCGGCAGGATACACAAATAGGACTTTAGGACTACTAAGTACCGCAGTATAAATGGAAGAAGTAACTTGAAGTATTTTATAGACTACCGGTAACGTAAAATGATAAGCCTACCGGTACGATTATTACCAGATGTTTACTTTAGTATGTTGGCCCTTGGAGAACACGTCGGCTCAGAAACACTAGCGATCAGTGTATCATCGCATTTTTGATTGACGTCCAAACTTTTACCTGTCTACCGGAATTAGTTGATTATCTTATTATCCATGAATGATTAAGTCAGCATTATGGTTTTACCTAACTAAGACTAGTCGTCTATACGATATGAACTACGGTACCGTACTTTAATTAAGCTAACATAATCTGCATTTGTGTAACTCGGAATTGTTTTTGGTTTGGGTGGCAAATCTTTACTAAAAGCAGATTCGTCTCTCCAAATTCGCCTTTGCTATAATTACGGGCACAGTTTTCTTTATATTAACTATAGCTAAGGTTATCATCAATGCACTTTGAATTATACCACTAGTTGATGGAATATTTCATCTAGGCACGTTGTGGGGTATCGTTGGGGTATCCTAATATTTTCTTCTTAGACACAAAACATTGGCATTTAAATTGTGGTATGGCATATTCATTTCTTCGGTGTTCATATGGGTTGACTGGATCGGTCTGACAAAAGTGAATTTCCCGACAGAATCGCGAGTTTTCCGACATGGCATTCACTTTACCATCCAACGAAAAATAGAAGACTATGACAGATTGGACATGGAACATTGTTTATGTTTGGAAGAGTGTCGTTGAACTACATGTCAGGTGAGGGAGGTGGGAAGTGGCGGACGGAATGAAACAAGGCTCGGTGGATGGCTGCCTGAGGGGGTGGTGAGGGGTGGTGGTGAATGTGGTAGGGGTGGTGGTGAATGTGGTAGGGGTGGTGGTGAATGTGGTAGGGGTGGTGAATGTGGTAGGGGTGGTGGTGAATGTGGTAGGGGTGGTGGTGAATGTGGTAGGGGTGGTGGTGAATGTGGTAGTGGTGCTGGTGAATGTGGTAGGGGTGGTGAATGTGGGGTTGGTTGTAGTGGTGGTGATGGAAGAAGAGTTGGTGAATATGTGATGGGCGTTTGTGAGGGTGGGAGTGTTAATGATCATATGGGTGGTGCCTATGTGGATAGTTCTTGAAAAAAAAAATACTTGTACCGGTACTAGTGTTTCCTCCAATTCATCCTGACTCTTGCTCCTTCCTGCCCTCCAGAAGTGTAGGATGTTGTACTTACATTCCCGTTCGTTACTGGTCACAAGACACAAGCACGGCTGAGTACATACAGAATAAACTTTTTGTAGATATGGAACGTTTCTTAGTAAGCATCGAGGAAACTAATTTAAGCCAAGTTGACGCAATTCTCCCAATAGTCGGCTTTGGTGTTGGCACTAGGGGGGGCGGGGCGACCAAGCGGTTTGTCCACCTGTCCCCGCCCTCACGCCCATTTTTGTACCACACTATCCCTTACTATGTTGTTGTATACTGGATCCCAAATGTAACTGCAGTCACCACGCAAAAAGTATATGCACGGGAAGCTTTGATGGTTACTTTTTACTTGAAATACCACCTTGATCTATACTGTACTGTACTGTCACTGTATGCAGGGCTACCGGTACTATCTGGGGGTATGGGGTCTCCAGATTGTCTAATGTTTTGCCGAAACAATACTTTTTGGGGAGTGCACCGCATCAAATGCTCGGATTATCTTTGTCGGGTTTCTCTTCGTGGAATATAACATAATAACAACAACAAAAACAGCCAATTATTATTTTTCAACTACCGACGCCGTATTCTGGGAAGGGTCACTCGAAATAGGAGGGCCTGTGTTTACATCTTGGGATCAAACACATATTTAACCCCTTCCGTACCATGACGTAATTTTCTTTGTATTCTGGTTACCATTAGACGATTTTCTTTAGCTTATAATATATCTCTAGGACTAAAAGGGGTTGATACTATTTTTATTAACCATCTGAATAACAGGACCTTTTTAACCCTGTATAAGATCGTCTAATGGTAGCCGCAATAGAATGGGAAAATACGTCATCGTGGTGAAAGGGTTAACCGGAGTCCCTGTTCTTTATAATTGGTTTCATTTCATCTGACGGTAAATTGAATCCCTTGGCAGCTCATTTCTCGAAACTTAATGGAAAAATATGCAACTACTCTGTCTCTGCATCAGATTAAGACCAAGTTTATATAGTTAGCACCATATTTCACTACACAATCTTCACAATAACAGAAATCTTGATGGGAACTTTCCAATTTACCGGCAGTTGCAAAGAAACAGGGTATAGTCATTATTATTCGATATACAATGATGAAATTATAGTTATTTTTATGTCTTTGGATAGAATAGTCACACCAATGCCTTTTTCATCTCAATGTAACCCTAATTCGGATCAATTTCGACGCATGTATTGTATCGTCATTACTAATAGACGCGTTAATTCAGCTTAGGCAGATTATAGAAGTTGAATGACTTGGAATAAATCCCGTGGATTCATCATGTAATCTCTTTCAGTGTTTCTATAATAATTGTAATATTTTCTATAATCCTTATAAGTTAAATAATTAGGCTACTGGTGCCGTGGGCGAATATCAATCAACTGGCACACTATGTATTATGAGTAAAAGTTAAATATAATTAAAAATCCACATACATGGAACCCTATTTATTATAAGCTAAATTAATATCCGACAATCAGTGGAATGTATGCATTTTCAAACGGATTTATATTATAATTGTTCTCAATTTTCCCATACCGCATTGCAACTTCATATAACAAATACTACTGGGTATAGTTGAAATATACCGTAATGTACCGGTATTTGTCGATACCGCACCCCGCTGTACCGTAGACTTTACAATATAGAAGCTGTTTGAATGTTTCAGTGTCGGTACGTTAATATGTCAATCAATTGAGATCTGTGTTTTTATATATTAAGCCAATCGCTCATGATATCTTTCTTAAGCTTAACTATCTTTTGGTAATAAAAAATAAATAAAAATAGGACAGATAATTTTCAATTGGGTACCTACCTACCTGGCAACCTGTCTAGGGGAGTAAACCTGATACAAATCCATACTGCTTACCTAAGAGTAAGGCAGGTTAGTGGATGGATTAGCCGAACACCACTGTAGAAAAAGAGTGCTAACAAGATACACAGGGCCTCGGAGTCGGACGGATCCTAAATTGAGTGGTCAATCCTGTAAGTCCTTCACTAAACTGGCTCGGGTTGTCCCTCTCACAGGGAATAGGTCCGCTTGGGGGCATTCTGTGTATGGCCACCCTCGTAAGGGGAGTAAGGCGTCCGGCAATAGATAGATAGATAGATAGTACCTACCTACCTACAGTATGTTCACCTATGTGGAGTTCGCCACTCTGCTAGTGGCACCGAGGAGCGCACTGCCCCACGTTGTGGCTTGAAATTTGGTGCAGCAGACTGTTCGAAGGGGTGCCCTATTGGTAATCAATAGTTATTGTGCACCATTGTCTCTGGAAATTTTGGATTCTTGACTTCGAAATGCCCTTCAGTTCTATTCACCGTATAACATTTAGTTAATAGTTGACATTGGGTTAGGACGTTAGGTGTATGTGGTTAGTAGAGAAGCCTTTGTAGCCTAGTCACTTTCATTCTGGAAATCCTTCTCAACCTAAATATAATGATTATTGTATAGTCTATGCAGCTTTAAAAATGTAGTAATAATATTAATATCTGGAGTTAAAAGGATTATGTAATGTTTTGTAACCTTCTTCTGTGGACTAAATTTGGGGTTTTAGCCCTTTCTCAGTTGAATTACAGTAGACCTATACCGGTATAAACCCTAATATTAATCAAGATATATTTTGGGTCGAATATTCTGAACACAATTGTACAACTGTTAACTCCTTCAAGTTATTAAGACGGCTTTCGTTTAACTCTTCCAGAAAAAATATATAAATAAAAATAAATCATTATATGGTACTGATACTTTTTGTATTATTAATTTTACTTACGGTACGGTACTTATTTAATGGTTGTTCAACCATTATACATATGATTACAAACAGTCACATGCTTGTTTTCAACCATAATTATACCGAGTACCGTAATTTTAAGCGTGTTCATCTTTTTTTAGCTGATTATTCATCTTTTATAGCTTATTATAATATAGATATAAACAACCGTTATAACGAATGTTTTAGAATTTAGATAAACAATATGGATACCCGGTATATTGATATATATTTATCAGTTATATAAATTACCGTACCGTATATTTTTAAATGTTTTATAAGGTAAAGTTCCACTAAGTTTCGATACAAAATTGGCAATATCCAGATTACAATGTTGATTCTGGCAATACCTTTGATCGGTAGCAACATGGATTAATGAACTAAACCTGCATGCAAATACTGTGGGTTTGCGATTTACAATACCATCCCACTCTAAAATCAACACACTTAGAAAATGGCCGCTTTGGTTGCGCAGCAGCAGGTAACATTGATACCTGGTTACCTGTGCATAGGTGTTGCCTTTTGCTGTTTATCATTTATTTGACATACAATAATGATAATAATAAATATAGGCCTATATTATACACATAAATACTCTCACTATCCTATGTTTGCCCTTTCGTTAGGTAGTGTTGGGTGTATTGCAAATATCTAGCAAAACATTATTCAGTCGTTTGTTGTCATTATTTGTCACACCGGTACATCTCTCCTGTCGTTTGTTTTGAACACTTGTAATTCATATGATATATTTAAATGTGTGGGGGAAAAAACCACGATCTTGTATTTAAGCTTTACGATTTCAAAATGCTGAACAAAATTGAACATGTACTTTATTGAAGCAGGTCAACGTGTGTATATACGGTAGCAGATTCAAATGACTTCGGTACACACACTAACTACGATACCGTACGCACATTTTCGACCTTCCGATGATTTTTACCTTCTTATGCTTATGAAATTATGATTGCAAAATTGGAATTGGAATTGATATACAATAGGCCTAACAAAAATATATAACGGTATATTAGTATGATAATTCGTACTGGTAGTGACCGAAAAAAAAAAAAAAAAAAAAAAAAACTTGACGAACACAACTTAGATGAACAATAGGTACCGTAGGTGTCATGGATATTCGCTTTATCATTTGTCGCGTTAGATCTGCCGTACGTGGAGTGTCAACGGAATGTTTTTTTTTTGGTTAAACATATTTAATTAATATGGCATTAGTATTTGTAGGTCAGCTCCGATGGGGGAACTGACGGAGTATTATCATTAACAGGAAAATATGGACCGTGTTTCATAATGCATTGTAACCTAATTATTGAGTGTTATATATTTTCATTTGTGTATAGACCTATTAGACCTAGGTATATTATTATTATTTTATTATTATTATTATTATTATTATTATTATTATTATTATTTTGTATAGACCTATTAGACCTAGGTATATTATTATTATTTCTTAATCCCTTCAGCACCATGAAGCCTTTATATCTTTGATTCTGGCTAATATTATATGAATTTATGCAGTTTAAAAAGGACTAATGGTATGAAGAGGGCTTACTGAGATCGTATTACCCATCTGAGTCGTATAGGTAGATTATAAACTAAAGAAAAACCTTTAATGGTAACCAGAATATAATGAAAATTACGCCATGATGGTGAAGGGGTTAAGGGGAGATATCCACTTGAGGGATTTTTTCTTGACCCCTTTCTCTCTCATGCTTAACCCCATTTGTTTTCTAATTTTAAGACGTTTGCCCCATTATTTTGACGATTTTAAGGACTTTCAACCCATTTCTGTCAATTTTAAGACCTTTCGTGCCATTTAGGTGTCGATTTTATCCTGGCGAGCGATAGCGAGCCTGTAATTTAAGAGGAACCGGCTTTCAGCCGGGACATTTTTCTACCGAAAAATGTACAAATTTATCTTGAAAGGGAGTCAAGGGGGTGTAATTTCAAGCTTGATGGAAGTCTGAGAAACACACTAAAAACCTCCCCTTAAAGGTACTTAATTGAAGTATTTAGATTTGTAGTACCTGTATATCGTAAATGTAATACTACAGACTGTAGTAAGTTACTGTCAATCGATTTAAATTGTTCTCCTTTGTTTAAGGGGAGATGTCGACTTGAGGGATTTTTTTTCTTGACCCCTTTCTCCCTCATGTTTAGCCCCATTGCTTTTGATATTATAAAACGTTTACCCCATTAGTTTAGCGATTTTAAGAACTTTCACCCTATATTAAGACCTTTCATGCAATTCAGGTGTCGATTTTATCCTGGCGAGCGATAGCGAGCCTGTAATTTAAGAGGAATCGGACTTCGGCCGGGACATTTTTCTACCGAAAAATGTACAAATTTATCTTGAAAGGGACTCAAGGGGGTGTAATTTTAAGCTTGATGGAGGTCTAGGGAACAAACTAAATACCTCCCCTTAATATAATGCAGCGCCGGTC
This sequence comes from Paralithodes platypus, assembly GCA_032716605.1. Taxonomy (NCBI): domain Eukaryota; kingdom Metazoa; phylum Arthropoda; class Malacostraca; order Decapoda; family Lithodidae; genus Paralithodes; species Paralithodes platypus. The sequence continues at coordinate 44,001,404 of CM064495.1, forward strand.
ACCAAACAACCTGGCTAACGAGGGACAATTCAAAACCACTTCCAAAATAGGGGCCCCTTTTATGTTACTATTATTAAATATACAAAATAAATGTTATATTTAAATGTTTACATGTCTTGAAAACAAAACAAAAACTCTCCCGTATTCCTTCTCATAATCATTCCACTTAAAACCAAATTGTGCTTGTTTGACAGTTGACACTGGCAATAAGTTGCGCTGTCATCCAAGCGTCTAAAACAAGGGACAAATGGAGGGTTAAGACTGGAATAAATTATAATATTGGCCATTTGATCACTTTAATAAAATAATACGAACTGTGTAGCATAGATATAAATTAGTATATTTACTAATAATTACAAAACAAAGATACTTTATTATAGGACTGAGTTTGAGTAGTGTTTCATATGTCACCCTGGTTATTATGAATGTAAGATGGGGACTAGAAATATTAACGGTACGGCAATTACATTCCATATTCTTGGATCAAGATGTTTGACTATTGGCTAGATAGCCTACCGGTAGCTTACCTATAACTACGAACAGCGGTTGCAAGTACAATATAGAATAGGTTTAGCGGACTTTATTAGCTAATCACGCCCAAGGAATTATATAAGCGTTTACCTTATTATATAAGCGTAAATTTATCTTACAACAGGCTTGGTCTTTAGTGCCTCCTTCCTTTAGCTAAATCCATGAATTATGAAAGGTCCTTTCTAATCTGAATACACTTGTTTGGTGGTAGCTGGAGTTTAATATTTTAGCCTACCTGTACGGTAACTGTAATAACAGAAATAACGTCTAATTGAAAGGAGTGCAGGAAATAGTGTTTAGTATAATTTTTATTATTTCAACGTTTTAATTAACACCTTCAGTTAGATAATTGTTATTCAATTTACAGTTAAGTTACGTTACCGTAATGGTTTAAGTTAGCTATTGATTTAATTCAAAATAGGCTACCTCCAAAGAATTAACAAAATATATATAATTTTACCACACGAGGTCATTAATTTGAATACAATCTTCTGTTCGTATTTAGAATATAATACACAAAGGAAAGTTATCAGATTGCAAGTGTTATTAGGAGGAGCGACTGGGAGATGTTGGGAAGGCCAGGCAGGCCGAGTGGCACTGAGGGCTGGTGGCTCTCTGAGTGACAGGCGCGAGTGGCACTCTTGGCCTGGGTGGGGGCGGGGGAAGGAGGGTTCGTGGGCGGTCAGTGGGGTGAGGAGGAGGTGGATGATGGGCGGGTGAGTGGGTGGAGTGAAGAGTTTAAGAGTCGGAGAAGGGTGAGAGTTCGTGGGCGGCCAGGGGGAGGAGGAAGGGGTGATGGGCGAGTGAGTGGGTTAAGATTAAGAGTTAGAGAAAGATAAGAGTTTGTGAGTGGCCATTATGAAGAAACGGATGATAAGCGGGTAGAGAGGTGGAAGGCGAATGAAGAGCTGAAGAGTCACAGAAGAATAAAAATAAGGACATTGCTCGGGCGGTCAGAGGGAAGGGAAATGATGGGTGAGTTAAAAGGCAATGGGCGGTTGAGTGGGTTGAGATCTTGAGTTAAGTAAGGGTGAACATTCTTAGGCGGATATAGCGACGGAAAATAGAGGGCGGGTGGAGAGGTGATGGAAGGAGTGAGGGGTTAAGAGCGAATGTGCGGACTTTAGGTGAGTTAAGGGTAGGTGGGCGGGGTCTAGAGGGGTTGTGGGTATATGGGCGGGGTCTAATGGGGTTGAGGGTAGGTGGGCGGGTTGTAGAGGGGTTGTGGGCGGGGTGTAGAGCGGTTGAGGGTATGTGGGCGGAGTCTAGAGGGGTTGAGGGTAGGTGGGCGAGGTCTAGAGGGGTAGATGGGCGCGAACTTTAGGTGAGTTGAGGGTAGGTGGGCGGGGTTTAGAGGGGTTATGGGTAGGTGGGCGGGGTTTAGAGGGGTTGTGGGTAGGTGGGCGGGGTCTAGAGAGGTTAAGGGCAGGTGGGTGGGCTTTAAGGGGGTTGAGTGCAGGTGGGTATGTAGGGGTGTCGGGTGGGGGAGGGTTAGAGGGGTTGCGGGCGGGCGGGTGGGTAGGTGGGCGGAGTGAAGAACCAAGGAAGGGTGAGGGGCATTGGCCGATAAGAGTCTAAGAAGAGATGATACAGACATTGGATCATAATAGTAGTTGCATAAGAGAGTAGTTGATATTATTACCTCAATAATAATATTAGTATGACGAGTTACTATACTTATTTTAATGTATGTTCTTAACGAAATATTGTGTTGTAGGCCAATACGACGACAACATTGTTGAATTATGATACAAAATAATTTGCGTGAATGGCTCTACAAAGCCTGGTTTTACGTATACCGATTTTGTGAATATCGAATTTGTAAATTAAAAGACAAGTGAACTTGTATTGCTGTAACCTACCGTTGAAGAGGATATGTTTTGGAAACAAGTATTTACTAGTATCTGGTACTGCTGTCAACATGTCAACTCTCCTGTCTATATATTCTGTCATGATAGTTTTCTCTATCTCAGCTTTTTTAATACGGTAAGTCAAATTATATATCGGATTTTGACAATGTCAAGTTTTGTGGCTTGTGTGTAAACTCGACAATAGTTGCCTTCCGTGTAGGTTGTCTTATTGTATTTTTAGGCGCTACCGATAGCGTAGAAGTTTTATCGGTTTTGTTATTTTGACATACTGGCATATGTGGTATATTGATACTGTATAATAGGTAGTTGAAAGAAAACTTTATTTTATAGAGATAGTTTTATATTCAATGTATTTATTTATTTATTTGTATTCATTATTATGATTTATTTATTTTTATTTATATATTTATTTGTATTTGTTTATAGCTGCATCCTATCTTTTCATTTTAAAGGATGCTAAACAATGGTTAGACTTGACTTCCACAAAACTGGTCCACTGGTATGTTGTGTAACTCGCTTCACGCCCTTCTGTCACGCCCTTCGGGTGGGTGGTGGTGGGAAGGGCGTGGACAATGTCTTCTATTGGGCTAAAATGAACATCGTTATTGTTACGGGCCCCATATTGCTTACTTCGTACTGGGTTCATTTCTGCTTCCATTGCTGAATGTGCTGTACTGGTATATAATGTACAAGTGTAGGTTTCCTCAGGTTTAACTAAACAAAAACTGATGTATCACACGTAGACCATAAGCTTAACAGACATTAAGCATGAAGTACTACATGGATTTGTACCATAATGCAAGGTCTACAACATGGCGGTTAATGTGAAGATTTTGTCGATATGACCTCCCTATAGACTGGCGGTGCTGGAGGGTATTAGATATCGCTGGCCGTGTAGACATCTGCTAAGCCAACACTTTGATTAATTAGCACCATGCTTCTGCCGGGGTCGCCTTACCAGAGGCTTGCTGCTATTGGGGGTGGCGGAGGCAGGCAGAGGTAGACTGGTGTTTGGAATGATGTCCTAGATAGAGTTCAACAACCCTTCACTTTATGCTCCCCGAGAACAGCCCTTTGCTGGTCCCCCAATGAACATATCTAAGCTAAAAAATTGGTTACGTAGGTGGGAGGATAAGTACGGTAAGTATAATCTTTGGTTATGGTAAATTATGAACCGTCTTGGATTGTCCTAATCCGCTCATTGTCCTTTTCTACGGCGACAAACAAATACTTCCTACATAATTATGACTGGTTAAAACGCCAGACGAGAATCGATACATTGAGGAAAATCAATTCTGCGGTGCCCTAGTATTGTTAGAGAGTGTCTGTTTTTAGCTTGAGTACCGGTACCGTAATAATAATTTGTAAATTGTAAATTTCAGCAATTCTTTCTTTTCATTCGAAGATAAGAGATTTGTTTTGTATCTTATTTATCGTATTGTTATGCTTATGATACTTTATTTAGTATTCCTACTGTATTGATATTTGACCTATCATAGTTCATATGTTATGCCGGTTAAAGCTTAGTGTGTACTCGATTATTGACCGATTTTCCTGGCTTTCCTAACATTTTAATCAACCTATCACATTACCATCTTGGAATATTTACGTCCTCTTGAGCGGCGATAACCCATAAGGCCGCGAGCCGTCTATACTCTGTAATTTATAGGTAATATTGGTGAGGGGGCCGCCTTCTCCTCCTCTAGGGCTTGATCTCTCACACACCCTCGACCTCCTTTTCAGTTTATTGTAAGTGTGGTCAGTTGATTTCTCCTTATGGGGCCTCTTGCCTTCGTCGGGATGAGTGTGTAGTGTTCGTATGCAATCCTGTCAATCGCTGATCAATTTGTTCCTACGATATTCCCTGATAATTCACCATAGAACTCTAAATATACACTTAAATATACGAGTGCGGCCAACTGACACTGAGACCCAGTATAACTTTACTTTTTATATACCGGTAACTTAGATTCTATAACTGAGGAATTCCGTCGTTGAAGTGTTTCTGTGGCATCAGCTTACCGGTAACTCTGTCGGTTATAGGTCGCTCTTTGACTTCTCCCAACAAGGCTTAGGCAATATTTACCGTAGCTATTTAATATACATACATATATAGGGCCTACCGATATTATATATATATATATATATATTTTATTTTTATTTTTTTTATTTAATGCCGTATTATTAATTAATAGTATTGCAAGATCAATCTATCACTCATTTCCAAACAAGCTTGGACATCTATATGTATGCATGTATACTTTGGTGGGCGTGTGAGTAGGTCTCTCAAGACTATGGATGTATGTATGTGTGTGTGTGTGTGTGTGGGCGTTGCTAGGGGGCTGCTCTAACATCCGCCCGTCCATCCATCAACTGTGTCAACCCTCCGTCACTCTCCCGCTTTGTCCACCGCCCGACATCCATCACTCCGCTGGACTTGTCTACCACACTACTACCACCATGGCCTACCACACTACCTTATATTGTACTACATGACTTACCCTACTTGTCTACCACCACCACCATGGCCTACGTCCACTACCACACTACCTTATATTGTACTACATGACTTAGCTTACTTGTCTAACACCACGACCACTAGGCTACCACCACTACTTTATATTGTTACTACATGACTTACCAGTACCCTATTAGTCTACCACCACCACCATGGCCTACCACCAATACCACACTACCTTATATTGTACTACATGACTTAGCTTACTTGTCTAACACCACGACCACTAGGCTACCACCACTACCTTATATTGTTACTACATGACTTACCAGTACCCTATTTGTCTACCACACTACCACCACCACGGCCTACCACCACTACCACACTACCTTATAGTGTACTACATGACTTAGCCTACTTGTCTACCACCACTACCTTATATTGTATTGTACTACATGACTACCACACCACCACCACCGCTGCCATACTACCGGTACCGTTACTTTTTGTTTTGTACTACCGTACATGACTTACCTATTAGTCTACCATACAGCCTTCTAGTATCACATTGCCAACCACTATATGTATCACAATGGTCTACTAGATATACCACTAAAGTTAATTATCTTCATAGGCTACCGTATATACTGGTACTATGCTACCTTTTAATGTACTAATATACTAATGTACACATATTAGCTATACCATTCTACCACTCAGGAAGCCACGCAAAGGAATCTCTTACCCTAACACACACCCTGCTATGATTCTTAAACAACCACCCCACTTCCCCGGGCCCTACCATACAGCTAGCTACTACACCAGCCTACCACACAACACCCTTACCATTTTCACTAGCCTATGGTCCTATCTTCCTATTGTTGTTTCAGTGCCACTCTATATAAACCTCTCTCTCTCTCTCTCTCTCTCTCTCTCTCTCTCTCTCTCTCTCTCTCTCTCGTGATCTTGATTTTTCTTTCTTGTCCATTTGTTTTCATTTGTGTATTTATTTATTTGTTTATCTAAAAGTGTTCTTTATGTATATTGAAAGCTAGTACCGGTACTCGTATATACCGGTACCTGTTATTTCTTCTTATGTTCTGTATTTTGTATTATGTTGCGTCTCCCCCCCCCCCCCTTGCTTCCCCTCCCCCTCATCATGCTTCCACGCTCTCCCCCATCCTAGTTTTTCCCTACTCCCTCTCCCCCTTTCCTCCCCTCTCTCTCATCCTAGTTCTATCCTCCTCCTTCATCCTAACTCCCTTCTCCCTCATCCTCCTATACTCCCTCGCCCTCCCACACTTACCTCACCTCTCCTCCTTCTGACCCACTCTCCCACTCCCCACTTCCCACCCCACCCCCTCCCTCTCCCATATCTCCGCCCCCCAACCTTGAACTAAAACAATAAGTAAATATCATCCGTGAAAGAGTTGCCGCTCGCGCTGTGGTCTGGCCACGTTTTGATTCGAGGCTGAAATTCCGAATGATCCTTTTCTTTTGCTTCTTCCCGAAACCCTAAAGTAATATACCTCCCTTCCCTCGCTCACTGCTCTTGCATAACACGCCTACGATCAGCCTTTTCCTCAATTTAATAAGTAATTGTAAAAGTTTCCCGGAATTCACCGTCGTCCAGTTGGCCTCCATCACAGTGGTTGAGAATGTATGAAATATTGGCTTTTATACTATCAGAGGTGTAAGACGAATCATTCTGGCAGCGTATGAATCTTAGCGGAGCGGCCGGAGTTGGTGTTGGGAGAGGAGAGTGAGGGAGGGAGTTAGCAAGGGGAGAGAGAGAGAGAGAGAGAGAGGAGAGGGGTCCAGAAGGAAAAAAAAAAATTGCAGATACACAGAGATCTACCGCACCACCAATAGCTATGCCATCTGCTCGACCCCCTTCTAAACCAGTTTGATAGTCTTGAAATCTCCTGAAGGCGGTGACGAAGAAGGGACGCCGAAACTGAGGGTTCCTTAGAGAGGGGTGTCAAAAGAAAGAGGGAGTTAGGGGGTTGGGTGACGGGCGAAGTTATGTATAGGGAGAAACGCCAACTAATGTACACGAATCACCATATTGCAAACCTTGAGTAGCAATTCATGGTGTATTTAGGGTATTAACCATGATAGTTTTAGGCTTTGTAGGTGTCGCTATATTAGACACAAATAGCTCCCACACGAGGAATTCCGGTACGCTATTAGAAGGCGGATGGATAACTGGATACAAAGAGTGAGGGTTACAACATGGCGCCCGGCTCGTAAGACTCTAGCGGGGTCTGGGAGGGGGGCGTGTGACTGGACGGACGAGGCCTGAGTGAGTGATGTGAGGCGGTAGACGACGGCCATGACGAGAGCACGGCCGACCTGGGATCAATGTGAGGGAGAGAAAGACCGAGAGAGTCACAGTGCCACGGAGAGAGAGAGAGAGATAAAGTGAGGGTTTGTGGAAGATTGTGTGTGTACTGTATATACTGTATGTAAGGCTGTGTGTATGTCTTGGTGTTTAAGTATGTGTGGATTGGATTGTCAAGATTGTGTTGGTATGTAGGCTATGTGTAAGATTGTATGTATAGTGTATAATTGTACTGTATGTAAGGCTGTGTGTATGTCTTAGTGCTTGAGTATGTGTGGATGATTCAAGATTGTGTTGGTATGTAGGCTATGTGTAAGATTGTATGTATAGTGTATATACTGTATGTAAGGCTGTGTGTATGTCTTGGTGCTTGAGTATGTGTGGATGATTCAAGATTGTGTCAGTGTGTTGGTGTATATATGTAAGACTGTGTACCGGTATGTGTTGGTTTGTGTTTTGATGGTGTTAGTGTATAGGGCCTATATGTAAAAGGCTGTGTGTAAGTGTAATCTGTTAAGGTGTTTATGTGTGAGGTAGTGTAGGTAGTGTGTTTTATTTTACATAACTAAAATGCGTTTGGTCCTTTGTGATAGTGCATTCTATTTAATGCAATATTTATATGTGTGTCCTGCTTATGTGTGTGTGGGGGTGGGTGTGCGTACTTATATAAAGATCAGAAATTAATTAATATACAGGAAGCCGTTGAAAGAATTACCGGTATACCGGTAAATACTTCACACACGATCAATAAGAATATACAGTTTCAAAATTGTGTAGAGCTTAGAGTAGTGAGACTGACTTTAAGGTACCGGTAACTAATTATACACCGTACTGGTAATTATCACACTTGGTACAGATAAGAACACATTCGATCTTTATTGTGTGATTGAAGAAAGTTAGGTAAGGTAGAGATAACTGTGTGTGTGTGTGTGTGTGTGTGTGTGTGTGTGTGTGTGTGTGTGTGTGTGTGTGTGTGTGTGTGTGTGTGTGTGTGTGTGTGTGTGAACGAGCACATTTAGCGGAAGGCGATAATAGATCAATAGACGAGATATGAAAAAGTTAGAACGTTGGAAAATATATTTAGAGTGCCACAACCGCCCCATAAAAAGCACCAGAAGGAGAGAGAGAGAGCGAGCGCGCGCGTTGGACAGAGGGAGCAAGGCGGTTGGCTGACAGACGGACAGCAGGATTGCTGACTAGAGTGAAGCTGACTTTGTGGAGAATAGGGAGAAGGTTAGACGACGGGTATACACATTATATGAAAAAGGTTAGTTAGACGATCGAAGGGAGGGGAGAGAATTATAAATGCGGATGGGCTAGTGAGTGGACGGTGGATTGACGGACACAGTGGAAGTGGACGGAGGAACTAGCTAACTGACAGGTAACGGACGGATAGATAAACAGTCAGACAGGTTAAAGGAAGGGAACGGGGAAACAAGAGAACAGACAGAGTTGTACATAGGAGAGAGAGAGAGAGAGAGAGAGAGAGAGAGAGAGAGAGAGAGAGAGAGAGAGAGAGAGAGAGAGAGAGAGAGAGAGAGAGAGAGATATATCATAGAAGACTAACGATTATGAATTTGACAGTACAAGAGAGGAGACGAACGGATGGCCAGTTGGAACAAATAAAATACGAAATTACGTAAAAATAATGAGGCACTGAGACGAACTCCTGGTTTGGACGGGAGGGACAATGAGAGAGGGACAGAGTTACTGGTATTGATAGGTAGAGTGAAATAGACAGATTGGCAGTGATACAAGGAAATAGACACTCTGACAGATAGACAAGAAAACAGACATACATGTAGACAGAGGAAGTATACAGAGAGACAGACCTAGAGCAAGACAGGCAGAGCTAGAGTGAGACAGACAGACAGAGGCAGGACGTGGCACTCCCCTGACGGATACCGCTCAGGAGACGGGCAGGTGACACTCAGAGCCCCCACTTCCCCAGGATTATGCTCAACTTTCTCCAGAGACGTTGGATAATTTCGGCCGGATGAGGCGGACGGGGATGTGGTGGTGGCCTGGTTTTTGGTGCTGGATGTTTGAAGCTGTGGATATATATATATATATATATATATATATATATATATATATATATATATATATATATATATATATACAGTATATATATATATATATATATATATATATATATATGTATATATATATGTTTCTAGTCTCTCAGTGGGGATCGAACCATCGACCATCAGGATGATAGCCGACGCTTTAATCAATTACACCACTGCCGTGGTGGTGTAATTGATTAAAGCGTCGGCTATCATCCTGATGGTCGATGGTTCGATCCCCACTGAGAGACTAGAAACATTTAGTGGCTCACGTGTATTTGTGATATATTCTCCCTCTCTCTATATATATATATATATATTGTGTGTGTTTCTCAATAGTGTGCCCTATTATGTTTGCGATGTGTTCAGCTTGCATGTGTGTTTTATGTAAACCCATGCGGAAATGTGGCACTGGTTGATTGGTTACGGTGTCAGGTATATATGGCGTACCGGTATGTGGTTGATCCAAATTTATGTTTATTGTAGTAACTAAGCCAAAGGTTGAATAACCTGAATTAGGCCTATTCCTCCAGTTCTTAATGGATCACCCCGTCAACTTGTCATACTTTAACACTAACACTTTTCCTTTTTTGGGCTTCATAGTTAACCTGTCACTTAACTTTACATCCAGACATCGCCACTGTCCTCTATTTATTAGCAGCTGAATAATTCTCCAGTAAAAGGTTCGAGTACATAATTTAGCCTGCGTTGTGAAAAGGGATGGATGAGAGGGTATGGGATGACGGGTGTGGATATGGGATGGATGAGGGGGTATGGGATGACGGGTGTGGATATGGGATGGATGAGGGGGTATGGGATGACGGGTGTGGATATGGGATGGATGAGGGGGTATGGGATGACGGGTGTGGATATGGGATGGATGAGGGGGTATGGGATGACGGGTGTGGATATGGGATGGATGAGGGGGTATGGGATGACGGGTGTGGATATGGGATGGATGAGGGGGTATGGGATGACGGGTGTGGATATACTATAGTCCGTTCATTCTAGATTGGGCAGAAATCGTAACCTCTAACCTCTGTAACTCAAAAAGGGCTAGAGCAAATGAGCTGTCAATTTTCACACCTATTCCCTGACCAAGTCTTCCTATTTGGTACAAATATAGCTCGATTACTCTAGTCCTTTTTAAGTTATCAGAGGTTAGAGGTTAATGTCTGCCCAACCTAGAATGAACAGACTATAGATAGCTAAAATCTCTGTTTAACCTTTTGGGGTCAGAAGTGCGGGGGGTTCGAATCCCTGACCTCATCTCATATTGCTGAACCCAAGTAAAACGAACACGGCCTTTCTATTGTTGCCCGTTGTGCTCCCTAACGACGCTGCTCTCCTATTCTGATTGAAAGTGACGGACCAACTGGCGTATACTCGACAAGGTTTTAGTTTATGTATGCCGTTTTCTGTGTGTCAGGCCGTGAAATACGTTTGGGGTTATACATTAGGCCGATTGATATGATTAGGATGGATGCCCGCCTTGCTTTGTTGTCTTGAATTATGAATCGGAGTCCGTGTGTGATTTTCTGTCCCGTCTGTCTGTCTATATGTGTTACGTTGGTATTAAATGTGCTGTCCGAGCTTTGTTGGGGATCTGGGACGACTTGCTGTGTGCGAGTTCGAAATACTTTCGGATTACATTAACTTTACAGTAGGTACATTTGCTGATGAAAGTAAGTACTATTGCGTTTAAACTATAATCTTAGGGGTTCTTGGGGGAAAAAAAAGCAATAAATAAATAAAAAACAGATGACAGCGCACGTAACACATTTGCACACTCAAAATACAGTGCATACAGCCCACAAACACAACACACCATAACACAACTGAAACACAAACACACACAAAGCACACAACTACAATCATGTTGACAAAAAGGTCACACACAGCACAACACAAGACACAGATCCCTAACAAGCCTCGTCAAATGTCCCACCACCACCACCACCACCACCACCCCGCCCTACCGCTGTGACTCACCACAACACCAACAATAACAACAACAACAGCACCATCTTTACGTTCTCTCCCCCCGCTAGTTTGGCGATTTTGAGACCTTTCGCCTATTTTTTTTTTTTTTTTTTTTTTCAATAATAAGACCTTTCGTGCTCTTCAGGTGTCGATTTTTTCCTGGCGAGCGATAGCAAGCCTCTAATTTTAAAATTTCCACAAACTTACAATCTACAAATGTTTAAATCCAGTTGTTACAAACATTTTATGAATGGAGGATGCCTTTAGGCACATGGACCTTTTTGTTTTATCTGTGTTTTTCCTTCCTCCGTTCATTGTCTCTTAAAAAAAAAAAAAAAAAAGGAACCGGCCTTCGGCCGGAACATTTTTCTACCGATAAATGTACAAATTATCTTGAAAGGGGGTCTATGGGGTGTTTATCTAAGCCAACACCAACAATAACAACAACAGCACCATCTTTACGTTCTTCCCCCCCCCCCCCCCCCGCCGCCATCACCACAGCAACGGCACGAAGCAGGAGGACTTGAGAGCAGGAGGGCCAGCCAGGTAGTGAGTAACAGCTGGAGGAGGAAGAGGAAGTGGTGGGGAAGGTGGAGGTGTATGTTGAGGCTGGAGTGGGGGAGGTGGAGGTGGAGTATGGGGAGAGGGCGGGGTCGTGTGGGTCCTTCGTTAGTACTCTACTGTATGATGAAATATTTTGCTATCGTTGCGTAACTTGGGCTATCCCAGCGATATTTAACCAGCCTAATATATACTTCAACTTAACCCATCAACACTGGTCAAATTTGACTTGATCTAAATAACCTTAACGTAATTAAATGAGGCTCGCACACTACCAATATTATTTTCCCGCTGATAATTATAATTTTATTTACATAGAAATATATTTTTAATTTACATTTATGTACTGGTACATTAGTTTTCATTTATATATATTTCTTTGTATTTTTGTATTGTTTAATACTTTGCTTGGTTAAAATGCCAATCCATTTAAATGAAAGGCACTATCCCATCTGCGGCTGACGAGCACAAAGCCGAAGATGAGCGGAGAGCGGCGGGAGGTGTGTGCATTAGTAAGGAGCGGATGTTTTCTTCAGGGGCGGGGGCTAGCGGAGAAGGCCAAGCTTGTGTTTTGTGCCGACCCCTGCCTTGTCTCTCTTTCTCATTGCGGTCTCTCTTTCTCATTGCGGTCTCTCTTTCTCATTGCGGTCTTTCTTTCTCATTGCGGTCTCTCTTTCTCATTGCGGTCTATCTTATTGCGGCTAAACTTACTGAACAAAGCGACAATTAGTCCATATTTGTTTTAGTTATAGTTCACATTAGTTTTTTAGTAATTTTTGAGAATCGCAAATGCAAAAAGTAAAAATGAAATAAATAAATAAATAATAAACATAAAATTGACTATAGATTAATAACAATAATAGGAATAATGTTGGTAATTAAATAAGAATAGGATTTTAGATATGTGGTTGTGGAATCGGTGCCGTACTAATACTCAGAACTCGGAATGTCCTACGTGGTAAATATTTGATTGGTTGTCAGATCGCTGTTGAATACACTCCGCCTCCTTCATCATTGAGGACACCGGGGCGGCTGTCATATTACTAGTGAATACATTAAGGGGGGTGACCTGCTTTTTGTTCTCTCCTTTTTCCTCTCTTTCTGGCTTGTATCCATTCGGCCCCATTCAGCCTACTGTTTTATGACGTTTATCCCCATCCAGGTGTCGATTTCTTCCTGGCGAGCGATAGCGAGCGAGCATTGTATGGAGAAATTCGGCTTCGCCGGAGACATTTTCTCTATCGAAAAATTTACAAATTTAGCCTGCTGTCAATTTTTTTTTATTTTTTTTTTTAAATATGCTGGCTCGCTACCGCTCACCAGGAAAATATTGACACCTGGATGGGGATAAACGTCTTAAAACAGTAGGCTGAATGGGGCCGAATGGATACAACCCAGAGAGAGAGGGAGAGAGAGAAAAAAATGAGGTGGGCCCCCTTAGGGATACTACAGCGGTGAAGACAGCCGGGCCAAAGGTGCTGTTGACGCTACACAAGCCGAGGAGAGAGTGACGACGAGCGAGGTTATTATATGCAACCAATATGGACAGTTCGTGTATACAGCGAAGCCTATTTTGATGTATCTTGCGTAACCTAATATATAGTTTATTCTTTATGAAGAGTTTATACATTGCTAACTTATCCTCTTGTAACTTTGGAGAAAACGGGCTGTACATTTCTACACTTATTATTAGTTGACTTTTCCCAAAGTTAGAAATATAATTTCGATTGCTCAAGGCTTTCCAGGGTACCGGTAATAAGAGATACCGGTATGTGTTTATATGTCTAGACTCGTGTTAATGAAAAAAACTACGGTATAGTCTAGTCGAATTGACTCCAACCTATTTTGTGACTTAAAATGTAACAGATCATTAAAAAAGAACTGTGTAGCAGTTTTGTGTGTATGTGAAGTGTGAGAGACGCGGTGTTGCCATATACTCTATTCAAACTGTTATAACTGGGTTGCATAATATAAACTTGTGAGCGACCTAGCATCTTCACGCAGTACAGGGAGAGGCCGGGTTGGACTTCAGCCATATTGGTCACCACTTGCTTTACTACCGGTTGTATATCCAGGATAAATAAGTTGGTAATGCTGATCCAAGAAAATAATGTTTTAACTTGATAAGTTCATTAAGTTCGTTCTATCTATCTATTTACTCAGGCCCATTCCCCATTTGTTCTAAAAGAAAACTCTGGGGGTGGCCGACTCGAGACAGAGCCTAGATTATGTACCGGGATGGTGTTTGAAAATGAGGCGACCCATATGGATGAATTTCAGATATGACTTTTCTTTTTTCGAACTTGCAGTAGGGATTCTTTTACATACAGTAGCCAGTGAAGAAGACAGGCGAGGAGGTGGTGGGTAGAGAGGGGGAGGAGGAATAGTACTAGGAGGATAAGAAGTAGTAGAGGAGGCGAGGGAGGGGGGGGGGGGGGGAAGTAGGACTAGAAGGAGAAATAGAACACATGGTAGAAGAAAGAGAAGAGAGAAGAGGGACGAGTAGGTCTAGGAGTAAGAGAAGAATTAGAAGGAGCAGTTGTAGAAGCAAGGGGGAGTAGGTCTAGGAAGAGTAAGAGAAGAATTAAAAGGAGTAGTTGTAGAAGCAAGGGGGAGTAGGTCTAGGAGGAGTAAGAAGAATTAGAAGGAGCAGTTGTAGAAGCAAGGGGGAGTAGGTCTAGGAGGAGTAAGAGAAGAATTAGAAGGAGCAGTTGTAGAAGAAAGGGGGGAGTAGGTCTAGGAGGAGTAAGAGAAGAATTAAAAGGAGTAGTTGTAGAAGCAAGGGGGAGTAGGTCTAGGAGGAGGAAGAGAAGAATTAGAAGGAGCAGTTGTAGAAGCAAGGGGGAGTAGGTCTAGGAGGAGTAAGAGAAGAATTAAAAGCAGCAGTTGTAGAAGCAAGGGAGAGTAGGTCTAGGAGGAGTAAGAGAAGAATTAGAAGGAGCAGTTGTAGAAGCAAGGGGGAGTAGGTTTAGGAGTAAGAGAAGAATTAGAAGGAGCAGTTGTAGAAGAAAGAGGGGAGTAGGTCTAGGAGGAGTGAGAGAGGTGGAGGAGGGCGTCTGACAAGGAGCAACGTTAGGTAGAGGGGGTGATGTTGGGGGGGGGGGGGGTGTAGGAGTGGTGGGGGTGGAGGCACGGGCAGGCGGACTGACGGCAGATTGACAGGATCAATGATTCCCCCCTCCTGGACGACCGGACCAGCGCCCTGCCAGGACCACCACCACCATCGCCACCGCCGTCACTACCTCAAACACAAACGCCCACTCTTTAAAACATCTCGCGCACAATCACTTTCTTAATTGGGACTAAGACAGTTTTTGAGATTCGACCCCATTTTGTATGTTTTCATTATTTTTGTTTTCGGATTTACACTTGCCTAAAATATTTCTTTTCGCAAGACTCGCATACACATCCGCTCTTTAAATAATCTCGCACAACAACAACAACATTCTTATTCGGGGAATAAGGCATTATTTGAGATTTGGTCATATTTTTCTACTTATTTAAATTATTTTTGTTTACTGGATTTACATCTACCGCTGTCACTACCTCACACCCAATTTAAAAAAAAAAAAAAAAAAAAAAAAAATATATATATATATATACCCGGTATATATATATACTGTATATATATATATATTATTATTGTTGTTGATGTTTATTTATTTTTGTTTTCAAATGTTGACCTAGCTAAAACATATATCTTAAAAGTCAGAACCACCATCACTACCTCACGCACCCACTCTTAAATATATCTCGCGCACAACAAACTCTTTCTAAATCGATATTAAAGCACCTTTTTCGAATGCCCCCACCCACTACCCCCTTCCAATATCTGAATATATATATATATATATATATATATTTATTATTTATTTATTTTTATTTTTATATTATTTTTTTGGTGGGTGTGTAAGAATTTGTATGGAGTTGTTGCCATTCAGAATCACCTCCACTACCTACCTCACTCTTTCACCCCTCCAAACCTGTAGCGTAATAAACACTTTCTTCATAGTAAGCATTTGTTTTATACCCCCCCCCCCATTTTATATTAGATATTATTTTTGTTTCGTAATTTAAGCCTAGAGAAACAACAACAACAACTTACACCATCGTCACTGCCTCTTACACTCACTCTTACAATTATATCGCGCACAACAAACGCTAGATTGACGGGGGAGTATTTTAAGGGGGGATGGGCAGGTTTTTCTGGCCCCCTTCTCCCTCGTGTTTAGCCCTAATATTGTTTTCATATTTTAAGATGTTTGCCCTATTAGTTAGTCGATTTTAAGACCTTTCGCCCCATTCTTCGTCAATATTTAGACATTTCGTGCTATTTAGGTGTCTATTTTTTTCCCTAGCGAACGATAGTCGGCCTGTAATTTTAATTTACGAATTAATCTGGAAGGGGGATTTAATGGATGTGTTTTTTAGTTTGATGGAGGTCTAGGGAGGAAACAAAAAATATACTAAATATATGAAATAATCGACCAAAAAATATACTCTTCCCTCTTAAGACTGGGACCCAATTTCACCTCAATATTTTCATGACAGTATGCACTCTTATAAGTTGGAATTACCTCCATCAATTGTTAATTCCATTTTGATTACTGTCTAATTATAATTATTACATGTCAAAACTTCACACACCCGCTCTTAAAAAATCTCTCGAGCACAACAAACAATTTGGAGTGTTTTATAGGAGGCATTTTTTTAAAGATTTATCCCCTATTTTATCGGGATTTTATTATTTGTGTGTCGTATTTTCACAACAAACTCCCTTGTTGTATAGGAATACCGGCAAGGCATTTGTTTAGACTTGAACCGTCCCCCCATTTTCTCTGATAGTATTATTTACTGTCTTCTTGGCATTAAATAAGTTATGTTAATTCAGACCCATCTTTTCTAATTTTCCTCAAAGGATTTTATTTTTCTTGGGTGTACCGGTAAAAGTGTAATATTTTTGTAGAGTTTTTTCAATGTTGGATAATGGAAAGGATAGCAATATTTTGGGAATTACAGAAAAGGGAAAAAGTGTTTCGTAAAGCCGCTGTCACACGAGCGCTTTTTCCGTCAATTTTCCATGAGAAAGTTTTTTCTCGTATTATTTTGGGACATTTTCGCACTGGTATCGGTAACTAGATTGAAGGTGAAGTATGTTAGGCGATTACATTCCGATAACTTGTAATTTTTGAAGCTTCCAGACCATAATTGCCCGAAAAAATTGCTCGAAAAACGGCTCGTGTGACTCCGGCTTAAGACCCCAATCAGCTGGTTTCTACAGCCTTCGTCCACCTTCTCTTCCCCCTAAAGGTCCTGTAGTAAGAGAGAATGGCCACCTTTGGCTTCTCCCACTCTTCAGAAAATTGGAAAAGTAGAAATATGCTACGAGGTGCCGTTGTAAAGGCCCATGAATACCTTCACCTGACCTATACAGTTCCACTAAACACAGGTTAGACCATAAGCCTAATAAATATCGACTATCAATATTTGACTTGGCTCCATCACCGAGGCTTAAAAATGTCGCCGCTCATCCAACTTAACACACACACACACACACACACACATATATATATATATACACACGCACTCTCTCTCTCTCTTTCTTTCTTTCTTTTCTTCCCAGCACTCCTCCGTCCATCAACATCAAAAGATCCCCACCCCCAAAAAATAGCCTGTGGGTGGAGGCAGCAGGTCTTGCCCACATCCATTTCGCGTGCAGTCAGTCGCCTTTTTCCCGCGGTCGGCGTCTTTCCCGGAGCAGCGATGGCCAAGATAACCTATCATCACTATCACGCCGGAGTCGCTGCAGGAGGAGGAATACAATACAAAGGAATACAAAAGAGAACAAACTGCAACAGACCTATTGGTCCTTACGGGGCAGTTTGGATATCTAAAACTACTAATCTACTGACTACGAGGTAGAGAAAAGGATAGCAAAGAAGAAGGCTCCTCCCCACCCACCACTCCCTCCAGCTAATGCTGGCATGGAAACAGATAGGAAACATACCATGTAGTATTGAAAAACTGACACGGAAATTCGGACAGGACAGGGAGAAAAAAGAAGTTGATTTGTAATCTAAGCTAACTCCATTTACTACAATTCTGAAAGGGAACAGATGTATGAAAATCAATATACATTGCGGTATGCGTTGACATTTCGTTGCGCGTTATTCTGAAAGAAACTGTTAATCGGGGGTTATTTGCCATGTGTTTATCCAGATGGTTCTTAAATGTTTCGACAGTATTACAGTTTACAATTTTGGAGGGTAGTCTGTTCCAATTATTCACAACGCGGTTGAAGAAGAAATGCTTCGCCTCGTGAGAATGAAAACGCTTGCCTATAATCTTATAACCATTGTTTCTCGTGTTTGCTTGATTGATCGTAAATAATTCGCTTACAGTTAGGTTGCTGAATCCCTTGAAGATTTTGAACACCTCTATTAGGTCACCTCTCATTCTGCGCTTTGGTAAGCTAAACAAATTTAGTTCTTTTAAGCGCTCTTCGTACGGTTTATTACGCAATCTAGGTATCATTTTAGTGACTCTGCGTTGCACCTTTTCAAGTTTATTTATGTCCTTTCGGTAGTACGGTGACCAGAATTGCACGCAGTATTCGAGATGGGGACGCACCAATGAGTTGAATAGAGTATGATTTTTTCTGATTTGAATTAGAATGTTCTGCCGATGAAACCCAGAACCCAGAGGAGGAGGAGGAGGAGGAGGAGGAGGAGGAGGAGGAGGAGAAGGAGAAGAAGAAGAAGTAGAAGTAGAAGTAGTAGTAGTAGTTTACCTTTAGCCCGATCTCCTTTTGATAGCTACCATGTTGTCTACCATCTTTTGTTTCTTTCTATTTGGAGTTATTGTCCTTTTGTATCGCAAATCATTGTGCCTCTTAATCTGTGTTTATCGGTTAAATCTTAATGTTTATTATTTTCGTTTAATTCGCCTTTTTTAATCCACAGGTAGCGTCATTATTATTTTAGTAAATAGTCAGAATTGAAGACTAAGAATGCAATATGGCGCCTAGTAAAATCGAGTTTGCGGATATCTACCATTACAAAATCCTGACCCCTATAGCGACCCACCCTCAGTATCGCCTTCCTCAGATTGCACCAAGGCTCTCGTGTTCTCAACCGTTTGTTCGCTAATGTTCCGATTCCGTGATCCTTCCGATGGCCCCGAACTCCGATACCGTGGCCAAGACGCAGCGACCCCCGTACACCCAGGTCGATTTGGGATACCTGAACGGGGTTTGGTTTGCCTCAGGCTATGATCGGTCGGGTTTGGAAGGGGGAGGTAGCTGCTTTTTCCCCCTCATTTAATGCATTCGTTACATTAGTTTGGCGATTTTAAGACCTTTCGTCTCATTTCTTTGTCAATATAAAGACCTTTCGTGCCATTTAGGTGTCTATTTTTTTTCTGGCGAGCGATAACGATCCTGTAATACTAGGAGGAACCGAAGGACATAATTTTATTCCAACCGAAAAATGTACACATTTATCTTGGAGGTTCTAGGGTTGTTTTTTGTTTTTGTTTTTTTTGTGTATGCTTCATAGAGGTCTAGCGATGAAACTACTGTACGGTATATAATTAGTACAAACAAGAATAAATAGACCAACCAAACAAGCACTACCCCCTTAAGGGGAGGTATTTAGTGTTTTCCCTACTTTTTCATCAAACTTAAAATTACACCCCCTAGACCCCCTTTCAAGATAAATTTGTACATTTTTCGGTAGAAAAATGTCCCGGCCGGAGGCCGGTTGCTCTTATATATTACAGGCTCGCTATCGCTCGCCAGGAAAAAATCGACAACTTAACGGCACGAAAGGTCTTAAAATTGACAGAAATGGGGCAAAATATCTTAAAATATCCAAACTACTAGGGCGAAGGTCTTAAAATCTCAAAAGCAATGGGGCTAAACATGAGGGAGAAAGGGGTCCAGAAAAAAATCCCTCGAGTGGAAATCTCCCCTTAAAGACTAAGAACCCAATATGGTATATATAGGTTTGGCTCTTGTGGTAAACTAATAGCCAACACCAAGAGCATAAGCCAAGGATCGATATATAGGATCTCGATGGTTTGGGTGTTTATATTTCTCTTCACTCGTGTAGTCCTAGTTGGGAGTACGAACATTTCTTGGGTCATTGGCTGTGTCCTAGTTGGGAGTACGAACGTTTCTTGGGGCATTGGCTGTGTCCTAGTTGGGAGTACGAACGTTTCTTGGGTCATTCGAGATGGGGACGCACCAATGAGTTGAATAGAGTATGATTTTTTCTGATTTGAAATTGAATTTTCTGCCGATGAAACCCAGAACCCAGAGGAGGAGGAACCCAACTGTGTCCTAGTTGGGAGTACGAACGTTTCTTGGGTCATTGGCTGTGTCCTAGTTGGGAGTACGAACGTTTCTTGGGTCATTGGCTGTGTCCTAGTTGGGAGTACGAACGTTTCTTGGGTCATTGGCTGTGTCCTAGTTGGGAGTACGAACGTTTCTTGGGTCATTGGCTGTGTCCTAGTTGGGAGTACGAACGTTTCTTGGGTCATTGGCTGTGTCCTAGTTGGGAGTACGAACGTTTCTTGGGTCATTGGCTGTGGTGAGTAGGCAGATTATAAACGCGAGTAATTATGTGTGCCCAATCAGCTGATCAAATATTCGGCACTTTTCCATATACATTTAATTCATATTTTTTCACCAACCAAATTTACTTCTAAAGTCAATTAATGAAATTAACAAATACATGTGGCACTCCTAGGACTCGAACCTAGGATACTCACATATTTTACCGTCGTCTAGAGGCTCTGTAACTATAGACGGTGTTATTCTTGTTCTACTGTGCTACGATATCAAAACTATTTAGGCATTTGTATGCAATAATGTGTACCGGTATGCGTCTGTTTGTTTTGGATTTAATTATTTTGTTAAATATAACTTGTCCTTTATGATGCATGTTTCAAGTTCCGTGTGTCCAGGTATTTTGGCTCGAACGTCTCTTGATTTGGGCCCTGTCACTCTTTCAACTCTGGGGGAGGCACTCGATACAGGCAGTTCTGCCTTTTGTCTCCCTCACTCACAGGATTATTATTTTTTTTTTTAATATCTAAAGGCACTGTTGTATCTGTGTGTTTATCATAACCACACAGCTTAAGGTTATGTGTGTAATGATGGTGTTGTGAGGGTGTGGCAGAGGAGGTCGTTGGTGTAGTGGTGGTGTTGGTGTTGGTCAAGGCTGGAGGATCAATGGTTGACGCGGTGAATTTCTTGTTGACACAGAGAGCCGCCTCCCCCACCATCATTACCCCGCCCCAGGGAGACCTTCCTTCTGGGGGCGCCGTCCCTCTCACCTCCCCTCTCATCCGTGACTTAAGGGAGCCGAGTCTGTTGAGAAATGAATAGATAATCTGACCTGGGCTCCGACCTAAGACAAGTTGTTCTATAGGTTATTAAAATAAATTTAAGAAAATATTTAATTAAAACAACAATAATGATGTTTATTATGTTGTTAATAATAATAGTTGTTCATTATAATTAATGAATTATAATATTAATAAGTCGATACACCAGTAATTATATTTAGTAAATCAGAAATTAACTAAAGTGACCCCACCATGACCCTGTGACCCAAAGGGACACACACCGTTACGAAAAACTCTACAATCTGACCTGGACAATGACCGGGCAACTGGAGTGTGACCAACCAGTAGAGCCTCCTCTTTCTTACGAGGACAGATCCTGGTGATTGATTGAGGATAGTTTTACTCTGAAGGAGTCAAACGACATATATATATACAGTATATATATATATATATATATATATATATATATATATATATATATATATTGTTTTTATCAGCACCTTCATTTGAGCAACACTTTTGCATTGGTACCAGCAATTAGACTGAAGCAATATCAAGCAGCAGATTTTTACCAAAGTTTCATTTAAGTAATAATTATATTTAAATTATCGAGAAAAAATAGATAAATTGGAATTATCGAAACAAAGAATTAGATTGGAATTATTGAAAAAATAATTAGATTGGAATTATCGAGAAAAAAGAATTACATTGGAATTATCGGAAAAAATACAAATAAAAATGCTGGGTAACGTGATCATGTGGCACCCCCTCAACCAAATTCTCGAGGATGACCTGTGTGCTCAAGTGTGACCAAAGAACCGAAGACTTGAACCTGAAACCCAGCCTGTTAATGTGGCGTGACTAAACTATTTAAGTAACCTGATGTTGTAGGTAGCTATGGTAGACCCTTAGGAGAAACACCGTCAGTGACCTTTGACCTGATATTTGAACCTTGTTTGACCTTTCTGTTCTTTGAAAATATACTGCGCAGAATATATTATGCCTGTGGACCTTTTGTTACTTGAAAGCTAAACTTCTCTCTCGTAAATTATTTTTGTAATTCAATGGATCTATAAATACAAATTTACTTCATAATTCTTAAGCTAGTATATTAAATATGATTGATCTTTATTAAATAACTGTTTTATAATTTGAACTGACATTCATTTTAACTCTATTACTGTGTTGATACAACTACCGATACTACAGTACTGAACCCACACTCATATTGGTTTAGTAAATAACTAAATAATTAATTACATTTACCCGGCTTCCAATAATCTGAATCCTGGTTGTTGCCGGTAAAATAGTTATTATTAGCTTATGTCCATAATGAGTGACTAATATTCACGTTGTAACGATGCAATGATTGTACTATTCATTAAGGGGGTAGTACTTTGTTATCGGCTATAGGCTATATACAGTATATATTATACGGTACCGGTATATAATTATGTTTGAGTTTCTTCGCTAGACCTCCATCAAGCTTAGAAAAACACCCCCTAGACCCCTTTTGAAGATTAATTTGTAAATTTTTCGGTAAAAACGTCCCGGCCGAAGACCGATTTCTTCTAAAATTAGAGGCTCGCTATCGCTCGCCAGGAAATAATCGACACCTAAAGGGCACGGAAGGTCTTAATATTGAATAACAAAAATAGGCGAAATGTCTCAAAATTGCCAAACTAACGGAACAAACTTTTTAAAACTTCAAAACGAATATGCTAAACATGAGGGAGAAGGGGGTCCAGAAAAAGCGAGTACGACCCCCTTAGCACAGTAATTTGAAATGCCACTGTTATGTCACGTGATCCCAAATTATTCCCGTGCATAATTTATGATCCCCGCATCAGTCACTGTCGTGGGAGTCTGTCTGTCAGTCCTTGCAGGGGCCTGGGGAAGCCTCATTAAGGGGAGATAGGCCGTTTTTCTGGTTCCCATTCTTCCTCGTGTTTAGCCTCATTGGTATTCAGATGTTAAGACGTTCGGCCCATTAGTTTGGCGATTTTAAGAACTTTCGCCCCGTTTGTTGTCAATATTAAAAGTTTTCGTGTTATTTAAGTGTCGATTTTTACCTGGCGAGCGATAGCTCGTGTTTTTTTTAAAGCTTGATTGAGGTACAGGGAGGAAACTAATACAATAATTAAAAGATCCATAAATGAGGAAATAAATACAATAATTAAAAGATCCATAAATGAGCAAATAAATACAATAATTAAAAGATCCATAAATGAGCAAATAAATACAATAATTAAAAGATAATAATTAAAAGATCCATAAATGAGCAAATTAAATAAATAATAAAAGATCCATAAATGAACATAATATAAAGATCTCCCCTTAACTATCTTGGTTTTAATGAAGGTAGTTGTCCAATCCACTAAACTCTTGTTGTTTGCCGGTACTGTTAGCTATTTTATTATGCTCCTTATCTTTACGTCTTCCTGCTATCCTACTTTGCCATCTGTCCCCCCGTTCTCTCTCTCTCTCTTTTTCTCTCTTTTCTCTCTCTCTCTATCTATATATATATATATATATATATATATATCTGACACACACACTCACCCCCGCCCACTCTCACTCAACCTCCCCCCTCCCCCCCTCCTCTCTCTCTCTCTCTCTCTCTCTCTCTCTCTCTCTCTCTCTCTCTCTCTCTCTCTCTCTCTCGCTCTCTCTCTCTCTCTCTCTCTCTCTCTCTCTCTCTCTCTCTCTCTCTCTCTCTCTCTCTCTCTCTCTCTCTCTCTCTCTCTCTCTCTCTCTCTCTCTCTCTCTCTCTCTCTCTCTCTCTCTCTCTCTCTCTCTCTCTCTCTCACACACACACACACACCTTCACACACACACACACACCTTCACACACACACACACACCTTCACACACACACACCTTCACACACACACACACACACTGCTCCGGGATGGCTGGGAGCGATAGTAAGATTGACAGACGTGTGAGGGGGACAAGGGCAGGGC
This sequence comes from Paralithodes platypus, assembly GCA_032716605.1. Taxonomy (NCBI): domain Eukaryota; kingdom Metazoa; phylum Arthropoda; class Malacostraca; order Decapoda; family Lithodidae; genus Paralithodes; species Paralithodes platypus. The sequence continues at coordinate 44,025,538 of CM064495.1, forward strand.
GGCTTTTCTTGGACCTTTCGTACGCTTTTTTGGGTCCGATTTCGTCCGATTGCCGAGCGTGCCTATAGGGGAAAAAGGGAAGGGAGGGCTTCTTACTCCCGCCGGGGCCATGAAAGAGAGAGAGAGAGAGAGGGAGAGGTGGGGGTGTACTGAAGCTCTTGTTCTTTGATGCCTTGTTATGCAGTTGCTCGCTCGCTCTCGCTCTCGCTCTCTCTCTCTCTCTCTCTCTCTCTCTCTCTCTCTCTCTCTCTCTCTCTCTCTCTCTCTCTCTCTCTCTCTCTCTCTCTCAATTGCACACTATAAAAGAGTCGTGGGGGGGGGGGGTGATCGCCGTGGTGTGTAACCAATAATGGCTGAGTGTGTGTACAGTCGAGCTCTATAGTCTTGTTACACCTCCGCAATCCCTATTTGCGCTTTTCATTACAAGTGGGCTTATCCGCCTAGCCTGGTTCGTAGCACACTCGATGGGGGAATAATATGGTGAGAGAGAGAGAGAGAGAGTATTATGTGAGATTGAGCTAAAGAAGAGAGAGAGAGAGTATTTTGTGAGATTGAGCGAGAGAGTAGAGAGAGAGAGAGAAGAGCTAGAACAGATCTGGTGAGCGTGTAAAAAGAGTGAAAAAGAGATAGTCTAGCCCCTGGAAGGATTCTCGGACTCTGGTTAAGCTAGAGCCTTACCCTTCTGTAGTTTCCTGTTAAGATTAGGGCCTGGCTGATGGGTCAAGGAGGCTCACACAGACTGACAGACAGATACAGACGGGCGTACAGATACAGTCGACGGAAAGGCATAGACAGACGGACAGTTATACTGTATATACAAAATAGACGGACTTGGAAACAGACACAGACAGTTAAACTAATCAAAATGTCAATCTCGTGTTTTATCTACTATCCTCATGCCCGCTTTTCCCATTCCTTTCTTCTTCTTCTTCCAACTGTTCGTAATCTATATTCTTTATGCTGTCTTCATCTTACTTTTTCTTTTGATCCCTTCCTTCCTCCTCTTAATTCTTTTCTTCTATTGTGTCCTCTTCCTCTTCCTTCTCGTCTATCTCTCCCACCTCATTATCTCCTTCCTCTTCTGCCATTTTGCTGTCTCCACTTTCTCTAGCTTCTAACTACTCCTTCTCCTACTCCTCCTTCTCTTCCTCTTCTTCTTCCTCCTTCCCCACTGTCCGCTGCTCCTCACTCCCAACATACTTTTTAGGAGATAGACACACGCGCCTGGAATTTAGTTCACTGTTTACTTCCCTCTTTCTCCTTTCCTCTTCACTCGACTTATTTTTTCCGAGTTTTATATTATTCTCTTCAGCATATAGTAATTCAAGATTTTTACGCTCGCTGAGTTTGTCTTAAGTTAATCGTGCGATGACAATAGGGCCTTTTGTTTGTATTTTGTAAGTTGGTTTTGCCAGTATTATAGTTTACCGATAGTTATTAAATTTTACCATTTCTATGAATGGGTTATTCTCTGAATTTATATTTAATCTAGATTTTTTGTTTTTTTGTCAGTGTCAAGTACCACATAGCTAACTGTACTTTTAGCAGTTCTATTTGTACTTCATTGATTCATTTATTTTGTATTACGGTACCTTAAGAAATACTATCTTGCCATCGTGTCACACATCATTGCAATCTTCCATTATACATAATTACAGTAATTTCAGTGGTATATTTCCCTAACCTTTATTTTTAAGCATCAACAAATATTGATAAACATATAAGTATAGAACCAGGACACTGTCAAAATGGTTTATCATATACACGTTTGAAGGTTTATTGTCATCGGTATATACGTGTACTTAGATATATATAGCCTATGCTATATGCATATAAAAGATAACTCGAGTTCTTTGCAAAACAGAATGGTTGTGCTTTGTTTACCCTTTACCCACTTAGCTTTTTAATGCCTGGGAACGAGACGGAATGAATCCTACAGAGAATATGCCGGCGTTGCTACCAATTTCCTTTCGGACGCTCAACGGCCTTTCACTCTCCCATCAGATTAAATTAACTTATACCCGAGGTAATTGTATACAAACCTCTTTTTAAAACCCATGTGCATTGTCTCCTCTTGCCTCTCCCTCCTCTCTCTCTCTTTCTCTCTTTCACGCCCTCCTCTCCTTTCTTCCCCTGATCGCCCCCCTGCTATCAGTCTCTTCTTGTTATCATTTTTAGTTTTTCTTCACCTGTGCCCGTAATCCAATTTGGTAGCTTCACCTGCCTGTCTCGGGCGAGGTGCTTCCCCCTTCCGCCCTCCTCCGGGTTGAGTGGAATAATTGTCGTCTATCCAGTTATCTTTCGTCACCTCCCCCCCCCCCCCTTGTAGTCTTGCTTCTTCCCCTCCTCTCTTCCCCTTCCCCCTTCTTCCTTTTTACCCGTCGCGGCCTTCTCTCCCTTCACTCTAATCTTTCTTTCTCTTCTCCTCCCTTCCCCTTCCTCGATTGTTTTTTGTTGTTGTTGTCATTCGCTGGATCTTCTCTCTCTTTCCCGTAATCTTTCTTTTCCTTCTCTGGATTTCGCCCTTCTCCTCCCTTCCCTTGCCTTCGTTTTATCAGTACCGGTATTTATTATCTACCCCAATAACGTTATACGGAAGGCCACAATTGACATGTTCACGAAAAGGCTAGATTTACACCACAGATAAATTAGTTTGGACTACCAGTAAGTGCACACTGATAATGCAGCAATTAATCCCATTTCCAGTTGACAAGAACTTGAGGGAAGAAAAGTGAGGTTATGCATGCAATTTCCTTTCCGTTTGGACTATCTGTAAATTCCTTCTGATGATTCTCAAGACCTGAAATGGTATTCACTTCCAACTGTCTTCATTGTATGGCATTTCTCCGGAGGGAATGGAGGGTGAGAAGAGAGCCTTGTGCTTTGTTATCCTTTTATTCTACTTACCATTACTCTTAGTTTGGTCGCTCTTATTAGAATTCACTCGTGACCACCTCGACGGCTACTATCTCTCTCTCTCTCTCTTCCCTGTTTGTATTTTTACCAGTACTACACCTCTGCATGGCACCCTCACCCTTTCTTAATTTTCTGCTTCATTTCCACTTTTTCTTTCTTTGACCCATCTCCAGATATGATTACATTTTAACCCATCTATTCTGTTTACTCTTCCTTCGAAGCTTATTAGTGTTATACCGGTAGCCTACATATTAGTACTTCAGGACTTTCATCATCTTGTAGTCTTGATTTATTTACTGTCCTAGTGACCCATATTCGTTATCACTGATATGTGTCGTGTTATTATTGTAAATTAGTGTTTTGGTTAGTAATGGCTAATTTATTTTTATTTTTTATAGAAGTTGGATCTTCATCGCAGTCAACTTAATATATTCATGGTCAAATTAATATCCTACGTTGTATGATAATAACATCAGTGCTACAAATTACGGTTTATTTTATTGCAAGTTGTCATTGAAGATATTTGTTACTGACACTGAACTTTATTGAACATGATGGTGTCCTTGGAGTCCATGTCGTTTACAAGTATGCCACAGTGTACCTGTTATTTCTACTGTGTAAAGAAGTTCATGTCCATTAAAAGTCATGGTATACAACGCAGCAGTGTGCCACTACTGTGAACATTTACAGTACTGGTATACAATGTGGCTGAAGAAATCCATGTCTTCTATATCTCCCAGTACCGGTATACAAAATGGTACCTTACTGCTACTGCGTAAACAACTCTACATTCTTTCCATAGTCACAGTAACTGACTATTACTGTGTAAGGAAGTCTACATCTTTTACAAAGTCATTGCATACAGCACAAACACTTTACTTCTACTTTGTAAAGAAGTCTACAACCTTTATAACTCACAGTACAACACAGCACCTTACTACTACTGTGTAAAGAAGTCTCCATCCTCACCCTCATTGTCCCCTCGAGCTCTTGCCCTGTAATTGTTATTAATCCATTTACCTTCTGCCACAATACTTCCCTCCGACTGTCTCCTCCGCCCTCTTCCCTGCCCTCCTCTTTCTTGCACCCTCCGTTATAACAATCTATTTGCTTTTGGTTTTCCCCTTTTTTTCCTTCGGTTGTCGCTTCCTCGAGTGTAATTTCCCGTCCTCTTTCGCTGGCCCGTTTGGTAATACGAGTAATTTGGTGTTATGCTAATGTATTTCATTGTGTGCATTGTGTCGTCTTGGCTGTCCAGGTTGCATCATCGGACTCAGGTTTTCCCAGTCACCCCCCTCAAAACCATCGTCTCGTTTTCCCTCGGTGCTCCTCCTTTCAGGCTCTGTCACCCTATCCCTAAGGGCAGGGTTTAGGGAGATTTTCCCAATTTTTTGCAGTAGTTGCTCTACCTTGTATCTTATTCTTCAGTCTATTATGTTAGGGGACCTTCAGGGAGCTTCTTTTGGGAAACGTGATACATGTTTATTTTTGGGGTTGTTTATATATATATATCGACGCCCACCGGCTTTATTTGATGAGCCTCTCTTCCACGCACTAGTAGGGAGCCTTTAGTAAACAGGGACTGGTCAATTACCCACTGTAGTTGCTTGAGTCATCATAAACCACTACCGGTACCGCTGCTAACAATGTCAATATATTCAATGACACGACTTTGATAATTAGGGCCTAGTACAAATTACTAATGATGTGAAATACGAGTAATTTTGTGTGTGTAGGTTATTAAGAACATTATCATATACGAACGTACCGAGTAGGCCTAATACATACCGGATATGCTACGTGTTTCAGACTCCAAATTGGCGTTTTGTTTTAAAAGTTGTTGGGTCTGTATTCTTAACTCTCTCTCCCAGCCCCTCCCTCCAGCTCCACTCCCCACCCACTCCGCCCCCTTCACTTCTTCCTCTTTCTTCTCTTCTCCTCCGGCTGGTCTTCCTGAGTGTCAGCACGGGCGGCTGACGAGCAGACTGACAGATCAATGAATGCCACGCGACACACCCTCACAGCCTGTGCCCTCTCTCCTCCTTCTCACCAGCAGCAGCAAACTCTAGTTCTCTCTCTCTCTCTCTCTCTCTCTCTCTCTCTCTCTCTCTCTCTCTCTCTCTCTCTCTCTCTCTCTCTCTCTCTCTCTCTCCTCTCTCTCTCTCTCTCTCTCTCTCTCTCTCTCTCTCTCTCTCTCTCTCTCTCTCTCTCTCTCTCTCTCTCTCTCTCTCTCTCTCTCTCTCTCTCTCTCCTCTCTCTCTCTCTCTCTCTCTCTCTCTCTCTCTCTCTCTGCTCTCTCTCTCTTTCTTCTTCTTTTTCGCCTTGCTCTCTCTCTGCTCGTGCTTCAGGACTCTCTCTCACCTGCCTGCTGCCTCTAACTTCCTCACACAATCTGCCTCGCTCTCATTCCCTCTCTCAAACTCTGGGCGCGCGCGCTCTGTCTCTTTTTGTTTCTTGCTCGACCCCATCCACCTAACCCCCCCTTTTGGCTCTCGAGTTTATTTTGTCCTCGAGCGATCTGATCTCGAGCGGGATCTTCGGGGCTTCGTCGTCTCGTTTGGTGCTTCGGGTTCTTCCACGATATTTTCTCCAAGTCGTGTTCTGCAGATCCGTCTCTCTCTCTTTCTCAGCAGCAGGGGATTGTGTGTCTTCCGGCAGAGGGTCCTTCGTATCTCACTCTTATCTCAGCTTATTTCCCGGGGATCCCCCTTATGGTCCACTCCGCAGCCCGGATTTGGTTACTTCTTGCCCCCCGAGATTCTACAAATTGTCTCACCTAAACCATTTTTATTCAAATGCACCGTCTTGTCCTTCCCCCCTCTCTTCCTCCTCGGCCCCCTCGCCTTCGTCATTTGTCAAAAAGGTTCGACCGGTGCAGGAGTGAAAGGACTTCCTCTGGCCTATTGATGTTTAAGTAATTCCAGACTTTGGAGTTGTTCAGGATCACAGTGCCAGACGCGCCCTGCTCGGTTCTCCCCTCTAGCCGTTTACCCTTGGAGTTTGGTAATTGCTGAGGATGGTGGGAAAAGGGGGTTGGTTGTAGGAAGAGGGCTAGCTGGATTCTCTCGGATTTCGTTTGCCTTATACTGGTGCTTCTCCATTTTCTTTTTAGTTTCCTGTTCTGTCTAACTTCCTTTCGTCTCTCTCGCTCTCTGGCGTCTCCCCTCTTTCACTTCCTTCTTCCTTCCCTTCCCCCCTCTCCCTTCCTCCTCCCTTCTCCCCACCTTGCATTAGCTCTCTCCCTCTAGGTCTCTCTTCCCCCTTTTTTTCTCTCCCTTCTTCTCACCTCGCCTTTCTCCTCTCTTCCTCTTCACTTATTTTCTATTTTTTTCCCTGTCACCTCTTCCATTTCTTCTCTCTTCCCTCCTGAATATTGCTTTACATGTGCGGCTAGTGACATTTTGTTTTGGCGTATAAACAGTTTTGAGCATTTATAGCTACGCCACCCATTTGAATCATTACTAAACACAACTGAAACTATACAGTGATTTATTATAGACCAAATGTTTTAGAATTTTGGTTTTATATGCTCAATTATTCAAATGGATGTAACTTTATTAATGTTCACGACTGTACAAAAGTATGAATATCACAGAGAGAGAGAGAGAGAGAGAGAGAGAGAGAGAGAGAGAGAGAGAGAGAGAGAGAGAGAGAGAGAGAAATGGTTAGCGGTTGCCTGTCAATGTTGCAAAACCTCTCTCAACACCGTACACACTCAGTCACACACACGCTGCCTGTCCCTTCACGTGTTAACCCCTTCCCCAGTCACCACGTGCTACCTAACTGTGTTGGTGTATTTAGTATTATGCACATATTTACGAGTAACATGGGATAGTATTATTAATTTTATTATATGCATTTTGTGTTTTGGTAGGCTCTTATTTTGTATCTTTTGTTTTGTTTTATACATTCTACACTTAAATATTCATTGGTCTCACTCTCTGATATATAGTGTCTTCATAATATCTCAAGCTGAACTGATATGTTTGCTATTATTGTTATTTTTAACATTTTTTAAAGCTAGATTCTTATTAATTATCACTACCGGCTATATAGCTTCAGTTGCCTTGAATTTAGTATTTCTAGTGTAACATTGTTTTCTTATATAATGTTTAAGATACAATATTAAGCTTGTAGATGGAGAGAGGTGCGCCCAAACTATAGGATAGACAGTCGCAATACATAGTATGCATTCATCTTATCTTCATCAAGTAAATGTGGTACAGTTATTTTCTAAACGGATTTGTTAATTATCATGATAATTTAAGTAGAATAATTATAACTCAATATCTTCTCTTGCCAAATCATGCGTAAAGTCATAAAGCGGATACCAAATTTGGAATGTAACTCTACCTCAGCCCTATAAATTTACCAAGCACAATAAAAGGGCTATGGAGGAACGAAGGAGGGAAACAGAAATACGGTAAAAGTTTGAATCCCGGGTCAGGGGAGGAGAGGGGAATTGGGGAAGAGGGGAAGGGGAGGGGAGGGGGAGGAGGGGGAGGGGGGCAGGAGGGGAAGGGTAGTATATATATAGGGGGAGCGTGAATAATTTTTGACGAGTGGAGTAACGGGGTGTCCGGGCAGGGCGATTGAGCTGTGGGGGGTGTGGTGGTGGGGGGGAGTGGGAGGGAGTAAATGTGATAGTGAATGAGGTATTGAGTATAATAATGATAATGGTAGTAATAATAAAATAATAATAGTGGTAGTGATTATAATAATATGGTACTGATAATAATAATAATAGTTTACTATTCCAACAACAACTACTGCTACTACTACTGCTATCGTACTACTACTACTGATATTAATAAAGATACTAATAATAATAATAATAATAATAATAATAATAATATAAATGGGTTTATTTAGAATTGGAGTCAAAACCTGAACATTACTCGCAAGGATGAGGGAGTCTATACATGTGAGAGGGTGAGACTTTAACATTTTGACGTAGTGGCTGGTAGGTGGGTAAATATAATGACGGAGATAAATGTTAATTCTATTATATTAATGCTAATGGAGTCATATAATTCATAATATTGTTCCATAATGCTGGTTAGATGTAGACAAACTCAGAATTTGCATTTGATTTGTGGCCTTACAGGGTTTTATCGGCCTGTTTCTAGGCCATTGAATTAGCATAGGCCTATTGTGGTGTACCCTATTAGGGCTAGCATTGTGTTCGTGTAGGCCTATTAGGTCATGGAAGTAATCTTATGAATTACCGGTAGGTATAGTTTCAAATTGTTTTTTGTAGTACGGTACCTACATATGACTATAACATGTGAAAGACAGTGCCACTGTAAGTATATTGTCTATATAAAAAGTATAATATATAATAATAATGATAACGAATCCGTTACCAAGTAAACCTAATAGGTTTAGACTTACCGGTACCGTTTCATAACCTTCATGATTATAAATTTACGTTCTGATTGTATGGTAATTTACATAAACTTGGTGAAAGCGTACAGTCGCCCACTTGAGTTCCTGCACTTCCGTAATTTTATGCATTGAAGTAAATTTTGTAAGATTTAATAAATAGTGTAGTTTTCTGTATGTAAGTTAGTTGTGCTAATTCTACATCCCTATATAATACAAACGAAACAGTAAATAAATCGTGTGGGTTACTGTAAATATACATTGTGCATATACTGTTGGTATATATACATTGTGCATATACTGTTGGTATATATACATTGTGCATATACTGTTGGTATAATATACATTGTGCATATACTGTTGGTATATATACATTGTGCATATACTGTTGGTATATATACATTGTGCATATACTGTTGGTATAATATACATTGTGCATATACTGTTGGTATATATACATTGTGCATATACCGTTGGTATATATACATTGTGCATATACTGTTGGTATATATACATTTAGTACGGTAGCCCCTTCCTCTCCCCTTCCATATAATTGTAGCTATGGTGGTGGTGGTGGTGTGTGTGTTGTGTGTGTATGTTTGTGTGTGTGTGTGATGTGATATGTGTGTGTGTGTGTGAGAGAGAGAGAGAGAGTGTGAGAGTGAGAGTGAGTGTGTGTATGTGTGTTGTGTATGTGATGTGTGGGGATCGGCCTCCTCGCCCCCCTCCACAAGATGCCCTAATATACGACCTTCCCCCCAGGCCCCTTCCCCCAGCTTTAATGGCCTGGGGTCATCTGGAAATTTCTTTGTTCGACATGCTCACAAATCACTCATGAACAGCAGATATTTACCGGGGCCCCGCAGCGGGCGTAAGGGTTTATGTGAGGCGAGGGGGACTTTCTGTAGGAGGGGTGTTCGCTCGCTGTTTACACTTGGGAGGCCATGTTGTTTACTTAACTAGGAGACCCGTTTGTCATCCATTTTATACTATGCTCTGATATAGTATAAATAACGAAACCCTAAACATACCACAGGCAAAAATAAAATAAAAATAAATAATAATGATGATACCAATGATAAACAAAAACAAAATATATAAACAATAATAATATTTAAATATATATAATAATGCAAATGGGATAGATAAAAAATACAAATATAGTAACAATATATTGGTCCCCATACGCCAACGTTAACATCGCTAGGTCTGTAACATGGCGCCTAGTGTCAATACGTTGTCGAAACTTCTCTATCGATGTCCCTGTCACAACGGCCTCCATTGATACAGGGTTGCGGTGTGTGAGAGGCCTGGCGGTCGCAGGATCGGAAGGCACATAGGCTAGGAGGCGGAGAGGATTTCTTCGATTCTCAGAGCCTTTTTTATACGCTTAATAAAATTGTCTGGCATATCTTGTATAATTATATACTAAGTCGTAAAAGGAAGATTTATTGGAGAAGCGGGTGGTTCCTTCTATCACTTTCTGTTTTGACGTACCGGTAATATTTTTCAGTGTCTCGTTTACCGGCATTAACACCTTAATGCATAATTAAATGCACTGTTACACTACATAAAACATTGTATGAAATCCATCGAAATAATGTCATACACTTTGGGTAGGTCGCTATGAATTCAGCAATGCAATATAAACTAAATTCTCCGAAAATTATCTACATATATATTTCCTGCTACAACATAATGTTAAGGTGTAAAATGTGGAGCGAGTGCTTACATTAATATCACAGATGATGAATTTGTGAATTTGTCTTATACACAATATATTTGTCTTATACACAATATATTTGTCTTATACACAATATATTTGTCTTATACACAATATATTTGTCTTCAATTTAGATGACGTCGCGAACAAGACTTTTTGCACACTGGACCACAGTTATCCAAATATATATAATATACTGTTGTATACCGGTATATATATATATATATATATATATATATATATATATATATATATATATATATATATAATTATATATACCGGTATATATATACAAGATCATTCACAATCTAATTTTAAGCGTAATGGCGCTACTGTAGAACAAACTGACCAAATATAAGACATCTTTAGGAGCCCAAACCTAACACCTTTTCATCCCCCACTGCCTTCTGCTTCACCTAGTTCGCCTTCTCCCCTGTCTGTCCTCTTCTTCCAAGCCAAAGAACCTAAACGGAACCATATTTCTTTCTGATTCACTAACTTCTCTTTCTACTCTTTTCCTTTCAGTTTAGCTTAGCGACCCTATGGAACTTGCTGCCTTATTCGGGGCACAGATACATTTGTAAATCTCATTTGTATTTGTTTATTTTTATATTTGATTATCCAAATATTTGTTTTGTTGTCAGTATACTAGAATGTTAAATGTTTTGTTGTCAGTATACTAGAATGTTAAATGTTTTGTTGTCAGTATACTAGAATGTTAAATGTTTTGTTGTCAGTATACTAGAATGTTAAATGTTTTGTTGGCAGTATACTAGAATGTTAAATGTTTTGTTGTCAGTATACTAGAATGTTAAATGTTTTGTTGTCAGTATACTAGAATGTTAAATGTTTTGTTGTCAGTATACTAGAATGTTAAATGTTTTGTTGTCAGTATACTAGAATGTTAAATGTTTTGTTGTCAGTATACTAGAATGTTAAATGTTTTCTTACATTACAAGAGTATAATTGGGTTACCGGTACCGTAGTTTATGAGCAGATTTTTTTTTTTTTTTTTTTCTTCTATATTCCAACTACTCCCTCTCGGGCATAGGCTGATAGCCTTTACACTCAACCGCTGAACACGGTGAGGCCCGTGAGGTCTTGCTCCAGTCTAGGGAGTGAGACATGCGAAGTTTCACGGCTCGAAGCAACTCCATCTCTGAAACCGCCTCGCCTCTGTGCTTCACAGTCTCACCCCCAGAGACTCGGACCCTCACTCTCAGAACGCCACCTAATGAGCAATTAACTCACTAGGCATTGCCCCACTGTAGCGTATTTTTGAATATGGGAATATTCATACAATTCTATTTAATCGGGGAACAAAGAGGGTATTTTGTTTGGCATTTCGGTGTGCTGTGGTAATGCACTGATGCTAGGTACAGCACAAATTCCATCCCAGATAACAGGCTTATGATCTAAATCGACATAACCACCCACTCCTTACTATACTTTGTCTTTACTTCGATCAGTGTAAAAAACATAATAATAGTTATACAAATAAGATATTTGTAGAAAGCTGTGATAAACATAATAATTGTTATGTAAATAAAATATTTGTAGAAAGCTGCTAGGCGGCCAGGATCCCTAACCGCGGATCCGCCAGTATCCTCACTGAGTGGCTCCCCATGCGCTCCTGTCACGTTGTCGACAAAGACGTCCATAAATTTTGTCAAGTTGTCTAATATCCATGGGTGTCCCTAACACCCACCCGGCCGTAATGGGTGGATATATATCTTGTCAGGGACGGCGGCTCTGGGCGACGGACATTCTCGCCGCAGCCGCCCGCATGCGTCACTGTCACACGCACACAACAGTTGCCACCACGCCCGCCGCACCCACAACCACGCCTATAAGAAATTAGTTTTACGCCCGTGCTAGTTTATACTACGCCCACGCTACTGAGATCCATGCCCGTTGTACCTTATTTTACGTCTGATGTATATTTTGTTTTCACATACGCGAGCACATGTCTCATAACTAGGTACGGTATCCATTCCCATTAGGCTTTATTTTTAAGACTTCCATTCGAGGCCCATGTCACCGAGATTTCTGTCCACACTTCATCAGTATTTAATTCGTTGCCAGTATTAACAGTTTCATTAAAATGCACACAAGTTTCATCATACCCATTGGATTGTTTTATCTACGTCCACGATGGTTTTCCACACCCATGCCACCGAGATCCTTGCCCACAATATCTTATTAGATGGCTGCAGCGGTTCTTAACATCTGCATTCAACAATTTATATGCTAACCCCTTCAGTACCGGTGGCGTCCTTTGGTTATATTCTGGCAACTATTGGACGATTTTATTTATTCAATTTAAGAAGGGCCTCCACCAATTAATAGGCTTCGAACTATCTTAATTAATCCTTTTTACGACCACATATCCTTCTTAAGCTACCGGTACTCAAAATCGTCAAATTAGAAATAACAAATAAAATAAAAAAGAGGTAGTCAGTACAGAATTACTTAACCCTTTCACGCACATATGACGCAGAAGTTCCCAGATTAGCAATAAGAAATTGAGTTCTCTCACTCTTATAATTATCTCTCCAAAATTAGTTTTCTGGCCACAGCTAACTCAAAGACAACTGCAGAGGTTGAAGTAACTAAACTAAAGGTTTCTAAATACCCCTGATGGTAACAAAGGCTTTAAAGTATCCCTAATAGGCTCAAAATCGCGTCATATGTCGGAGAGGGTTAATAAGTATACACTTCATCGCTCACTGTTCCCACAGCCATGTTTATACTCTGTAGGGCCTTATTCTTACGCCCACACTGACCAGACTATTCGACAGTCATGATGCCTACGTTCTTGCCCTTAGTACCTTATGCGACACTTGTAGATTTACTGTAGTTTGTTTTCTACTGCCACATGCACATCAATGACACCAAACTCATGATTGTCACCACCTCACTTTCACTTTCTTTCATATTCTTAAACATAGAGGAAATGTGTTGCTTTTTTCATGTCCAATATCAATATTTATGAAAACAATATTGCCTCTCACTTTCATCAAAATAAATTACATCTGTTTATTCCATACTTCAAAGGTGTTATTGTCATACTTTACGACACCAATACACCACACCATCACACCACACTACGTCACACCACACTAACACAACACCGGCACACCACACCACACCTCACCAACACACCACCCCATCACTTCAGCATACCTCACCAACATAACACACCATCACCCCACCAACACATCACACCATCACTATAGCACATCACACCTCACCAACACACCATACCATCACCTCACCAACACACCACACCAACACACCATACCATCACACCATCACCACACCACACCATCACCATACCAACACACCACACCATACCATCACCTCACAACACACCAACACACCATACCATCACCACACCACACCATCACCATACCAACACACCATACCATCACACCACACCACACCACACCATCACCTCACCAACACACCACACCATACCATCACACCACACCACACCAACACACTACACCATCACCTCACCAACACACCACACCACACCAACACACCATACCATCACACCATCACCACACCATCACCATACCAACACACCATACCATCACACCACACCATCACACCACACCATCACACCACACCACACCATCACCTCATCAACACACCACACCATACCATCACACCACACCATCACCTCAGCAACACACCATCACCTCACCAACACACCATCACTACACCACGCCACGCCCCACTACACTAATCACATTATCCCTCACATCAGTCTCTTCTCGTGTAGGGTTCGGCCTCACTAGTGACCCTACAGGAAACAGAAGCTGGACATAGGCTGACATTTTGTGATATAATTACCGTACATATAAAACCCTGCTATTAACATTGGATGTTTCGTATGTCAACAAATTGATTCACTCAGCCCTAGTAGTCAACACAGATTATATATATATGAATGAATTTTATATGAAAATGTTAGTGTTCAATATTGTATAGTGTCTATCCTTGTGTGTGTGTGTACTTACTCTAGTTGTACTTACTCTAGTTGTATTGCGGGAGTGAGCATGCTTGTTATTTCCCGCCTCCTATATGTGTAGGTGTTATATGTATCGTTGGAATGGCTGTGGATGTGTGTGTAGTCTGTATTTTTAGCCAATTGGCGACATCGGAAACGAAGGCTTAGGGTGGATCTGTATGGTACCATTCTCACTATAGACGGTACCGTCTCGCCCGAAGGCTTAGGTAGCCATCAGCTTAGGTGAACCATATGATACCCATCTCGCCTTGTACCATTTTTGCCAACCCCAGATGGGACGTCACAACATCGTCCACTTATTCCAGGTACCTATTTACAGCTAGGTGAACTGAGGCTAACACATGAAAGGAGACAAGCCCAATTTGTCTCCGCCCGGCCGGGGATTGAACCCCCGACCCCTCGTATGTGAGACGAGAACTCTACCTACTAGGCTACGGGCTGTGGCTGTGTGTGTGTGTGTGTGTGTGTGTGTGTGTGTGTGTGTGTGCGCGCGCGTGCGTGCGTGCGTGCGTGCGTGCGTGCGTGTGTGTGTGTGTGTGACCAGTATGGATCATTGGTGTAGGCCTGTCCTTATCTGTATTATAATAGGACCTCTAGGCCACTCCACTGTTTTCTCTCTTGTTCTTGTGTTGTCCATGGCTCGCCTGTATTTGGATGAGAGAGAGAGAGAGAGAGAGAGAGAGAGAGAGAGAGAGAGAGAGAGAGAGAGAGAGAGAGAGAGAGAGCAGTGTGTGTGTGTGGGGGGGGGGGGGGTGAGTTGGAGTTCATTTTCGTCAGGGTAAGGTGACGAGGAACGAGTGTAGAGTTGGTAATGAGGAGATGGTGTGTAGTAGTAGTAGTAGTAGTAGTAGTAGTATCTCACATGATTCATCTCTCTGACTCACACACTCTCTCTCTCTCTCTCTCTCTCTCTCTCTCTCTCTCTCTCTCTCTCTCTCTCTCTCTCTCTCTCTCTCTCTCTCTCGTCTCTTACTCTAACTCCAACTCCAACTCTATTATTGCTTTATATGTTTGTTTTTGTTTTGTTTATTTGGAGCTATTCATCAACAAATATATAAATACATAAATACATAATAATAGTAAGAATAATTCAACCCTTCTCGCTTTCTTCTCTTGTCAAGTTTATATTGTCGCCCGAGTATGTGATTCATATTATTGTCGCCCGAGTATGTGATTCATATTATTGTCGCCCGAGTATGTGATTCATATTATTGTCGCCCGAGTATGTGATTCATATTATTGTCGCCCGAGTATGTGATTCATATTATTGTCGCCCGAGTATGTGATTCATATTATTGTCGCCCGAGTATGTGATTCATATTATTGTCGCCCGAGTATGTGATTCATATTATTGTCGCCCGAGTATGTGATTCATATTATTGTCGCCCGAGTATGTGATTCATATTATTGTCGCCCGAGTATGTGATTCATATTATTGTCGCCCGAGTATGTGATTCATATTATTGTCGCCCGAGTACCGGTATGTGATTCATATTATTGTCGCCCGAGTATGTGATTCATATTATTGTCGCCCGAGTATGTGATTCATATTATTGTCGCCCGAGTATGTGATTCATATTATTGTCGCCCGAGTATGTGATTCATATTATTGTCGCCCGAGTATGTGATTCATATTATTGTCGCCCCGAGTATGTGATTCATATTATTGTCGCCCGAGTATGTGATTCATATTATTGTCGCCCGAGTATGTGATTCATATTATTGTCGCCCGAGTATGTGATTCATATTATTCCTTACATTTTCTCCCAAGCGTCCGCATATTCGTATAAAACACCCTGCAATCACCGGAGATACGATACCGACCTTCAATATCACACAGCTGTCTTAATTACTCCATCATTATCTCCGCTATTAACGCCAATCCCATCGTTTTCCATGCCATTATCACACCCATAGCCAGCACCGACGTAAGAGCCAGCATTATCCTCATCATCATCATCATCATCATCACCATAATCGGGAAGCAACAGGCGTCTTCCTTTTATACATTTTACGACTGCAACTTTTACCCCCACCAATTTTGATATCAGAACCCATTCCAGTACCGGTAATCTGTTTACAAATCAGAAGCCTAAGTAATGCATTAAAGCCAACGTGTTCGATTATCATCGTAATCACTATTACATACCATCAAATGTTGAAAGGACCGGGAAGTCTCTCGATCACATTCACGAAAGTAAAATCCAAAATAATCAATCCGTAAATATATGTACAACGCCTCATATGGTGTATATGTACAACGCCTCATATGGTGTATATGTACAACGCCTCATATGGTGTATATGTACAACGCCTCCTATGGTGTATATGTACAACGCCTCATATGGTGTATATGTACAACGCCTCATTTGGTGGTACAACGCCTCATATGGTGTATATGTACAACGCCTCATATGGTGTATATGTACAACGCCTCATATGGTGTATATGTACAACGCCTCATATGGTGTATATGTACAACGCCTCATATGGTGTATATGTACAACGCCTCATGTGTATTTATTTAGGAGGTATTCTTTGGATTATTTTTTGTTCTGGTGACTATAATATTGTACGTAACAATTGAGGACACATATACCTTATGGTATCTGATCCTCATTGTCACACTCTGTATATTGTATGAACTGAATTATATGTAATGTATAATGTTTGTGACGATAACTCTTTTGAAATTTGAAATTAAATTAACATAGGTCCCATGCTACCCTAACAGTCCTAGCCATCACCAGAACTATAACCTTCTACATCACCAACACAATAACTCCATCCCCATCATTTATATTCCCACACCATACCTATAACTCCATCCCCATCACCATACCTATAACCACACCGATATTACAATTAATGTCTTGTAAATCTGACACCTTCACAACCACAAAGTATTTTATTACAACCATAGCCGCACAACCACTCTGCCGGAACTACCACTATATCCGCAATATCTAGCACTCTACCGCAGCTACTACCCCAACCGCAGACACACCCTCTTTACCGCAATTACCACCACAACCGCAGACATAACACTGTACCGCAATTACCATCACAACCGCAGACACACCCTCTTTACTGCAATTACCACCACAACCGCAGACATAACACTGTACCGCAATTAACGCCACAACCGCAGACACAACCTTCTTTACCGCAATTACCACCACAACCGCAGACAACACTGTACCGCAATTACCATCACAACCGCAGACACGACCCTTTTAACACGACTACCACCATAACTGCAATTTCCACCACCCTATTTGTTAACACCTACATCCATACTACCATCACCGGTACAGTTTTAATACCGCCATATAATTAGCTATTACCAAACCGCATATACCGCATCGTTACCGCAGCCGATGACATTCCAACGGCTACTCCTTCTCTCTATCTCTCATACACACACACAACACACACACTCAACACACACAACACACACAACACACACACACAACACACACAACACACACACTCAACACACACACACACACACAACACACACACTCAACACACACTCATAGCAATTATCACTCCCACTCATACTTTCGGATCACCATTACTCCCATCACCAGGGCTCACCACCACTACCACATCCAAACCTCCACTACATCCCCTACCACTACCATTACTACTACTAGCTCATCCAAACCTCCACTACATCCCCTACCACTACCATTACTACTACTACCACATCCAAACCTCTACTCCATCCCCTACCACTACCATTACTACTACTAGCTCATCCAAACCTCCACTCCATCCCCTACCACTACCATTACTACCACATCCAAACCTCCACTCCATCCCTTACCACTACCATTACTATTACTACTACCATTACTACCACTACCACAACCACAACCAAACCTCCACTCCATCCCCTACCACTACCATTACTACTACTATTACCATTACCACCACTACCACAACCAAACCTTCACTCTCCCTTACCATTACTATTACTACTACCATTACTACCTCTACCACATCCAAACCTCCACTCCATCCCCTACCACTACCATTACTACTACTATTACCATTACCACCACTACCACAACCAAACCTCCACTCTATCCCCTACCACTACCATTACTATTACTACTACCATTACCACTACCACTACCACATCCAAACCTCCACTCTATCCCCTACCACTACCATTACTATTACTACTACCATTACCACTACCACTACCACAACCAAACCTCCACTCCATCCCCTACCACTACCATTACTATTACTACCACTACCACATCCAAACCTCCACTCCATCCCCTACCGCTACCATTACTATTACTACTACCATTACCACTACCACAACCAACCCTTCACTCCATCCCCTACCACTACCATTACTATTACTACTACCATTACCACCACTACCACAACCAAACCTCCACTCCATCCCCTACCACTACCATTACTACTACTATTACCATTATTACCACTACCACAACCAAACCTCCACTCCATCCCCTACCACTACCATTACTACTACTATTACCATTACCACCACTACCACATCCAAACCTCCACTCCATCCCCTACCACTACCATTACTATTACTACTACCATTACCACCACTACCACAACCAAACCTTCACTCCATCCCCTACCACTACCATTACTATTACTACTACCATTACCACCACTACCACAACCAAACCTCCACTCCATCCCCTACCACTACCATTACTACTACTATTACCATTACCACCACTACCACAACCAAACCTTCACTCCATCCCCTACCACTACCATTACTATTACTACTACCATTACCACCACTACCACAACCAAACCTCCACTCCATCCCCTACCACTACCATTACTATTACTACTACCACTACCATTACCACCACTACCACAACCAAACCTCCACTCTATCCCCTACCACTACCATTACTATTACTACTACCATTACTACCACTACCAAAACCAAACCTCCACTCCATCCCCTACCACTACCATTACTATTACTACTACCATTATTACCACTACCACAACCAAACCTTCACTCCATCCCCTACCACTACCATTACTACTACTACTACCATTACCACCACTACCACAAACAAGCCTTCACTCTATCCCCTATCACTACCATTACTACTACTATTACCATTACCACCACTACCACAAACAAGCCTTCACTACATCCCCTACCACTACCATTACTACTACTATTACCATTACCACCACTACCACAAACAAGCCTTCACTCTATCCCCTACCACTACCATTACTACTACTATTACCATTACCACCAATACCACAAACAAGCCTTCACTCTATCCCCTACCACTACCATTACTACTACTACTACTACCATTACCACCACTACCACAACCAAACCTTCACTCCATCCCCTACCACTACCATTACTACTACTATTACCATTACCACCACTACCACAAACAAACCTCCACTCTATCCCCTACTGCTACCATTACTACTACTATTACCATTACCACCACTACCACAAACAAGCCTTCACTCTATCCCCTACTGCTACCATTACTATTACCACCACTACCACTACCAAGCCTTCACTCTATCCCCTACCACTACCATTACTACTACTATTACCATTATTACCATTACCACAACCAAACCTTCACTCTATCCCCTACCACTACCATTACTATTACCACCACTACCAAGCCACTGCTGTCCACTTTCCTCAGCACTTCTATCATATTTCATTACGGTACCCTTAAAACTACAATTTATTTGCTTGCTTGCTCTCGCTCTCAGCACATTCTCTCTCTCTCTCTCTCTCTCTGTTCGAAAGTACCGGTAACACATCAATGTAAAGTAAGAAGATAGTGACTTATTGTGTACCGGTATGTGTAGATCATCAGTCAGATTAGAATCGGTTCTACCATATTTACAAACTGCCGGAATCCAGTTGGAAAACAAAATAACTTGGCCGCAGCCACCCACCCCCGCCCATAATTGCGGAGTGTGGGCGTGGGGACGAGTGAGTGAATTAGGTTTGAAGTTAGTGACCTTGCGACTAAGTAAATGCGAACAACCTTGCATGTAAGTGAGCTTGCGATTGAACAAGTAAGCTTGAAAATGAGTGAGCGTGAGAGTGAGTGAGTTTGTGACGGAATGATTTAGCTTGTGTCTGAGTTGTATTGAGTGAGCGACCTTTGAAGTGTGCGAGATTGCGAGTGAGTGTAGTGTGAGAGGTTCTGAGTAAAGTTAGTGAAGGTTTGCAGCTGCTGGTCCTAAATTAACCAGTCTTGCCAATCACTGCCCCCGCTCCTCCTCCTCCTTGCCAAGTAAACCACCCGCACCAGGGATTAGACCACAAATTACTTAGTTCTCTATTAAACGTTAATGGGTATCTCTTCATTTTTTCCTGCTTTGCTTTAGCCTACGTCTGCTTACATTGTGCTTAATTGTTTTATTGTAGTTCTAGGTCTACTTAGTACATTATATATTCATGATATTATCGCCTAGCTTTGCAGTAGCATATGTTAAGCTTTGTGAATGCCTCGACATTTACTTTAAATATTGCTCACTTCCGCAACCCACTCTCCACCATCATCAACACCACCATGAAAATCAGTGATATTATTATTATTGTCGTCATTGTTATTATTGTTGTCATCATTGTCATTATCACCTTTAGTATTATGATCACCATTACTATTGTTGTCATCATTGTCATTATCACCTTTAGTATTATGATCACCATTTAGTATTATGATCATTGTTGTCATCATTCTATCATCATTATCACCTTTAGTATTATGATCACCATTACTATCACTTTAGTATTACCTTATCACCATTACATCATCATTATCACCTTTAGTATTATGATCACCATTACTATCATCATTATCACCTTTAGTATTATGATCACCATTACTATCATCATTATCACCTTTAGTATTATGATCACCATTACTATCATCATTATCACCTTTAGTATTATGATCACCATTACTATCATCATTATCACCTTTAGTATTATGATCACCATTACTATCATCATTAATATTATATCATCATCACCGTTAAGGGAGGTCACCTGCTTTTTTCTCTTTCTCTCCTTTTCTCTGGCTTGTATCCATTCGGCCCCATCCAGCCAACTGTTTGAAGACATTTATCCCCATTCAGGTCTCGATTTTTTCCTGGCGAGCAATAGCGAGCAGCATTGTTTGGAGAAATCCGGCTTCGCCGGAGAAATTTTTCTGTCGAAAAATGTACAAATTTAGCTTGCTGTATAAACAAAATATACATATGCTGGGTCGCTACCGCTCGCCAGGAAAATATTAACACCTGGATGGGGGTAAACGTCTTAAAACAGTAGGCTGAATGGGGCCGAATGGATACAAGCCAAAGAGAGAGGGAGAGAAAGAGAAAAAATGGCGAGGTGGGCCCCCTTAACAGTATCACCATCATTATTAAAACTATCATCACTACCGTATCCATAACATCACCATCATTATTAAAATCATCATCACCATCATGAGCGTCTCCATTTGCCTCACTCGGGCATATATACATGGTAGGTTTGTTTTGACTAATACCGGGCGTGATGCGGTATAAATCACCCACACACTCGGACAAGGAGCAAGAGAAATAGTGGGTTATGTTCTGTTTGTTCTGTGGCAAGTTGGGAGTGGGGATAATTTGTCTGATGTGTTGCGTGTGGGGGGTGTGGAGGTGGGGAAGTGTTCAGGGTGGGGTGGGGTGGGGGCGGAGAGATTATGTGAGCTTGGGTAGGTGT
Source organism: Paralithodes platypus (assembly GCA_032716605.1). Lineage (NCBI taxonomy): Eukaryota > Metazoa > Arthropoda > Malacostraca > Decapoda > Lithodidae > Paralithodes > Paralithodes platypus. The sequence continues at coordinate 44,047,372 of CM064495.1, forward strand.
GTGTTGGGAGAGGGGTGTTTGTTTGTGGATAAGGTTTCTACTTTTTTTTATTTTTGTTTTTGTGTTTTGCAAGTTAGGAGTGGGGATTAATAGTCTGATGTGTTGCGTGGGGTGTGTGTGTGTGTGGACGGGGAGGTGTTATGCATGTGAGTTTGTGTGTGCGTGGGGCCCCCCCCCCCACGCACACACAAAGGGGGAGGTATGTGTTTGTTATTTTGCAAGTTGGGAGTGAGGATATTTTTTCTGGTTAGAGGAATGTGTGGGGTGTGATATAGATGTGGGTGTGGGAGGGAGTTGAATATAGATGTGGGTGTGTGGGAGGGAGTTGAATGTGTGTGGGGGGGGGGGGGGGGGGGGTAGTTTATGTGGTGTGTTGGGATTGTAGATTTGTTGTCTGTTGCGTTGGGGGGGGGGGGGGGGTTCTTTGAGTAGAAAACTAATGTGAGGGGTGGAGTTAAGTTAAATACTATAAGTTGTGTGTGTGTGTGTGACTGTATCTTTGTTATATATATATATATATATATATATATATATATATATATCTCTAGTTTAACCCTCTCAGACATATGACGCGATTTTGAGCCTATTGGGGATACTTTGAAGCCTTTGTTACCATCAGGGGTATTTAGAAACCTTTAGTTTAGTTATTTCAACCTCTGCAGTTGTCTTTGAGTTAGCTGTGGGCAAAACACTAATTTTGGAGAGGTAATTATAAGAGTGAGAGAACTTATTTCTTATTGCTTATCTGGCAACCTCTGCGTCATATGAGCGTGAAAGGGTTAATTTCAACTCTTTTATCATGTGTGTGTGTGATTATTATTATTATTATTTTTTTGTATTATTATTATATATATATATTTTTTTGCACGTGTCTGACCTCGCGCGCGAGCATGCAATGGTGTTAAGCAGACCGTGTGAACTCGTCTGTGCGTGTTTATTTTCAGTAATTTTATTGCTAATTAATTATAGAGTTGGAAATTAACTATTGGTAATTGAATAAAATTATAAAATTGTGTGGGTTTGTATGACAGACAAAATTATATACTGTATCTATCATATATGATATTGGTTTAAGCATAGAGAGAGAGAGTGTGAGTGTGGGTGGTGGGGGGAGTTAAAGGGGTAGTGAACAAGTGAATGGGGGCTGGGTGAGACAAAGGGTGAATGAGCTAGTGAGTAAAAGAGTGTGTATGTGTCTGTGTAAGGGTGGGAGTGGGGGAATTGAGCTGGACAGAAAGGCACACAAAGATAAAATGAAAGTGAATGAGTGAGTGAAGGAGAGTGAGGTAGAGTGAGGGTGGTCGACCTCCTCCCCTGCCACACAATATTTACCTTCATTATGACCCACGCCACGCCAAGATTTATATAGGCCTATTATAGGTCGCATGGGCCATTTGTCGCAGTAAGGTGATGCTGCCCTGGTCCCCCCCTTGCCTTCCCTTCCCTTCCTTCTACAACACCATCACCACCACTATAGGCCCCTTCTACAACACCATCACCACCACTACAGGCCCCTTCTACAACACCATCACCACCACTACAGGCCCCTTCTACAACACCATCACCACCACTACAGGCCCCTTCTACAACACCATCACCACCACTACAGGCCCCTTCTACAACACCATCACCACCACTATAGGCCCCTTCTACAACACCATCACCACCACCACTACAGGCCCCTTCTACAACACCATCACCACCACTACAGGCCCCTTCTACAACACCATCACCACCACTATAGGCCCCTTCTACAACACCATCACTACCACTACAGGCCCCTTCTACAACACCATCACCACCACTATAGGCCCCTTCTACAACACCATCACCACCACTACAGGCCCCTTCTACAACACCATCACCACCACTATAGGCCCCTTCTACAACACCATCACCACCACTATAGGCCCCTTCTACAACACCATCACCATCACTACAGGCCCCTTCTACAACACCATCACCACTATAGGCCCCTTCTACAACACCATCACCACCACTACAGGCCCCTTCTACAACACCATCACCACCACTATAGGCCCCTTCTACAACACCATCACCACCACTATAGGCCACTTCTACAACACCATCACCATCACTACAGGCCCCTTCTACAACACCATCACCACCATTATAGGCCCCTTCTACAACACCATCACCACCACTACAGGCCCCTTCTAGAACACCATCACCACCACTATAGGCCCCTTCTACAACACCATCACCACCATTATAGGCCCCTTCTACAACACCATCACCACCACTACAGGCCCCTTCTACAACACCATCACCATCACTATAGGCCCCTTCTACAACACCATCACCACCATTATAGGCCCCTTCTACAACACCATCACCACCACTACAGGCCCCTTCTACAACACCATCACCACCACTATAGGCCCCTTCTACAACACCATCACCACCACTATAGGCCCCTTCTACAACACCATCACCATCACTACAGGCCCCTTCTACAACACCATCACCACCACTATAGGCCCCTTCTACAACACCATCACCACCACTACAGGCCCCTTCTACAACATCACCACCACTATAGGCCCCTTCTACAACACCATCACCACCACTACAGACCCCTTCTACAACACCATCACCATCACTATAGGCCCCTTCTACAACACCATCACCACCATTATAGGCCCCTTCTACAACACCATCACCACCATTATAGGCCCCTTCTACAACACCATCACCACCACTATTAGCCCCTTCTACAACACCATCACCACCACTACAGGCCCCTTCTAAAACACCATCACCACCACTATAGGCCCCTTCTACAACACCATCACCACCATTATAGGCCATAACCACTTTTTAATCCTCTTTGGAAATGTATACATCATTGACAAATACATCTGACATTAAAAATACGCTGTCTATCAACACCTATTGTAAATACATGTCGTTTGAAGCACATTCTGCAACACTTTGCAAGTACGGTATTCGACTACACTTCTTTTAATAGTGCCGGTACCTCTGCGTTACTGAACAAATGTCTCCGCACCACTGCGTATTGGCCAGTGATAGGTTTGACCCGGGTGTTAGTCAATATCGCTTTTAGCTACATCATGCTATACTATCTTCAAATTGAATCACATTATGGTCAATTAATGTCAACCGTTATGTAGCTTACGTGCATACAATGTAAATATTAGGTAGGATACAGCACAAGGAAAACCTTGTTACATCTTTTGTTATGGCCTATTATAGCTTACACAATATTTTACTCCAAATTTTAATACTGGTTTGCTTTGAATCGTACCAGTACCTACCACATTTGACGTACCGGTATCCACAGTATTTAAAATACACACAGTTCTACGCCATACTTCAATAAACTCCATGGCTACTATGCCATTAGGAATCCTTACATAGCGATATTTGAGAACACT
>CM064495.1:44050890-44103390 GCA_032716605.1 Paralithodes platypus
TTATATCCCTTGATTTTCAAAAGGCCTTTGACAAAGGTTCCCCACAAACGTTTACTGCTTAAACTAAAAGCGCATGGAATACAAACGGTGTGTTGAAATGGATAGAAAATTGGCTCAGCCACAGAAAGCAAAGGGTAGTCATAAACGGTAAGAGGGCATCTAAATGGTAGGCCAATGTAATTGAGCGGGGGTGTGGGGTACGCCCCAGGGATCGGTACTAGGACCAATTCTCTTTCTAATTTACATCAACGACATAGATGAGGGTCTCACCTGCACAATCTCAAAATTTGCTGACGATAACAAAAATTGCAAATAGCGTACTCTCAAAAGAACAAGTTTGACGATATGCACCAAACAATCTAGCTAAATTATGTCATGTTGGGGGCCCAAATTTGGCAAATGAATTTTCAAAATGCGGATAAATGTTAAGTACTACATGTCGGATACCTAAATGAGAAAGCAACCTATTCGATGAATGGCACTCACCTTAAGAATGTAAACAGAGGAACTGATCTGGGAGAAACAATATCAAGTAACCTAAAACCGCGTCAACAATGTTCAGAAGTTGGTAAGAAGGCAAACAAACTAATTTGTCTTTAATAGGCATGTCATTTGAGCATAAATCCAACGAAGTTTTATCCTAACCCTTTACAAGTTTTTTTCCCCCCCTTTTAGTCCGCGCCTCTTCTGGAATACTGCGTTTCAATCCGTGTGCCCTTATTACCCAAAAAGATATAAACAAGCTAGAACGAGGTCAAAACGTAGAGTTACCAAAATGATACCTAGCCTAAAGAACAAACCATACGAGAGCGTCTTAGAGAATTAATGTCTATTTCCTTTAAACCCAGCGCAGATTAAGAGGCGGACTTAATTCAAGTTTTCAAAATCATCAAAGGCATCGACAATATGAACTGTAGTAAGTACTTCACTATCGACCAATCTAATTACACCGCGGGGAAACGGTTGCAAAATTATGGGTAAATCTTTTAACTCCCACAGGATCTAAGAAGTTCTCTTCTTCAATCGAGTTTGTCAACTTGTGGAATGGGCTTCACCGAGACGTTATATACTGCAGCACCGTTGATCTCATTTAAATTCCGCCTAGACAAATATCTCGCATCAAACCCGCGACTGACTGCGTTTGTAAATGAATAACTTTATCCTCCCCTCAGTTACTAACCCCATATGTCCCCCTACTAACGTCCTAGGTCCTCGCCCCTTTAGTGGCAGGGCAGTAGTTCCCTTTCCAGTTTTCCCTTACCCACTCTAAACCACTGTTTGGACACTTGATCCTCAGTGTTTTGGAGAACAAGCCGCCTATAAGGGTCACTAGACCTGTTGTTGCTTGATTTCCTTTGTACTCCTTTGTACTTCCTCAACCCACACGTACTCATATACAAAGAACCCATTGACACACCACACAGCACGCAACTTCTCACTCCCAACACGCACCCCCACTCCCCACACGCACCCCCCCCCCGCCCCCCCCCCCCCCCCCCCCCCCACCCACACACGCACGTAACACACTCACACACAAACACATGTCCACAACTTGGCTCGCAATTCATTACCGAGGGCTGAAAGTTGTTGGTGGGCCGGCGCGGCGGGGGGGGGGTGGGGGGGCGCGCCTGTGTCGATTTATTTTCGGCGAACCTTGTTGCTGATTAATTTAATACGGAATTAACTTTGGCCCAGAGTAAATAGGTTTCAAGATCTGGTGATGCAACGAGAGAGAGAGAGAAAGAGAGAGAGAGAGAGAGAGAGAGAGAGAGAGAGAGAGAGAGAGCGAGAGAGAGAGAGAGAGAGAGGAGAGCGAAGAGAGATGAGAGAGCAGAGAGGAGGAGAGAATGGAAGAAGAGAGCAGAGCAGAGCAGAGAGAGAAGAGAGAGCAGAGCAGAGAGAGAAGAGAGAGCAGAGCAGAGAGAGAAGAGAGAGCTTACCTGTAAATGGAAGAGGGGCATGGCGGGGACGCGGTGATCGGTCAACGTGTATGGAGGGAGAAGGAGGGACATGGATGGCGGGGAGTGAAAGGTGCATGTGCAAAGAAACATTACTGGATGTCATGATGTCAGCACAGGTTGTCCCCTCCCGTGAACGGGCTTGGCCACTCGCGGTCCGTCTTTCCGCGATCAGGTGCTGCCTTTTGCGTGGGCGGCTATGCCGACTCGCTATTCTCTTGTGCAGGGTGCTTTCTTGCGTTTCGCCTGATCCTCGCCCCGCGCGAGTAGGGGTGAAAGATGTGTGTATGGGGAAATGGGTCGTTTTTCTAGATCCCCTTCTCCCTCATGTTTAGCCCCATTAGTTTTCAGATTTTAAGATGTTTGCCCCATTAGTGTGTCGATTAAAAGACCTTTCACCCTATTTCTTTGTCAATATTAAGACCTTTCGTGGTATTTAGATGTCGATTTTTTTTCCTGACGAACGATAGTGAGCCTGTAATTTGGGAAAAACCGGCCTTCGGCCGGGACATGTACAAATATATCTAGAAGGAGGATCTAATGGATTTATTTTTAAGTTTGATGGAGGTCTAGGGAGGAAAGTTAAAAAATAATAATTATATAAACAAATCGGCCAAAAAATTAACCAATAAGTGTGATTGGGAGGAGATGGACAGTAGAAGTGGAATTGAAAAGTATTTTTTTTTTTTTTTTAAATAGCTCCGTCTTCCTTTACCTGAGATTGTTCATGGGTGCAAGGAAAATGTGCAGTTCATCTTACATCATACCAAGACATTAGAGTTTTTGAAGTGACTATACAGAACTATTTGACTTATTTGCCTTAAACAAATAAGATTCACTGTTCTAGCCAGTCTAAACCGGTTGAACAAGATACAGGACTAATAATCAGAGCACAGTACATGAAGGTTAGGTCAGACTGGCGGAGAATTGTTATAATTGAAATGGCTGTTTCGGACAAGGTTAGTTAGAGAGAACAGTTTAGAATAAGCTAAATCAACGTGGGATGTATGCGGCTCGTTTATGATACCGTATGAACAGTTTGCAGTGTAGCTTGTATTGTATTTAGTAATATGAGTCACGGTTAAAACATGTATATCGTTAGCAATATAATTTTAATTTGATTTAACATTATTACCTATATAAAATTGTCGTGTGCAATGTTCTTATATATTTGAAGACCTTTGTTCAATTCTGTTGTTGTGGTTCATTGTGTTCCATTTGGAGGATAAATTAGGTTTGATTTTACGGTGTATATTTTCGTTTTTTTATGTGTAGAGAACGTGGCAAACTGCGCTGCCAATCGAGCTCCCTCCCATTGTATTTGTGGTCCTATCATCTCCTCTGCTATCTCTTCCCTCTTCTTCTCCTCAGTCCTCTTGCGAATTGTCCCCTCTTTTGTTTTTCTTCCCTGGTTCACTTATTTCCCCTTACCTTACCCTAGCCCTTCCTCCTATCCATTCCTCCCTGCTCCGAATCTCTCCTCTCTCCCCATATCCCTTCCTTTCACCCTATTCCATCTGTCTACCCCACTTGACTTTCTTTTTAACCACTTTTTCCTTTTTTCCTCTTCCACCTCTCCCTTCCTCTTCCATCTCTCTACCTTCCACCTCTCCCTCCCTCTTCCATCCCTCCACCATACACCTCTCCCTTCCTCTTCCATCTCTCTTCCTTCCCTCCACCTTTCACCTCTCCCTCCCTCCACCTTCCACCTCTCCCTTCCTCCCTCCTCCCACTTCCCTCCACCCACCTCCTGCCCCTCAAGACATCTCTCCACCACAACCAGAAATAGACAGCACCTTGGCACCTGCGTTTTACCTTTTCTTTCTCGAACCATTGTATTATTCAGCTTCCCCCGAGTTACACCTGAGCGCCGTGTCTACCTGTTGGCCTCGTATGCATGATTAAAAAGGAGCGTAAGTGGGTTGATTCGCGCGTCAGTGTTAACGGAGGATGATGAAAAATGTATATTTTTAAATCAGTATTGTTCATAAATTCAACTTCATTATAAATGGCTATATTATGTTAATAAATTTGCTTTGTATTCATGGATTACATTTATTCTGCAAATAAATATAATTTGAATATATATTGTTGAAATAATTGATTAATATAAAAAAATGAGATGGTAATCGTTAATAGTAAGGTACTGTGCCCGTGTGTGTAAGGAGTTAATTGGATGAGACGTTAGGTTGTCATATGTACAGTCGTGGTCAGGGATACAGGAACATCTACTGATAAACAACAAGATGTTTTAGCTTTTACTAGCGGATCACAGTAATTTGTTCTTTGGGATATCAAGCAGTTTATGAAAATAGTTCGCCATTGTATTGTGATTGTACCTCCAGAAATTGACCATTAATTCATATCCAAGACTGTATGAACCGGATCATCTAGGTTCGATGAAAAAAAAAAAAAAAAAAATATGTAGCTCCCGCCCCCGTGTTGTTTACAAATGGGCGGGGGGCGGGCCCAACAAGTTACCCCTCATGTATTCCCCTGTATCACCCCGAGTTTCCCCTCACTGAAGTTTAAGAGACACTCGCCCCCGACCATCGCCCCTCCCGGACCCTTCGCTTCTAGAGTGGCCAAACTTTAAATAACTTGGGATAAGAACACGTCAGGGCGAATCAGTCACTCAGTCGCTCCTCCTCCCTGCCTAGCTAGAGGAACCATGGAGAAACGCGAGATTGGCCAGATTCCGACATTTTGGGGCATCTACTCTAAAGAAACGATGTATTATGCTTCACCAGAAAATATAAACATAAGTACTAATGGATTATGTGTTTGAACTACTGAACGCTGATAAATTCCTCTTTATATAACTGTTTCTACAATTGGCCAACTAATATTAACAGTAGAGCTCTGTTACCTGTTTACAAATTGCAATACTTGTATATCTATGGCATTAGATAATATTCAAGATAGGTAATGCAAACATTGTTTTGATCACCATTGTAAAATTTTATTTTCAATATTATAATATATATAATATTTATTGGACGACTTCATCTCCAATATGGCGCTAGGCTGGAAAGTTGAAGAGTCACTTTAGACTTTAGGGTCTATGTTCCAGCCTTCCTCCTCTTCTAACTTGGTCTTGAATCCCTCTTGGTGTTAGCTTGTACATACTTTATCTTTGTCTACATGATAATATTGCGATATAAATCATGATTTACATAGGCTTATGGGATCTCCGTGGGTAATTCTTCGCTGGAGTTGGAGGGACCGGTGCTGGTATTAAAATTAGCTAATAATGCTTGCTTCTCAAAACTTTTCATCCAAGCCTTTGTGTATCCGCGTATGCGATTAAACACACACACACACACACACACACACACACACACACACACACACACACACACACACACACACACACACACACACACACACTCTCTCTCTCTCTCTCTCTCTCTCTCTCGCTCTCGCTCTCGCTCTCTCTCTCTCTCTGTGTGTGTGTGTGTGTGTGTGTAGCATTTTGAAATATCGTACACAACAACAATAACACCACTCTCCTCCCATCACTTACACAACAATCACCACCGCCAGGAAAACAACACCACAGTTCTCAACAACAATAACAACAACAGTTTATCAGTCGCACATCTGCAACACGATCCACTCCATCACACCAACAATTACCACCACCAGGACAATAAACTACACCACTACCACCACCACCGACAACAAATACAACATCCTTCCTTCCATGAATCACACATCTCCAGCAACCATTCCCTCCAACGCATATACAGCAACAATCTTTACTATCAATACAACAATTAGCATCATCCCCAATAACAACAATAGTTCATCAGTCCCACATCTCTCAACCAACACATCTTTCAACCACAATAACAACAATCACCACCACCAGAACAGCACTACCACACTATCTCCTTCTCAACAACAATCACCACCAACAACAACAACACCACCACCACCACCACCACCACCAACAACAACAACAACAACAATGACATAACTTACCTCCCATCGGCCACACATCTCCAGCAACCACTCTCTCCTTCACAACAACAATCACCACCACCACCAGGACAACACCACCAACTCCACAAAAACCACCAACAATAACAACAATGACATAACTTACCTCCCATCGGTCACACATCTCCAGCAACCACTCTCTCCTTCACAACAACAATCACCACCATCACCAGGACAACACCACCAACTCCACAAAAACCACCAACAATAACAACAATGACATAACTTACCTCCCATCAGTCACACATCTCCAACATCCACTCTCTCCTTCACAACAACAATCACCACCACCACCAGGACAACGCCAACACCACCACCACCAACAACAACAACTTCCCCCTCCCCTCTTCAGCAGCGTCTTGTGCAGGTGTCAGCAACAGGGAGCCCAGTCGACGGGGGAAGAAGAAGACTCTGTTGACATAGTAATTACAGTCCACAGCTCCCGCGTCAATGGGAGGTGTGAATCATTGTCGTCAACTGTAATTATCCATCAGCGGAATGTCGCGAGGTGGGGGGGAGAGGAAGGGGTGATTCGCTTTTGGTGCCTGTTGTTAATAGCTATGGTTCGGTCGTCCTCCCTTTGGTTGCATATTGTGTGGGGGTGTTGCGTGGGTTGGAGGAGTGGGGGTGTTTGTGTGTGTGTGTGTGTTGCTGTTGGAGTAGTTTGTGTGTGTGTGAGAATGGGCATGTGTGTGTGAGAGAGAGAGAAAGAGAAAGAGAACTGTTCTTCCGGTACCAATGAACTCGAGAGCAAAACACAAACATTATGAATAGAAATACAATATCTTCGTGCGGACTGAATACCACTAAGCTGCGCTCCCGACCCCTTATTTGCCTCAGCTTTGTCGTTCACACCATCATATCCAAGATATCACATTGGCTTATCCGGTTCAGATTAGTTCAGAACACTCGGAAACGTGGAACTGAATACCATACATTAACTACCACTTGATGGAGAAGCACGTACGAAATCGTTTGCTTTAAAAAAAACATGAATATGGAAAATAAAAAGTAATGAAAAAAACGAATTCGTGAACCACATAGTGTCCTCGATTCACGAACAAATTATAACACTTGGATTGAAACTGCTGTGAATTGAAGTTTGGTATAGCTATTCTGGGCTTTATATTAGGCTGTACTCGCCGATTACTGGCTATTTAATATATTCCCTCTAACAGATTGTAAACCAGCTACTTCCGGGAATTTGTGTATTTTTGACGCGTTGATACCCCGGTTTTAGGATCAACAATGCGCCGACCGACCGACTCCGTGCAATTTCTGTCCCAATTTCCGCCTCGATAATCCCCGGGTGGTGGGTTGTGTTGTGGTAGGGGCTCCACATACACGCTTAACCCTTTCTATCACCATAACGTAATTTTCATCATATTCTGGTTATCATTAGACGATTTTATTTAGCTTATAATCTACCTCTAAGACTCAAGTGGGTAAATACGATCTCCTTAATAACACAGGTCCTTCTCAAACTGCATAAAATCATCAAACTTTAGCCAGAATCAAAGATAAAAAGGCGTTATGGTGCTGAAGGGGTTAATCCTTTCTATCACATACCGGTATATATATATATATATATATATATATATATGTATTATAATCTTAATAAACTCGGACTGTTATATAACTAGCAAGAAAAAAAATACAGCTTTGGGAATCATGGTGTTAAAACAGTGTCATGAACCTCTTGTATCAGGCGATGATTTTCTACTATATAATTGCTACAGTCAGAGGATTTTGATTCAACTTTAGACAAATATTATTTCTTATTACAAAATACCCGGTATCTTGATTTACCATTTAACTCTTAGAAACCCTTCATCAGTTGGATACAATCGTCCTGGGGTAACTGGAGTAAAATATATAATCCGTATGTGTGAGTGTTAATCCGTATGTGTAAGTGTTAATCCGTATGTGTAAGTGTTAATCCGTATGTGTAAGTGTTAATCCGTATGTGTAAGTGTTAATCTAGATGGTGGTGTTCGGGCGTTACCTAGTCATTGGTGTGTGTGTGTGTGATCAGGGGGTCGTAAGTCTCCTGCTTAAGGGGGTACTGCTTGGTTTTTGGTCTATATATGTATATATTATATATATTTTTGTTAGCTTCCTCGCTAGACCTCCATCAAGCTTTAAAAAAACACTCCCTAGACCCCCGTTTAAGATAAATTTGTACATTTTTCGATAGAAAAATTTACCGGCCGAAGGCCGGTTTCTCTTAAAATTACAGGCTCGCTAACGCTCGCCAGGAAAAAATCGACACCTAAATGGCACGAAAGGTCTTGAAATTGACAACGAAATGAGGCGAAAGGTATTAAAATCGCCTAACTAATGGAAGAAACGTCTTAAAATCTCAAAACTAATATGCTAAACACGAAGAAGGAGGTCCATAAAAAGCGAGTAGTACCCCCTTAAAGAGAGTCGAACCAAGGCCACCTAGAGTACTCTAGGTGGCCTTGGTCGAACCCGCACGTGATGTGGTAGAAGGGGGTGTAGTGGGTGAGTGTGGTGGGGGTGTAGTGGTGGGTGGGTGAGTGTGGTGGGGGTTCCTCCTCCCCCCAATTCACTCCATTCCTCCATTTTACTCTCCTAGTCTATGTCTAGCTCAATTCTTTTTACCCTGTCAATTCACTCACCCCAGACCATTTCCCCATTCCCCTCCTATTTATTCATCTGTTCCGTATTTAGCTCATCAGTACTACTCCAATCTTCACCAGTACGGTACCTATAAGCCTTTTTTTTGTTCAGTACCTCCGCCACAATCCTGACATTATCTACTTTGTTTTCCCCATCTTGCCACATCCTCCAGTTCCACCACCATAGTCAGTACGGGTAGTCAGTACGGGTAGTCGCAATTAAGGGGAGATGGGCCGGTTTTGTGGACCACTTTTCCCCTCATGTTTAACCCCATTAGTTAGTCGATTTTAAAACCTTTCGCCCCATTTCTTCGTCAATATTTAGACCTTTCGTGCTATTTAAGTGTCGATTTTTTCCCTGGCGAACGACAGTGAGCCTGTAATTTTGGAAGAATCGGCCTTTGGCCGGGAAATTTGTCTACCGAAAAATGTACAAATTAATCTAGAAGGGGGATCTAATGGATGTTTTTTTTAATTTGATGGAGGTCTAGGGAGGAAACTAGAAAAATAACGAATACATGCAAAAATCGCCCAAAAAGTGAACCATCTCCCCTTGATATATCCTCCTACAGCCACATACGTGCCAAATACCTTCGTCTTACCTCATCGTCTCTCCCTTCTCGTAATGATCACCTTTTGCCCTCTGTACATTCCGTCACCCTCTTCCTTCCCTGCCTCGTCACCCTCATCACCCAGCCTCATTAGTACCACCTTCCTCCTCATTAATAGTCCCTCTACCTTCATCGGCGTCCATCTCTACCTCACCAATATCTCCTTAAGGCGGGTCACCGTTTTTTTTTTTTTTTTATCTTTCTATCCTGTTCTCTCTTTCCCTGGTTTGTATCCATTCGGCCCCATTCAGTCAACTGTTTTAAGACGTTTATCCCCATCCAGGTGTCGATTTCTTCCTGGCGAGCGATAGCGAGCCAGCATTGTATGGAGAAATCCGGCTTCGCCGGAGAAATTTTTCTATCGAAAATTTTTACAAATTTAGCCTGCTGTCAAAACAAAAATATATATATATGCTGGCTCGCTATCGCTCGCCAGGAAAATATTGACACCTGGATGTGGGTAAACGTTTTCAAACAGTAGGGTGAATGGGGCCGAATGGATACAAGCCAAAGAGAGAGAGAGAGAGAAAGATAAAAAAAAAAAAACGAGGTGGGCCCCCTTAATTCACCCCTTTACCAGTTCCTCACCTTGGCCACCCTTATCGGATAGAGCTCTTCAGTCTTCACCCTCATTCACTCTGAAAATGAATGCCTGTCCTTATTATCATTGGCTTAGCGTTTCTGCCAGTGCCCATAGTAGCATCTTTATAGCAATGGTCTTTAAGGGGAGGTTTCTAATTTGGTCTCTAGGTATCCATCAAGCTTAAGATTACACTCCCTTGAGCCCCTTTCAAGATAAATTTGTACATTTTTCGGTAGAAAAATGTCCCGGCTGAAGGCCGGTTCCTCTTAAATTACAGGCTCGCTATCGCTCGCCAGGATAAAATCGACACCTAAATGGCACGAAAGGTCTTAAAATTGACAGAAATGGGTCGAAAGTTCTTAAAATCATAAAAATAATGGGGCGAACGTCTTAACAATAGAAAAGCAATGGGGCTAAACATGAGGGAGAAAGGAGTCAAGAAAAAAAATCCCTCGAGTGGAATCCTCCACAAATTGACTCGATTTTGTTGCTTTCATCTTATTATCTAGAGTTTCCCTTGTTTTGCTAGATTTCATAATTGGCATATCAGCGATTTGTGTTCTGGGTTTGTAGATTTTCAAAATCAAACGTGTATGCTAACTTCTTGTAATTTATCTTTCTCTACACAGTCCGAAAGCCACATGCTAGCGTAGCGAGCAGGAGTGAAAGATAAAGTTGGCTAATAAATCAATAGTGATCTTATCGTAGTTCACCTACTTAAGTCATATAAATGAGGGCCGTAAAATTCCCCGCCTCAGTCATCTGTATGCAAGACCTGTAAGCTTACATACTATTGTACGATCTAAATGCACGATCACTTCAGGGGGGTCACCGGCTTTTTTTCTCTGTCTATCCTTTTCTCTCTTTACCTGGCTTGTATCCATTCGGCCCCATTCAGCCAACTGTTTTAAGACGTTTATCACCATCCAGGTGTCGATTTCTTCCTGGCTAGCGATAGCGAGCCAGCATTGTATGGAGAAATCCGGAGAAATTTTTCTATCGAAAAATTTACAAATTTAGCTTGCTGTCAAAACAAAAATATATATATGCTGGCTCGCTACCGCTCGCAAGGAAAGTATTGACACCTGGATGGGAGTAAACGTCTTAAAAAAGTAAGCTGAATGGGGCCGAATGGATAAAAGCCAAAGAGAGAGGGAGAAAAAGAGAAAAAAGCGAGGTGGGCTCCCTTAAGCTTATGACTCTAGCATAAGCGGATAGGACTCCAGGTAGGACCAAAACCACCACTATATGACCGTTCATGAGAAGACCGGGACTGATCAACTATCTACATGTTGTGGCATTGGCATTATAATCTTCAATGAACACTGACTCACTTGTATTCCAATATTTTCCATTATAGATAGCAGTGATCAAAAATATTAATTACATTATTTACTGGAGTATTTTATCAGGTTATCAAGCGAGTGATATGAAGTATTGTGGTATGTGTTCGAACTCCAAAATGGCGATATAGTTATAAAGTTATCCGATACCTCTATACTAAAGGTTATCAAAACAACACTCCCTACCTCCTTCCAACTGGTATCCAGCCGACATCTCCAGATCTCTCTCCCTTCCTCCCTTCATGGACAGCAGCCCCAGCGTCTCCACCCCGCATATTTATCACACCGCCATCAAACACCATTAGATAACAAAACTAGAATCCGCTGAGTTATGACCCGCCCCGTGACAGGTCCATATCACACTTGGGTTTGTCACTGTCCGGGCACTTTATCTACCCCGTTGTTGAACTTCTTTATGGACCACGCTGAAGCCAAAGGAGGTGTAAGGGAATCACCGGGCTGGAAGTGGCTGCTGGGTTATTACGGAAGGGAGGTGTGAGGGGATTACGATCTTCACTGATAGCAGAGTAAATATATGCCAAATTTGAAGTGCAGTGGTGAATGTAGATTATTTATCATTAGTGGTTTCTTAGGAATGGTGCTGTAGATCATTTTCAGTTGAGTCGCATATCAACAGAGAATACACATAACTAGGGTCATAGCAATAGAACAATAAAACTCCACAAGGATTTCTCACAATACACCAAGACTGATTCAGCCCCTGATTGGTTTATATCGTTCCCCCAGGTAATAGGCCGGTCCTGCAGTGAACCATAATATGCTGTATGATGATCATGTTGATGAATGGAGGCTGATGGTGTAAGAGAACCTTGAAACTGGAGGCTGGGAGTGGTTAGGGCAGGAAGGTGTGAGAGGATTACCGCCTAGATTGATTACAAAAAAATATGGCTGTTTATCTACAAGGCTGGAGGTGACATTGTTCAGGAAATACGTCAGAGGATTAAGGAACCACATTGACCATTACATAAATGGTAGTAGTATATCAGTAGCGGGTATTAAGCATCTAGGTGGGTTATAAAAGATGTACGATTTAGATTGGCTTGATAAAAAAGTGAAGTAGGAGCAAATAATGACTGTTTTTCGTTGAGAGAGTTGAAGGGATAGCTGTTGAATTATAAGCCTTCGAATCTGATGGGTTCTTACTATGATGCACAAAGATGTCTGGCGGTAGATAGAATAATGCAGATCGTCAGCTGATTGTAAGGGTTAAAGGAAGAAGGTGTATTAAGTTTACGTTGTATAATATTTAATACTATAAAACAGCGATAAATATATACAGAAATAACACACATATTAAAATAAAATGCAATGGAAGTAAAATATCAGCTGTTTATCATGAAGGCGTCTCTGGTTTTATTAGAATTCATGGGTGTTAGTCAGACGTCAGGTGCTAATGACTTGTAACTTTTTAGCCTCGTTCTCTATTAAGCCATTTTTGGAGCCCCGATTAATTCCCGGACCCGATGGAGAAATGAGCTGAACCGGGCTAAGGGGAGGAACTTATTATTTATTCGGCGTGAGAAAACGAGATTGCGCAGAGAAAGCGTAAAAATGGAAAAGGGCATTAGGTCAGAAGGAATAATGATCAAGTGTAAAGAAAGCCGGTTAAGGTTAAGGGATTTGTGTTTCAAGTGTGCGGGATACATAAAGGTGGCAGATGTGCGAATTCCATGTCATATTTAGTTTATATTGAATTTGCTTTGACGATGTGTCAGTGTTATAACTCCCCCCCCCCACCCGCACACACACACACACACACACGCACACAGACGTTTTTGTGAAATTGTATGGGGTTTAAGTTAACTTCTCCGTCTTTCTGTCGGCCATTACATACAGTATGGACATGCTAATGTTAATAATACGGTAATAATGGTGGTGATAATGATGATGGTGGTGGTGATCATCCTCATTGCCCTCCTCCGAACTATCGACGAATCCCCTCGTCGGTGATTAAGGCCAAGGAGTGGACGAGGAGGAGGAGGAACCGAGCCGTAACGATGTGCTCGGACCGCGTATCGGGGCGTCAATCCTTTATCGGGAGGGGGTAAACACGCCCATCAGTCAGCGGTAGGATCTCGGTCACTGGAGGAGGCGAACACGAGAGAAGAGAGAGCGAGTGAGAGAGAGAGAGGGGGGGGGTTGGCGGCGTTGGCGGTGTGGTTAAGGAGAGAGATGTGGATGCTGAATAAGGTTGCAGGATGGGTGTAAAAGGTGAGAGAGAGAGAGAGAGAGAGGTGGAGAAGAGATAAGAGATAAGAGGACGCATGGTTGAGAAAGATTGGGAGACAGAGAAAGAAGATAGTGAGGTGTGAGGGAGATAACAGACATATTAAGTCACTAATGATGTCATATGTTTTCTATTTTGTGTGATATTAATCTGTGTTTATCTTCTTTTCCAGGTGAGTACACTCGTCCCTTCGTCAGGTAGATCCGGTTTGTGTTTAAACGTTTTTAAGGTAAGTCCCCATGGTTATGAGAGAGAGAGAGAGAGAGAGAGAGAGAGAGAGAGAACACGATGTGAAGTAAGGAAAAATATGTGGAAAGAGGTGATCAGAGTGAGGGAGGTGAGGAGGGAAGGAAAAGATGTGAGGAAGAAGAAAGAGGTGCGGAAGGAGATCGCCAGTTGATACCCGTGAGGGAGGAGAATGATTTGGAAGGTGAGAACGTAAAAACACCACACATATTGAAAAACACGCACACACATATTGAAAAACACGCACACACATTGAAAAGCACGCACACACATATTGAAAAGCACGCACACACATATTGAAAAACACGCACACACATATTGAAAAACACGCACACACATATTGAAAAACACGCACACACATATTGAAAAACACGCACACACATATTGAAAAACACGCACACACATATTGAAAATGTAGGTGAAGAGAAATATATCAATGGGAAATATTTGATAGTCAAGAAAGTGTGTCTAGTACCTTGCTAATGGCGTCGAAAAAATCGACGACTAGTTATATTACAATGAAAGTTATATTAAATATGAAGTTGCAATGTATGTATGTAGAGGAGAATGAAGGGCCTGAACAATAAACAAATGGAAGATTAAGAAAAGGGACAACGTGTGATTAAAAGCATCCTCTAAAAATGAAGCTTGGAAATTGCCTGATAATTAAAAAGTGGAAGTGAAATCGAAGCCTGAAGTAAATCGAGAAATATATGGAAGTGGCTTTAAGATATGTTGAAAGCCTGGAAGTGAAATCGAAACCAGAAGTAAATATAGAAATATATAGAAGTGGCTTAGGAGATGTTGAAAGCCTGGAAGTGAAATCAAAGCCAGAAGTAAATCTAGAAATATATGGAAGTGGCTTTAGGAGATGTTGAAAGCCTGGACCTGAATGATGGGCAGCAGGAGGGGAAAGGAGCTGAAGAAGGGAGAGAGGCAGGCAGGGAAGAGCCCCTGTCTGGTTTATTGAGGGGCTGGAAGAGAGTCTCCGTGTCAAGGGGGACAGCAGGGAGGTCTTGCAAGGGCGGCAGAGGGGAGAGCTAGTGTGAGGGGTCAGGGGTGAGGGGAGTGTTGCTTAGGAAGGGGATAGTTAGAGGCACTAGAGAACATAGTAACGGGATGGGAAGTTAGGGAACTGTTGTGTTATTATTATTATTATATGAAATGCCGAAGCCTCCAACCAGGGTGCAGAAACACCAACAAGATGAATCCACACAAAATACCCGGAGGCACTGGAGAAAAACTCCGGCAACTAAGAAGGAAGGGAACAAACAAAAAGACATATTGGGAGAGGTGTAGCCTTACTAGAGAAAGTCAGGGTGGGGGTGGGGGTATGGAGGCAGTCGAGGAAAAGGGAGAACTTTAGCGAGGGATCTTGGGTAGAGGGAAGTATTTTAAGGGAAAGAGGTTATCTAGAGACAGTGGAAGATAGTCAGGAGTGATGAGAATATTGTTAGGGTAGGGTACCTGAGGGAACAGGTACGATTGTTAGAAGCTGTTTAGGGTAGGAAATATTGGTAGGGTATTGGGAAAGATGCATGACTAATGGCCGAAACAACACAAGGTAAGGGGAATCTTGTTGTTTGTGGTGGACGTGGATGTGAATGATGTGAGTGCAAGACGTATGTAGGGGGTAAAACAAGTGAATGCTGAATAAGGCTACAGGAGGGGTGTAAGAGGTGAGGGAAAGAGTGAGTGAGGGTGAGAGAGCGAGAGGGGATGGGGGAGGGAGAGTGAGTGAGAGAGTTTGGATGGAGAGAGAGTGGAGGGCGAAGATCAAAGGGAAAGGAAACTTTGGTACAGTACAGTATATGTGTGTGCGTTAGGAAGATCACACACACACACACACACACACACACACACACACACACACACACACACACACACACACACACACACACACACACACACACACACACACACACACCACACACACACACACACACACACACACACACACACACACACTCACTCACTCACTCACTCACTCACTCACTCACTCACTCACTCACTCACTCACTCACTCACTCACTCACTCACTCACTCCCACTCTCTCACTCCCACTCTCACTCTCACTCCCACACACATATCATCACCACCACATCATACATAACACGGTTAATGATATGAAAACGAGGCGACTGACAACTGTGAACTACGGTGTCCATAATTAAAAGCGACTCTACTACCATGAACTCGGGAATTATCACTTATACGATGCTTATTCATATACAGAGCTTTTAAATTATGGGGGGAGCTGTGTATGGACGTAAGCGATGCGGGTGTGAATAGCCTATATGAGTGTGTGGGTGGATTTATGTGTGCGTGTGTGTGTGTGTGGGTGGGTGGGTGTGTATTTGTGTGTGTATGTGTATTTGTGTGTATCTGTATGTGAGTAAGGGTGTGTGTATCTGTGTGTGTGTGTGTGTGTGGGAGAGGGATGCATATCAGTTTATATATTTTCTGTCTGTGTGTGTGGACGTGTGTATGTGCGTACGTTCCTCTCTAAACATGTGAGCCGACTTGTAAATGTGTCATGTAGTGTGTTTATGGAAGTGTTAATGGATGCCTGTTCTTTAATGCATAAGCAGCACCGGTATGTTTATTTTCCTCACTCCATCATAAGTGAGTGTAATTAATTAGGGAACGAACGAACGATGACTAGAGTTAAGTAGGAGAATAGAGGGTTTGGGATAGATGAAGAATAAGTTGAGAAATGGCAAGTACAGTCAAAGGTAAAAATATACTGTTCTCGTTGTTTATATTTATGAAAGCTGAGAGCACCAAAATAGGTATATAGCCATATTCTTAAGGGGAGATTTCCACTTGAGGGACTTTTTTCTTGACCCCTTTCTCCCTCATGGTTTGCCCCATTGCTTTTGATATTTTAAGACGTTTGGCGATTTTAAGAACTTTCGACCCATTTCTGTCAATTTTAAGACTTTTCGTGCCAACTAGGTATCGATTTTTTCCTGGCGAGCGATAGCGAGCCTGTAATGTAAGAGTAACCGGCCTTCGGCCGGGACATTTTTCTACCGAAAAATGTACAGATTTATCTTGAAAGGGGGTCAAGGGGGTGAAATTTTAAGATTGCTGAAGGAGTAGGAAACAAACTAAAAACCTCCCCTTAAATCATACCAAAGTTACATTTACTGCCTTGATGAACCACGGGGTAAGTGTAAACAAATCGCCATCCTTACTATGCAAAGTTCTTCCTATTAATCTATGATATTAAGTCATTCATTCTGCTTATGGTAATTTGATGCTAACTTCTGGAAGGTGTTTACGTATTTTCAGGGTCAAATTGTTTAGAAAGCTCTCTTAATATTTTGGAAGGTATTTTCATCTGCGACTGTGAGACCTGCTAGCGAAGCAAGCAAGGTGCAGGGAGGACGAATGTTTGGACAGTTGTGACAACAGGTGTGTTTCCAATTAATGTCCTATGGTATCGTAAATATGTGTAGTGTACGTTCTGTATAGAGCCTCTTATTATACATACCGGTATGAATTACATAGGTTACAAGCGCTACATCAAAGTACTATATATGCTGCTTGAACATTTATATATTGTTATGTGCTGTACACCGGTGTGTGTATGTGTGTGTGGGTGGGTGGATTGGTGTGCAGCATAATATAAGTTATTCTTAAATTGTTACAGTACTTAGGTAAGTCTTATTTTACTGTAGTTAGGCAGCCTATTAATTTATGTATCGCGTGTACTATCGCCAACACTTCAATATTCTTAGTATATTGTATATTATAAGCTTCAATGGCATATTACAGTTTTTTCGTATCACCTCCATTAATTCATCGCTAAATTAGACTCCATGATGCTAGGAGTCAAGTTCTGTTGACGCTGTGTTAATGCAATGCGTCATCCCGGCAGACTCACCAGCGAATAAAAACACAGAGGCCCGCCTCCAGTGTCATTAAGCGGTTTTAATAGGGCCGTTTCGGTGTTGTGATCCGGAGTTATGAAGGTGCTTAAGTAGCGCTGCGTATGAGTTAAGTATCGTTAGATCCGGATTGATCGCTCCCAACGATAAATTAGAGAAACGAGATGAGGGAATGAAAACTGGGAGCTTGTTTGCGCATTTTTTTATTGCCAGATTTGTGTGTTCTTTAAGAGGGTTATCACGCCAGCAGGTGTCTGTATGTCGGTCAGTGGAAGTCGGGTGTAGTTATAGCGTAATGCATAGTGCGCGGAATTTCGATGTGAGTATCCTAGGTTCGAGTCCTCCTAGTGCCACATGTATTTCTTGATTTCATTAATTGAGTTTAGATGTGAAGTCGGTTGGTGTAAAAAACGTAATAATTACACTTGGTTGCTCCAAAATCAGTTCGTTAGTATAATATCGTGTGTAAGCTATTTGTGTGAGTATCCTAGGTTCGAGTCCTTGGAGTGCCACATGTATTTGTTGGTTTCATTTATTGAATTTAGAAGTAAAGTTGGTTGGTGACAGAAAAAAATCATATGAATTAGGTTTATTATACGATCCTTCAAGTCCGCTTTGAAGACGCGGATCACAAATTGTTAGTTATTGTCAGTCTTTGGTTGAAGCAGCACAGCACATCAGTAGTATTTGTGTCACTGGGTTACTGTGTGCCGACAAATACATGAACAAATACATGAACTACAGGTAGTTTATTCCGGTATTTTACAAAACAGGTATAGGGCCTATTTGTATTTTGTATTCCTTAAGGGGAGGTATTTAGTTTGTTCCCTACGTTTTCATCAAGCTTAAAATTACACCCCTAGACCCCCTTTCAAGATAAATTTGTACATTTTTCGGTAGAAAAATATCCCGGCTGAAAGCCGGTTCCTCTTAAATTACAGGCTCGCTATCGCTCGCCAGGATAAAATCGACACCTGAATTGCACGAAAGGTCTTAATATGGGGTGAAAGTTCTTAAAATCGTTAAACTAATGGGGCAAACGTTTTATAATATCAAAAGCAATGGGGCTAAACATGAGGGAGAAAGGGGTCAAGAAAAAATGTCTCAAGTGGAGATCTCCTCTTAAGTCAATATTTTATCAAACTGGCTGACATATTATACATATTATACATATTATACATTCCTATAAACTTGGTGTGTCAATATTATAACAACTGATTGACAAATTCATGTTTCACTATTTATAATGTAATGTTTTGCTGAGTTTGAGTTTCCCGACAATTGTGTATTCTGTGTATTGGTTATTCTGATATTTGTCTTGCGTGGAGTCGCGCGCTCGTGGTTGACAGGTAAGTGGTCCTCTATCCGTCACCTGGAGAGGACGTGCCCATCGCCGGGGACACAGGTGCTAAAACACACACTTTGGTTTATTGTATTTACATATTTAGTGTTATCTGTGTATTATGTTATAGTACCCGCTATGTTTATAAGTTGTCTTAATGCTTTCCGTCATATATTTTATTTTCTTAACCCCCTGTTCCCCCACAGTTTCTCATCGAAAGGGTGTTTTTAAGCTAATATAACCGCTTAATGGTATCTTCATATTACCTAACCTAATCCCTACATTAAACTTAGTCAGATTTAATTTAGTGTAGCTGAACCTAGCTTAGCCTAATGTAAATAAATCAACTTTAAAGCGTAAGCGTAACAAATCCAGTGTGGGCGAGACAATTACTACCCAGAACTAGGGGCGACGCGCTCCTCGGTGCCGCTAGGAGAGTGGCGAACGCAGCCTTAGGTAGGTAGGTATATTGGTGGCTGACCGGTAACCACGGCTTCCAGATCCATCATCACCACCTTATCACAAACACACATCTGGTGATTTGATATCTGTATGATTGACGGTGCTAGGAGTGGCAGGGGAGACAGACGTACTTAGGAGATGATGTTGGGTGGTGATAGTGAGGTGATACATGAGAGGAACTGATGGGGATCTAGCCTGGTGTCCTGCGGGTGGCCGACGAGCACTCATCAATGACCTGTTGCTTATTATATATATAGAGATAGGGATCTTAACGGGAGATGTCCACTTGAGGGATTTTTTCCTTGACTCCTTTCTCCCTCATGTTTAGCCCCATTGTTTTTCTAATGTTAAGACGTTTGCCCCATTATTTTGACGATTTTAAGAACTTTCAACCCATTTCTGTCAATTTTAAAACCTTTCGTGCCATTTAGGTGTCGATTTTATCCTGGCGAGCGATAGCGAGCCTGTAATTTAAGAGGAACCGGCTTTCAGCCGGGACATTTTTCTACCGAAAAATGTACAAATTTATCTTGAAAGGGGCTCAAGGGGGTGTAATCTTAAGCTTGAAGGATATCTAGGGACCAAACTAAAAACCTCCCCTTAACGGGCATATACCAAAACGTTGCCACAGTAAACATCTCTGCTTTCAGTGCTTTGGCGAACGAAGTTTGTATAATTTAATTACTATCCTTTAAAATGTGTGTGATTTATATTGTTCTTTCATCGGAAATTCGATATGGGATTAATAAAGCCCTTCCCACATGTTTAGGAATATGGTCGCAAATTCATCCTCCTTTAGTTCGTTCAAAGCCAAGACATTAAAAGACGAAGCCAACCAGAGATAAGCAACAGTTATGGTACAAATGCAAAGATTAATACCATGAGTGTTTTATTGATATCTACCCGTATGCATTAGTATTTCCTCATCGCAAATTGTGAGTGCGTGTTTTATCTAATGCGAGAAATAATAGTTCTAGAAAGAACGCCCTCACTTACTTCCAATAAGCGAGTGTGAATTACCTGTATTTAAATTCCAATCGAGGGAGGTGGTGGGAGAAAATGTACCTGCTAATGTGTTATAAGCGATATAGGATTCCCCGTTAATGACTGTTGGCCCTCGGCGAGCCAGACGACGCCAAATGAGAAGAAAAATATATCCTTACAGATGCCGATTTACCTGAAATGGTATTTATTTAAATCATGTTATTTCTAATCATGTAGCATTATAAATGACTTCGTGTCCCTCCCTACTCGACTGTACACAATTAAAACTCTTCTAGTCTGGAAACAATCACTTAGTCTCTGATTGAACCCATCCAGTTTTCTTGTATACCTAAACATGAAGATAAAGGACTGTCTGTCATTTCGCCCTCAAATCTGTTCGCCTATACTATTAGTTACGTTGCCTACACTTTGATGAATATGGGCTTGGATACTTTACTTTAGGTTAGTGGAAAGTGGAGGGGAACGGGTGGGGGAGGAGAGAACATCCTATTCATATTTTTTCACTAACCAACTTTACTTCTCAACTCAATTAATGATATCAACAAATACATGTGGCACTCCAAGGACTCGAACCTAGGATACTCACACCGAAATCCGCGTATTGTCAGACACATTGTTGCGGTTTTAGGCTAACTAGAGCTCTTGTTTGGGTGTCGACTTACTCAGCTGTGTCGACCTGAGCCTGGTTGCCGTGGCTGCTACAAAGAGGCAAGTTAAGTGGACGGTCTTAAGGGGGCAGTACTCGTTTTTTATGGACCTCCTTCTCCCTCAAGGTTAGCATATCAGTTTTGAGCTTTTATGACGTTCGGCCCATTAGTTCCACGAGTTTGGCGATTTTAATAACTTTCGCCCCATTTCATTGTCAATTTTAAGATCTTTTTTGCCATTTAGGTGTTGATTTTTCCTCGCGAGCGATAGCGAGCCTGTCATTTTAAGAGTAACCGGCTTTCGGCCTGGACATTTTTCTACCGAAAAATGTACAAATTTATATACCGAAAAACTTACAAATTTTATCTTGAAGGGGGATCTAGGGAGTGTTTTTCTAAGCTTGATGGAGGTCCAGCGAGGAAACTAAAACTAAATGAATACGTGAATTAATAGACCAAAAAACCGGCCACTAACCCCTTAAATGAGCTTCCTAGAGAAAAGGAATGCCTAGTATATCCTATGCTGAACACTGACTGGCCCCGGGTATTATCTTGGCTCAACAGATGGTGCTATAGAGGTATATATAAGAAAGACAACATATGTGACACCCTGTTCAAATCGATTTTAGGAGTATGGTTGGTTGTTGGAAGGAACATAATAAATGATACATATGTTTACAAAACTGAAATTATTATCGTCCTGTAAAATATACTAATTGTAAACTGAAGCCAATCGTCTGTTCCTTTATATACGGTACCCAGAAATATGTCCAAACTAAATTGAAGTATTATTTACTTTGATTTACTTATGTTGGTATTTGCTGTAATTTATTTTTACAATTATCTGTAATTTCATAATAAGGTGTATATTATTTACATTTAGTTACTTCTCTTTGTAGTTGCTTATATTTATTAGTAATGATTAAAGTGCATTATTAACCCTTTCAAGCTCCAATACGCATTTCTGTTTTGTTTTTTGGTAATTATTAGACGATTTTATTCAGATTAGGAAGGGTATATGGAAGTCAGAGGGATGATTGAGAGATTCTTTACTCTTTTAATACTCACAGATCCTTCCTAAGCTGCATACAATCGTCTAATGATAGCCAAAATATACTGCTAAAACGCGTCAGAGCTTCAAGGGGTTAAAAGCCACCTAGTTCTCTCTCCGTCTGACCATCCGGGTGCTAGAGTAAGACTGTATCACTTGGATGGTTTTTGTACAGTTGTAGATAAAAAGTAGCGACACCCTGGGCTATATTTACCGTGGTATGTAGCGAGTTTAGGGAGACACTGTGATGTAGGGCGGGGCTACTAGGTGGATTTATAATTATTTATTATATTATTATGTTATGTATTTGTTTAGCCTACACACACGCACACGCACACGCACACACACACACACACACACACACACACACACACACACACACACACACACACACACACGCACGCACGCACGCACGCACACACACACTGTATATATAATATATATATATATATTTGTTTATTTATTTATTTATTTGTATATTTATTTTATTTTATGTTTACATTTTGTTTACTGTTTATTTACTTATATTATGTGTATTGTTTCCGTTTCCCACCCGTTCCTTGTTTTTCATTGGCACCTGCTGCCTTGTGTTTTTTTTTGTAGTAAGCCTTGCTATGGAATTATTTTCACAATTCTTTAAACCTAAGATATTGTGTAAATAAATATCATTACGTTAGTCTTCTTATCTCATTGTTGTGGTAAAATTGTACAAAGATTTTCTACTAACATATTCACGAAATTGTATCGTAGTCCACTATGTGTCTAGTTACCGTACATAATGTCACTAATTGTTTATAATATTTCGTGTACCTGTTCTATACACTATCTCTTGAGCTGTCACTTACTGTAAGAATATAATTATAATACTTTGTGACTTCAGATTGCCGTTTTCCCCTGTAACTCTGTCTCCTTTACAGTGGTCTTGTCTACATGATTATCATGGCAACTTTTACCCAGAAACTGAACTAGTAATTTACTTCATTAATATGGTTACGTTTCATTTAAAAAAAAAAAAAAAAAAAAAAAAAAAAAAAAAAAAAAAAAAACACACACACACACACACACACACACACACACACACACACACACACACACACACACACACGGAGGTAGCAAACATATGATCTCATTAGAAGTCTACAGTATGTCGGGTAAACTCCCTTGTACGTCGTTGTCCTTAGGAAGCACAGCGACTTTATCTCTCCGGCTCTCTCCCCACCCCCCTCCCCCTCCGTCATATTTGTTCCGTGTTGTCTCGTTGTTGTTTTTCTGTGTTGGCAGTAAGCGGGCGCGGAGCTAAAGTACGGCTGTAGATAATATGACTAAGAATGTTAGGGGTATAATCGTAAATTGCGGTCCGGTTAAGGGGGTAGTGCTTGGTTTTTGGTCATGTACTGTATATACAAATATATTTATTTTTGAGTTTCCTCGCTAAAATATCATCCCGTAGACCCCCTTTCAAGATAAATTTGTACATTTTTCGGTAGAAAAATTTCCCGGCCGAAGGCCGGTTTCTTCTAAAATTACAGGCTCGCTATCGTTCGCCAGGAAAAAATAGACACCTAAATGGCACGAAAGGTCTTAACATTGACGAAGAAATGGGGCTTAAGGTCATAAAACCGACAAACTAACGGCACGAAAATCTTAAAATCTCAAAACGTATATGCTAAACATGAGGGAGAAGGGGTCCATAAAAAGCGAGTACTACCCCCTTAATGAATCATCCGTGGGTTAATTATCTCTACAGAGCAAAGGCACCCATCTTGGAGGTTTGGGAGGAGAGTGACGCTTTCTTGGTGTTTGTGTCGGCCATTTTGTATACCTCTTAGGGAGACCTTGTGCTGTAGGCTGGTTCTTCTCCCTTGTTATATATGTATTATATATATACACCAATGGTATGTATGTTGTGTTGTGTTCGGTCCGCTTTCTGGTGTTGCATGGTTGACCAAATTTGACAGCATCAGGTCAGGCACCTTTTAATTAAATTAAAATACGGTACCGGTATCATCAGACTCTTAAGTTGTCATTGCGACGAAGTTTTCCATTTATTTATTTATTTATTTATTTTTAGTTTTATCCACATGCATCATATAAAATGACACGGTCAGTATTATGCCAACTGTACCGGTATTTTAAGTTTCTTTCGGGTGAATATATCCTAAACCGTACATAACATATCCACAAGAATGGGTTAGCAGATGTGTACAAGTAGTAATTCCCTGATGAAGCACTTGATTTTCGAAACTCAGTGTGTACATGTAAAGATCTGTGTTCAAACTTAACACAAATAAGTCATGATGCATTTTTATAATGATTTAGTTATAATAGTTTGAATATATAATTTTGCTCGTTTCCCATTGAATGTTTGATTGTGTTATAAGGTTTGGCCTCATGATGTTTTCTATCTATCTATCTATATACTCAGGCCCAATCCCCACTTTTCCTTTTTGTTTCCAGTGGAGACATATGGCGGGTACTGTAAGTCAAGTCGTGTGATTCTCCCCACAGAAGGATGGGCGAGTCATTGAACAACACCTTATGCTGGGGTTTATGTGAGTGGAGGGAAATAGCGGGCGTGTGTGTAAGTCAGGAGTGAAGCCATTGTGTGTGTGTGTGTGTGCCCGTGTACCCGGGCCTATCTTACTGTGTTCATCACTTGTTTGACCCTACCACCTGTACCTGTGTGTGTGTTTGTGTGTTAATGTGCGTGTGTGTGTGTGGGTTGATGTGTGTGTGTGTGAGTGTGTACAGTGTGTGTCCGGGCCTATCTTACTGTGTGCATCACCTGCTTGACCCCCTACCAACTGTATGTGTATGTGTGTGTGTGTGTGTGGGTGGGTGGGTGGGCCTCTCTTACTGTGTTCATCACCTGCTTGACCCCCTACCACCTGTATGTGTGTATGTGTGTGTGGGTGGGTGGGCCTCTCTTACTGTGTTCATCACCTGCTTGACCCTACCACCTGTTACTCAGTTACTTGTTCGTCAAGGGGAATCCACGCAATGCGAGCTAAGCTCATTATTATCGCGCCTCCTTAACTGGGAATGTATTGCGTGAAATGCATGTTAAGTGTTTTATGTACTGTTGGAATGGCTGTGGATGTGTGTGTAGTCTGTATTTTTAGCCAATTGGCGACATCGGAAACGAAGGCTTAGGGTGGATCTGTATGGTACCATTCTCACTATAGACGGTACCGTCTCGCCCGAAGGCTTAGGTAGCCATCAGCTTAGGTGAACCATATGATACCCATCTCGCCTTGTACCATTTTTGCCAACCCCAGATGGGACGTCACAACGTCGTCCACTTATTCCAGGTACCTATTTACAGCTAGGTGAAATGAGGCTAACACATGAAAGAAGACAAGCCCAATTTGTCTCCGCCCGGCCGGGGATTGAACCCCCGACCCCTCGTGTGTGAGACGAGAGCTCTACCTACTAGGCTACGGGGTGTGTGTGTGTGTGTGTGTGTGTGTGTGTGTGTGTGTCAGGGGAATGCCACTTTCCTACACAAAGGTTAGAGGCACTTGGGCGTATACAGATTGTGTAAGGTTAGTGTCAGATTAGTGAGTGCCAGCTTGATAGAGCCATGTTAGAGGCACTAGGGTATATAGAGATTGTGGCAGGTTAGACTTAGAGATTAGAGATAATAAAGATGTAGTCCCAGAGTAGAACCACATTATAGACATTTAACATACAAAAATCATGTTTGTGTAGAGCCAAAGTAGATATTTACCTTACGAGAAACGGACTACTAATTTTCATGATGCTACCAAAAGTTGCCAAATTTGTCATTATTGGCCAAGTTAAAATCTGCGTTTCTAATAGCTTAGATTGACAAACAGATCAAAATAAATTGTCATACCATTATTTCAGGAACAAAAATATATAAATAAACTTGAGGCCTCATGTAGCTCTCCCAAAATCCTTACAATGTGCCTCTATTATACCTACCTATAGAACCTATAGATGTGTTCGCCACTCAATCTAGTGGCACCGAGGAGCGTGGCGCCCCTCGTTCTGGGTGGTGATTTGGTGCAGCAGACTGTTCTGCAGCCAATCTAGAGCCTATTCTATCATGACCACAGTTGCTTATTCTCTATTTGCCAAAGGGTCCCTGCGCCACCGCCGAACATCACTGATATACTGTACTTCTGACGTAGCTAGCCCGGCATGGGACCACACCTACACCAAAATCTCACCCCCGACGAGGATTAACACGAGTTTGTTGTTGGTGTTTGTCTCGGTAAGATTGGACTCGGGGATTATGGTTTGGATTGTGTTGTACTAACGCTGAGTTCGGTCGGTATTCGGTATTTACGACGGCATGTATTGCTTCCAGAAAAGTGCCCAGCAGATAGGCTATGGCAAAATGTATAGGCCTACCCACATCTCCAAAGAAAAGGGATTCATGTAAAGACGCGATTTTAAAGGGATTTATAACGGAGTCGGAACTTAACTGAAATGAGAGACTAGCATTTTAAGACCAAGACAGTAGTGGGTGGGAGGCAGAAGTGGCAGAGAGAGTGACAGAGAGACAGAAGTAGCACAGAGTGACAGATGTGGCAAAGAGACAGAGAAAGAGACCTGTACAGCAGCTGTGCCCCGTCAAGCCCCCGTCATGCCGTCACCGCCGACACTGCCAACTCCTAACTCGTAAAGTGCCTAAATATCCCGGCTGGCACTGGCCTCGACGCCTCTCCTCCCTCGCTCCTCCTCCTCACCATTGTTAGCTGACGGATGGAGTTTTTAAAGTTTTATTTCTGATGTAGCTGTTTACAAGGAAGTTTGATATCAAAGGCTTGTCACTCCCTTTTGTAAGTGCACTTAAGTTTCTGTTAGTGCCGCAAAAACCGAGTGAGATATTGGCATGATGAGTGGCTCTGCTATTAGATAAAGACTGACTGTCTTAGTCACTATTTAACTTGACTATTCTGAAATCACATTACTGGGAGAAAACTCTGGGTGTATCCGAGCCACTTACAGCAGAGTCGGAGGAATTATCAAGTGAGTTAATGTGACAGTGAGTGGGCCAGACTACATTAGCGCCATCTTGGAGGCCATACCCCTTGAGGAGACAAGAATGTGTCGCTTTTCCATTTTGCTAGGATCTGTGTGATTTGTGCTGCCGTCGCTCAGACACACCTGCCGCCGCCCACGCCGCTACCACTCACGCCCACAGCAGTCTTAGGGCTCTTGTCACGATTAACATTACTTTCATAGATCTGGCTACTGCTGACTTAATGAGATGTAAGGTTATTGTGTAGATTGGTGGATTAAGTGATTTAATACTACGTTAAACCCTTAGTTTAAAAATACATCTTAATTACCATGGACCATTTTGTATGTGACTTTTATTAAGCACACGCCAACTTTTGTAGGAATTTTGAGACTTTTGATCATAATGTTGCAATATAAAGATTTTAGTTTTCACCGACAGTGGAAACACTATGGGTGTGAGTTCATCGCCTGAACCGGTCATTTGTTCACACAGATCAAAAATGTTGTTATAGTGTTTGGTGCCAGCTAGCTCCGTGTGGCAGCTGGGGTGCCACAGTTTACGACCAACACAGACTTCTCTCTGACGAATCTAGCCACATAAGCGAGCCTTACTGTTGTCCACTCCACTTTATCAAAGTCATTAACCAGAGGGAGGACCTTTGATGTGCACCAAGTGGGTCATTTAACGGTGTTCACTCAGGGCGTCCAGGGATTATTAAGCCTGGAGTCGTGTGTCGTCTGGTTTATGAGGGCCCAGGGCTCTGGTAGGCCTACACAAGGAGGAGCAGCAGCAGGGCCCTACGACCCTCGGGTTATGTGTCGAGAGGCATTTTCTGGGCGGGGGAAGGAGGGCGTGAGAGGTTTATTGCCGACATTTCTCCGTCTCGTCGCCTCTTCCTTTAATTTCCTTTCCCTCTCTCTCTCTGACCAAAAATCACGGGGTCGCGAGCCGGGGTGAAAGCTCTGGTAAACTAAGCCTATACCGCCCCTGATCTCTTCGCTCTTCTTCCATTGTGAGCTGTTAAGTCAAAGGATCTGCCAGATTTTTTCGTCTTGGAGCTGGATGCCTGAGAGGGTTGCGATTCCTTCACAGGCTCACCATCTGTTTCGCGCTGCGCTGGCATCCACTGCGTGTGTGTGTGTGTGTGTGTGCGTGCGTGCGTGCGTGCGTGCGTGCGTGCGTGCGTGCGTGTGTTGTGCGCGCGCGCTCCCATCTTCTCATTGTCTCACTCATTCCTGTTCTCCGCCTCAGCCAACACTAAGCGCTTGACAGGTCTATGGGGCAGGTGTGCGATATTCACACTGTGCTTCTCCAAGGGCAAGAAAATGGGGAGAGATCACATAAGAGATGTTGCAGGGATGGATGAGGCCCCATGATTCTATTGCATCTACTCACAGACCTTAGCCAAGTCGTTTTTACACTGGTAGATGCTAGTGTCTAGATGCTATGCCCTGATGTAATCCATTATGTCTCTTTCTCTTGCAACCTTTGGCGAGAACCTGTGATAGAAAGATAGTATGACATTACTACTGTAGTTCAATGTAGTTGTTTCCCATCGTCCGTGACTAGTACTCTAATATGTACAGTCGTGGACATATGTTTTTAACCACCCTGTGATTTTCATTATGCAAGTAATACATATTGAAACGACCAGTTTATATGTAATAGTTCAAAAATTAATACAATTATCAACGTGTAAATTTATGCAAAAGAAAGTTCATTCGTAAAGTGATTATGCAAGTATTAATTGCATCATGAAAATCATATTGTGGTTAAGAACATAATTATGTCTACTTCTGTACTCTTACTTTCGTCAACTTTAGCAATTACTTTTAAATTCAACTATACTATTTGAGGTAGAGGAGGCCTAACAAATATCTGATTTAGCCCAGCCCCTACCCCTGCACTCTGGGAGCAAGATAGAGCTATGTTAAGGGGGCTCACCTGCTTGTTTTCTCTTTATCTCCTTTTCTCTCTTTCTCTGGCTTGTATCCATTCGGCCCCATTCAGCCAACTGTTTTAAGACGTTTATCCCCATCCAGGTGTCGATTTCTTCCTGGCGAGCGATAGCGAGCCAGCATTGTATGGAGAAATCCTGCTTTGCCGGAGACATTTTTCTATCGAAAAATGTACAAATTTAGCTTGCTGTCAAAACAAAAAATATATATGCTGGCTCGCGGAAAATATTGACACCTGGATGGGGGTAAACGTCTTAAAACAGTAGGCTGAATGGGGCCG
The DNA here is from genome assembly GCA_032716605.1 of Paralithodes platypus. Taxonomy (NCBI): domain Eukaryota; kingdom Metazoa; phylum Arthropoda; class Malacostraca; order Decapoda; family Lithodidae; genus Paralithodes; species Paralithodes platypus. The sequence continues at coordinate 44,080,167 of CM064495.1, forward strand.
AATGGATATATACAAGCCAAAGAGAGAAGGAGAGAAAGAGAAAAAAAAACGAGGTGGGCTCCCCTAATAATGTTACAGGCAAGTCTCATGTAAACCAGGAGTGAAGCTGGTTTAATCCGCTGTCTTGCTCTCGAAGGTCGGTCGTCGTTGCTACAGTGGCTGCCATAATGTTAAGCATCTGGGAAGGGTGTTGTTTATCTTATATAGGAAGAATTTGGTGTTCATTTGGGAATTTAAATTTGGTATCCCCCAGTGTTATATATATATATATATATATATATATATATATATATATATATATATATATATATATATATATATATATATACAGACACTATATAGTATATATTTATACTGTATATTCATTATTTATTCATTAATTAAGCAATTTCTTTCACTGTAATACATTTTAAGCATGTGGAGGCGAGATGTAGTTAAATATAACGAATCCTTTGGTTGGACTTCTATATTGAAGCATTATTAAACATGAAACATGTAATGGTTTCATTAGTAGAGAGTTCTATCTATTTATATATATATATATCTAACCAATTAAATTAGGACCTGTCTGACTATTAAATTAGGACCTGTCTGACTATTTGTACCTCTTGGTGTGGCTACTACAAATTAGATTACCGGTAACATATATTTTGTGATAAACGATCAATTATATTGTCTTGTTACGTTTGTATTATTGCTGTGGAAAAAAGTAACCTACGCATTATAGCCAATTATTTAATGAAGTTATGTCCTCGTATGATAAATAGCCCAGGCCCTGGAAGTACTACCGGTACGCTACATATGTTGGCATTAGCCTGATAGTTATGTATCCCGTCATTAAAGGGGGTCACCAGCTTTTTATGTTCTCTCCTTTTCTCTCTTTCCTTGGCTTGTATCCATTCGGCCCCATTCAGCCAAATGTTTTAAGACGTTTATCCCCATCCAGGTGTCGATTTCTTCCTGGCGAGCGATAGCGAGCCAGCATTGTATGGAGAAATCCGGCTTCGCCGGAGACATTTTGCTATCGAAAAATGTACAAATTTAGCTTGCTGTCGAAACAAAAATATATATATGCTGGCTCGCTTCCTCTCGCCAGGAAAAGATTGACACCTGGATGGCGGTAAACGTTTTAAAACAGTAGGCTGAATGGGGCCGAATGGATACAAGCCAAAGAGAGAGGGAGAGAAAGAGAAAAAAAGCGAGGCGGGCTCCCTTAATATAGACCCGTTCATAACCGCGGCCAATTATGCCCCAACTCAGTAATAGTCTCCCTTCGAGCTGTTGCTAAACATCGAGCCCTTCTGCCGGACAGTTGAAACATCTTTGTTGCCACCAGGCGTTGATCTTAATTACGCATACAGAGCTCCCGACGCCTCCCCTTTCCCTCTCCCTCTCTCTCTCTCCCTGGTGCTGTTTGTAGAGTGAATTACGCCGACTGCTTTGCGGTGGTTGTCGTCTTGTTTACCTTCCATAGTGAAGTTTTGTGCATTTTAGGAAATAACTATATTTGTTATGCCATGTATGTGTACTGTATGTTGGGAGTCACACTTTCGTAAATTGTATAATTGGAATGTTATAAGGTTTGACAGAGCATTGGTGCAACATGGCATTTATTTACACGAAATTAAGATGCGGTTCTTCCTACAAATGATTCAGCTCCCTCCATCCCCTCCTCCTTCTGATGGATGCGGCAGGTCGTCACTCACGCCCGGCTGTGGCAGGGGTGAGTGGGCGCGGGCGTGGCTGACAGGGGCATGGGGTGTAGGGAGGGCGGTGGAAGGGGTGTGGATGACAGGGTAGACGATGGCATAAGGGTTGGGTGACAGGGAAGATTGTGACAGGCGTGGTAGTAAGAAAAACAGGGTCATCAAAATATGTAAGTGAAAGGAAGGCAGGGGCAGTTAGGTGGATTGCAGGGAGACCACTACAGGGGTTTGCGTGACATGGAGGGGAAGAAAGGGGATAAGGGTGGTAAGGAGAATTGGCAAAGGTGTGATAGGGAGAGGGATGTGGGTGGCAGGGATGATATGGATTCCAGGGACAGGGGCGTGGGAACAGGGAGAGGGTGACAAGGGTGTGAATGGTTTGGAAGGGATCTGTGCAGTTATAGCAGGGCATCGTATCACAAACGTGGATGACATGAAAGGTAATGTGGCAAGCAAAGCAAGGCACAGCATCAAAGGGTGTAGATGTCATGGAAGGTAATGTGGCAAGCAAAGCAAGGCACAGCATCAAAGGGTGTAGATGTCATGGAAGGTAATGTGGCAAGCAAAGCAAGGCACAGCATCAAAGGGTGTAGATGTCATGGAAGGTAATGTGGCAAGCAAAGCAAGGCACAGCATCAAAGGGTGTAGATGTCATGGAAGGTAATGTGGCAAGCAAAGCAAGGCACAGCATCAAAGGGTGTAGATGTCATGGAAGGTAATGTGGCAAGCAAAGCAAGGCACAGCATCAAAGGGTGTAGATGTCATGGAAGGGATACGGCGAAAGTAAACACAAATTCATTCATATCTACTTATTTAGTAAAAACAAATGTATTCATATATACTTATTTGTCTGTATATTTTCCGTTACAATTAGAACAAAATACGTGTATAAATGACGAGTGTGAAAATAGACCGAGGGCTGAAATGGTGAGTGAAAAATGAGAGCGGTGTGAAAAAGAGCGAGAAAGAGTGAGAAAGAGTGTAAAAGAGGTGAAAGAGTGAGAAAGAGTGTGAAAGAGAGAAAAATGAGAGGGGTGTGAAAGAGAGTGAGAAAGAACCTCAAAGACGGACACCCAAACAGACAGTCAGAGGGAGCCGCCGTTCGACAGGCGGGGGAGGGTAAAAATAGCTGTTGTGAGATATTATCACGCAGAGACCCACCTGAGCTCAATAAAATCGTCCGGCACTAGATATGAATTAAGTAACACCTCGTTCTTAACATTAATCATCAATTACAAACCCCAATGCACTTGAATAAACTAATGAAAGCATATGGTCCTCCCGGGATTCGAACTCGGGGCTCCACACCCAGAACCTAAGCATCTAAACCATTACACAACCAACACGGTAAAAATAATAAAGTAATCACATTTAAAGAGTTAATCCAAATTATCTTGTTTTGTTTGATGGTTATAGTTTGTATTATCCATATAAAGTGTACTTATTGTTGCCTAGTGCTAAAGTTCAACATTTAGTGAGGGCTGACTTAAATTGCTTCAATCTCCGTGTGTCCAGGCATTTTAGCTCGAACGTCCCTTGATTTAGGCCCTGTCACTCTTTCAACTCTGGGGAGGTACTCGCTATAGGTAGTTCTGCCTTTTGCCTCCCTCACTCACATGAAAACACAAAATCCTAATCTCAAGAAAAACGTGGGTGATGGTTTTTAAATTATCGTAGACAGACAACCAAGCCAAACAGATAAAGCCATTGGTAGTTGCGCAGTTCGACAGGCAGAGAGCGAGAGAGAGGTGGGTGAGGTAAATATAGATAATGTGAGATATTAACACGGGCCCCCACAAACAGTGATAAACCACCACCTTCGCCGCCCAGCACCTGTTGGCGTGGGGGTGTTTGAGGCTTTGATCTCTCGTGATAGACTGCCGTGGGGGTGTGAGGGCGTAACGTGTGGGCGGGGGTGAGGGATTATTGTGTGTGGGGGATTAGAGTTGTTGTTGTTCTTGTTGTTCCCCAGGCTGTCTGACCGAACAGCTCCAAGGTCCCGAGCAAGGCCAAGGCCACAACCAAGTGCCCCAACAGAACCCTCCCAGCTTTACCACTAAGAAAGCCCAGGTGGCCGAAGCCGCTCTCAGGCGAGGGGCTGAGGAGGGTGCGGAAACGCCCGGGACACTAAAGCCCCACGCAGGGCCCTGTGCCCCTCAACAATTATGAAGGGAAAGATGAGGGGATTCGAGTGATTGTGGGCGGAGTAGGAGGTTAATGTGGATGTATGGGAGTTTGTGATTGAATTAAAGTGATTGGGGGCATCACATGTGGTCGTTTGAGGAAGTATTGCAGGTGGTTCGAGTGATTGTGAGCTGTGTAGACGTAGAGCTTGCGATAATGCATTTGAATATTGGCGATTGGCTCACTCTCTCTCTCTCTCTCTCTCTCTCTCTCTCTCTCTCTCTCTCTCTCTCTCTCTCTCTCTCTCTCTCTCTCTCTCTCTCTCTCTCTCTCTCTCTCTCTCTCTGGTTAGTGTTTACATTTACGTATCTGTTTTTGTGTATATTTATGTTTGTAAATTGAGTGTAGATTTAGGTGTATATACTCCATTGAAGGAATAAGAAGGTATGCATACAGGACAGATCGGTCGGTGTTTAGGAAGTCTCTGGCGACGAGCTGTAGCGCTCTGGTTACGATGGCCTGTTTGTTTACGATCTTATCCTCCTAGTCTCCTTCCGGCCGATTCGCACAGCCTCCCGTAACCCCGACGGAGAGTAAGGCCCCTTGGTTTACTACCGGATTGACGGTGACACAACTCTCGCCTTTTGACGGTTTCACAGCCCGCCAGCCCCTCGGTAGACGCGAAACTGAAGCATCAAGCATGTGTCGCCGCGATCGTAAAAACCCTGGAGCTGGTGGACTTGAGAGAGAGGGTGCGGCGAGGATGGTGACGAAGGGCGAGTCAGCTGGTACTAAAGGCCGCGAACAGGGAGAGTTGTGTCAAACTCTATCCTTCTGTAATGTCATTTGGTTATGAACCGTCCTGTATCCTAGGTTCGAGTCCTTGGAGTGCCACATATATTTGTTGATTTCATTAATTGAGTTTAGAAGTAAAGATAGTTGGTCAAAACATATGAATACTTCAAGCATTAGAAGTTTGATTAACTCTTAATGTTTTAAGATACGTAAATGTGTAGAGCCTGGCATACTTCATAGATAATACCACTGGAAATGTCAATTAAACACAGTAAGGCTAAACAACATAGCCTGAAGAGTATTACTATCAAGGTTTCAGAAGTCTCCTATAAAAGGCTGTTTTTGACGGCCTTCCATCTGCTCCCTCCTACCTATACTTCCCTCGGCCCTAGAATGGTTGTTGCGACTCTCGGGAACGGCGGTTGTTATGGGGGGCTCGCATCCAAACCGTATTTTCACGCCTCTCTTCACCGGGCCGATGTATTTCACTAGACGAGGGGATGTTGTGGTTTATGTATAACTGAGTGAGGCCCCTTGGAGATTTATGGAGACAAGTAACTCGGGCATGCGATAGATAGGGTGAATCGCTAGAAGGAGGTTTGTGCCTTCATTAATCCTGCCATTATATCAAACTGCATCATCGATTTGGCCACCACCACCACCTCCCGGACACACAGGTAGAAGTGTCAGGCATAAACTACACTGCAGGAGTTACTACGATTCTCACTCATCCTATAGCTCACCGGTATCACACATACGCCAACCAATAATAGTTAATTATCAAATTCTTAGATATATATCAATTATCTTATAACTATGACTCAGAGAGGTTATTCCTAAGCTAAATAATCGTTGGGTCATTGCGAAAACATAAAATGCCATTTTATTTCAAGTAATGATTATCACATCGATCAGGTATATATAATACGTTTAAAGCCAGTATAACACGAACGCTTTTCCCCTCAACATTTAGCCTCAACACTGGTCTGGCAGCTTATGAGGTCAACATTTAAAATATATATGTTACCTAAGTTCATCTATCACCTGTATAATTACCGATATCAGTATAAAATATTCCAGAAATGTTGCCAGAAAAATGTTGATCATCGAATGTTGACTATAAAAGCTCTCGTGTGATACGGGCTTAAGATGAAGAGTAAAAGTGTCAACGTTGTTTTGTTATTTCTTCTATTTTGCTAAAGTATTCAGCCGTCCGTGCTTCTTCCCCAGCCTACCAATCTGGAGTAGATCACACTCACGGCAGGCTGAGCAAAGGAATGATCGCGGAATGTCTTGGGCACTCACTTTTTGTCCACCCTAGGCTATTTCCCACTTATTTCCGTGTGTGCTGTGGTTGTTTGTGTGACGGGAGACAAAGCCCTGGCCAGGTGTGAGAGGCCGGCGGGGCCACCACAACACGGACAGACAGATGGCCAGGAGTGACACCACCTGAGCGTAATTTTTGTGTTTAGGTACTTGGGATGTGTTGGTACCTCTGTAATTGCTAGCTTAGTTGACAATACACAATGTACTACGCCTGTAATTTAATTAATCATCCATTTCCAGTCAAATAAAGAGAAAACAGAACGTAACACTGAACGCCATGACATTAGGACGCAAGAGAGAATATATAAGAGAAGTGACCATGACATTTTTTCTTCTTGAGTAGCGAAGTAACAACCTATGAAATGTTGTTTACACCGGAACCCACATATAATGTTTCAAAACAAACTGTTGTTTACACCGGAACCCACATATAATGTTGCAAAACAAAATGTTGTTTACACCGGAACCCACATATAATGTTGCAAAACAAAATGTTGTTTACACCGGAACCCACATATAATGTTGCAAAACAAAATTAATAATATAATCATTATTATAGGAATATTATCAACGAAACACAATAATCTTACTAAAACTAATTCCAACCTCCCATTTCCCCTTCCGGCGTGATTGGGGAGCCTCAGAGTGATTATTGGAATGAAATGTCGGGTCTGGCTGATGGATGTTAATGACTGGCTGACGTACGGTACCCCCAGAATACTAGAGAAGTTGGGAAGAAGTGGAGTGGCTGGCTTGTAAAAGTTATAGTGTTTGAGTGCTTGGTTGTTGCTGTTTGTTTTTTTGTTCGTAGTATTTGTATTTGTAGTATAGTATTTTGCGATTTGATGTATGTTCTTTCTAAGTGTATCATTGGTGTAGTTTTGTTAATGATTGGCTGACGCATGGCCTGGTTTCTTTTGCTTTACTTCCAGTTACACTAAACACTGACTAAGTGTTCTCGGTGTTTAAGTTGAATTATGTGAGTTTGTGACTGTATGCGTGAGTATATGTTTATGTATAATTTTTTTTTGGCTATTTACTATTGAAAAATAAAAGTTTGTGACTGTATGCCTGGGTATATGTTTATGTATGAATGTTTTTGGCTATTTACTACTGAAAAATAAAAGTTTGTGACTGTATGCCTGGGTATGTGTTTATGTATGAATGTTTTTGGCTATTTACTACTGAAAAATAAAAGTTTGTGACTGTATGCCTGGGTATATGTTGATGTATACTAGTGTATTCCTATATATTACTGAACAAAGTGTTAACACTTAATGGTAGTGTGTTAGTTATACAATACCCCGAATTTTGTGCTGAAGTTTGGGTAAATTATTCCCCTGATAAGAGGAGCACATAATAACAGGCGCCCGGAAGGTGTATATGATGGAGTGAATGTGTGTTTGTATGCCACCATTATTATCTTCCCTCGTATGTCTTGTTAAAACGTCCACTCACATCATACACCTTTAAGGGGGTATAGGCTATTTCTTGGTCTATTTAAATATTAATTAATTTATTTTTTAGTAAAACACCCTCTAGAACCACCTTGAAGATAAATTTGTACATTTTTCGGTAGTAAAATATCCAGGCCGAAGGCCGCTTCCTCTTGAAATTACAGGCTTGCTATCGCTCGGCAGGAAACAAATTGACACTTAAATGGCACGAAAATTCTTAAAATTGACAACGAAATGGGGCGAAATGTGCTAAAATCGCAAACTATTAGGCTGAACGTCTTTAAATCTCAAAACTAATGGGCTAAAAACGAGGGAGATGGGGGTCCAGAAAAAGCAACCATGGTTGTCGTTGCCTCCTTTACTGAACTCTTCTCCCTATTATTGTTCACACATTGTTGTTGTTATCATTGTTGTGTTACTTATATGGATTAAGCCGGTATCATACGAAAGATTTTAGAGTCAACATTCGATGATCAACATTTTCCTGGCAACATTTCTTGAGTATTTTGCACTTATATCGGAACCTAGACTGGTGGTAGATACAGTATATTTAGGTAACCAAAATATTTTAAATGTTGACCTAAGCTGCCAGACCAGTGTTGAGGGAAAAAGTGCTCGTGTGATACCGGCTTTAGGGATACATGGAGGTTGTTATTGAGGCTGTGCTCTCTTCCGGTAATGGAATATGGTGTTTGACAATTCATAGATAGATGCTAGTTGGAAACAGTAAATATAATTCATAGATAGATGCTAGTTGGAAACAGTAAATATAATTCATAGATAGATGCTAGTTGGAAACAGTAAATATAATTCATAGATAGATGCTAGTTGGAAACAGTAAATATAATTCATAGATAGATGCTAGTTGGAAACAGTAAAATATAATTCATAGATAGATGCTAGTTGGAAACAGTAAATATAATTCATAGATAGATGCTAGTTGGAAACAGTAAATATAATTCATAGATAGATGCTAGTTGGAAACAGTAAATATAATTCATAGATAGATGCTAGTTGGAAACAGTAAATATAATTCATAGATAGATGCTAGCTGGAAACAGTAAATATAATTCATAGATAGATGCTAGTTGGAAACAGTAAATATAATTTCTTGATTTGCTACATCATTTATATAGGTGCATTTTCATATAGGCTTAATTCAGGTGTGTTATTCTGGGTACCCTTGCATATTGAGCTCTTGAGGGAAAAGGCGACTGTAGTCATAGACTATTGATAATAAATTCGAGATTATGTTGTACATCGGAGGGGAAATTGAAACTATGAGACACAAATGATGAAAGAACTAAGCCGTCGATGGCATTCGGCATTTTATTTAGATTCAAACACTGAACATTAAAGGAAGCGAATAGAAGTGATGGGGTCGAGAGATATTTGTTTGTTTGTGTACACGAAGTACGGGAGGAGAGATGAGGAGGAGGAGGGAGGAAGGAAAGGCGGTCACGTTGCAGGAATGTACCAGGGAAAACGAACGTAGGAGCGACACGTTGGCCGTGTGTGTGTGTGTGTGTGTGTGTGTGTGTGTGTGTGTGTGTGTGTGTGTGTGTGTGTGTGTGTGTGTGTGTGTGTGTGTGTGTGTGTGTGTGTGTGTGTGCGCGTGCGTGCGCCCCCCCCCCCCCCCCCCCCCGCGCTAGCTCGCTCGGAGGTCCCCCATTTTGTCGCACTGTCTTTCGCCCTACTGAAGCCACTGTAAACACCCTCTATCGCTCCGTATGGCGAATTAACACCTTGAGGATTGAGTCAGAGACGAGGGTGGTAAGGTGACGCCCGTGTACAGTACCGGTATGTTGCTTAGCGCCTTGAGTCACCCAGGGTAGCGTGACACGGGCGAGCAGGCGAACATTAAGGGGTACCGGTACTGCTTGGTTTTTGGTCTATATATATATATTTTTTATATATTTGTTTAGTTTCCTCGCTAGACCTCCATCAAGCTTAAAAAAAAAAACCCTAGACCCGCCTTCAAGATAAATTTTACATTTTTCGATAGAAAAATGTCCTGGCCGAAGGACGGTTCCTCTTAAAATTACAGGCACGCTATCGCTCGCCAGGAAAAAATCGACACGTAAATGGCACGAAAGATCTTGAAATTGACAACGAAATGGGGCAAAAGGTATTAAAATCGCCAAACTAATAGAAGGAACGTCTTAAAATCTCAAAACTAATATGCTAAACACGATGGAGAAGGGGGTCCAGAAAAAGCGAGTAGTACCCCCTTAAGGGGTTGGGGAAAGACTCTGTCGTATCTTGGGTTCTGGCAACGCGACTGTCAGACGATGTCACCCGTTGACTGACAGACGGCCGACACCGACATCTCCGAGTCTGACAGCCGGCGGGGATAAAACACAGCTCCCTGCAGACGCGGCCTCCGGTTGTGGTTGTCACGGCATTAGAAAAGTGAGGGGGTGAGAAGATGAGTGGGTTTGAGGGAAGTGTTGAGTGGGCTTGAGGGAACAGTTGAGTGGGTTTGAAGGAACAGTTGGGTGGGTTTGAGGGAACAGTTGGGTGGGTTTGAGGGAACAGATGAGTGGGTTTGTGTGAGGAGATAGTTAGGGAATGGGTTGTGTGAAATGGCTGATAAATCGAGTTGGTTTGTGTGAGAAGATGAGTGGAAGAATAGGTTTGTGTGAGGAATTATAGTGGAAGAGTAGAGGGTTGAGAATTTGAACGGGAGGAGTAGATATGTGTGAAGAGTTGAATAGGACTAGGATTGTGTGAGGAAGTTGGCGTGAAATGCTAAGGAAGGCGATTATATTTTACTAGTATGATGACAGTGTGAGTAAAGGGACCCTAGACCTAGGTACTGTACGACAGAAGCGTTAAGATATGGGATAAGTGGAAGGGGAGGGCATGCGTGTATAATTGTAAGAGGCACTATGGAAGGCACATATATCATGCTAATTCTGTGCCTCATATATGGAGGAAAGGGAGTAAAGTGTCTTATAACGTAGAGTACTTAAAATGAACTGAGTGTCACACCATGTACGGCATATGAACCTAAACAAATAATCATGTAAATAAATCGTGTGAAAGAAATTGCCTCTAATTGGCTCGGAGTAAAACTAAAACCAAGACCGTTAACATAGTTTAGATTACACGGGATGCTTGTGAAGGAGCTTGTGAAGGAGATATGAGTGAGGGCACCAATTATGTTTAAGTAGAGAATATTAAGGATGAGAGTGCAAATGTGTGTCCCAGAGGAAGATGCATTCTACGTAAACATTTTATTCTATCTGTTGCAATGAAAGTGAAGAGTAAATGTAAGGTATTTAAAAGTTAGGCTATATACTCTTTCCATCCCTTTGAAGTAAGCAGTCTTGCATAATGAGTATCTTGCAACCAGGGAACAAGTAAACAGCTTGGGACGTGTTGCTTAAGTAGAAAAGAAACATCAAGTGGATATCTGAGCTTTTGTGAGTAAGTTCAACCCAGTGTCCAATGAGTGGTTGCTGTGAGTTTAGAGTTCAGTTAGTCAAATTCCGCCTTATCATATATTTTTTTCTATGTGAGTGAGGGAGACAAAAGGCAGAACTGCCTGTATCGAGTGCCTCCCCCAGAGTTGAAAGAGTGACAGGGCCAAAATCAAGGGACGTTCGAGCCAAAATGCCTGAACACACGGAGTTTGAAGAAATTTAAGTCATAGTAACCCTCAGATCATGCATGGGTGGATAGTTGTAAGTTATTACCATTGAGCTTGATTCTCTGTTAAGCTTGTTCCTGTTGTGAGCTTAACATTAAAGCTCACTGACTTCCCCCATCTGCACATCACAACAACTTAGTAACCCCGAGATCAGAGATGGGGCGATAGCAGAGCAAGGTTGTATGAGCATCTCTTTTCCTTGCCAAGCTTCTGTGGGTGATTATAGAAGTTTGCATATCACTGTCCGCCCACGCTGAATGAACAATGAGAGTAGGATTTGTTCGAGGGTTTGTGTTGGGGGCATTAGCTCATCTAAGACAAGGCGTGTTTTATAGGATTTTCCTTCTTGTTTTTCTACGTTTATTGTCTCTTACATTCGTCTCCCTCCTCCTCCTCCTCCTCCTCCCTCTTTCCTCCTCCTCCGACTCCCTCTTTCCTCCTCCTCCGACTCCCTCTCCCTCTCTCCTCCTCCTCCTCCTCTCTCTGCAGCACCGTTGATTCATTTAAACTCCGCCTAGACAAATATCTCGCATCAAACCCGCGACTGACTGCGTTTGTAATTGAATAACTATTTTATCCCCCCCTCAGTTACTAACCCATCTGTCCCCTACTATTTTCCTAATCCTGCCACGGACATTAGTTCCAGGGCAGTAGTTCCCTTTTCAATGTTCCCTTACCCACTCTAAACCACTGTTTGGACACTTGATCCTCAGTGTTTTGGAGGACAAGCAGGCTAGAAGGGGCACTAGATCTGTTGTTGCTTGATTTCCTTTGTACTCCTTTGTACTCTCTCTCTCTCTCTCTCTCTCTCTCTCTCTCTCTCTCTCTCTCTCTCTCTCTCTCTCTCTCTCTCTCTCTCACACACACAGACACACACCCTCCCTCCCCCCTTTTTCAACGTCCCCCATGCAGAAGTTTCATAGCAACCTGGAAAAATAGCAGCACAAAAGTTGACGCGAATTTAAGATGACGTCTGGGAAATTTATATGTTGGTGACGCCACATTAACACCCGTACGTCTGCTGAGTTGTGGGGCCTGCTCTCTCTCGCTCTCACTCTCTCTCACTCTATCTCTCTCTCACTCTCGCTCTCTCTGTCTCACTTGCTCTCGTGCTCTCTGTCTCACTCGCTCTCTCGCTCTCTCTCTCTCTCTCTCTCTTGCTCGCTCTCTCTCACTCTTGCTCGCTCGCTCTCTCTCTCCTTCCTTCGTTCCTTCCTTCCTTCACTCTTGTTTTCCTTCCCCCGTTGTTGTCAGTGTAAGCAAGAAACACACATATACTGCACATGCATAAGTCAAAGAAAAGGACAAATGAGTGTCCTAAGACGAAGTGAATGTGATATGACACAGGTATAAGGCCTTTGTCGTGTAATAATTTCCATACAATGGGAATCACTGCATCCGCCTTCCTGCATAATAGGACTTGTCACACCTGCCGTTTTCTGTTGTCTCTGGCCAAATATTCTCTTTGTGTTATTATATATATAATTATAGTGACAGAAAATATGCTGATTTCATTGAACTTGGGTTTCGTCTTTAATAGTCTCTCTGAAATTGTCTTGAACAAATGTAAACTACTTACTAGGGAGGATGGCAAACACGTGTGGAGCAGTGCCACCCTCAAATCCCCCCCCCCCCCCCTCCCCTACTCTTACCTTGGCACACCTTGGCACCTCCCCCACTGGCACTTCAAACGTCAACCTCTCCCCACACCTTTGTTTTTGTTATCATATCCTACATACTCACTTCACTGTCCCGTTCGCATTTTGACCTTCCTTAGCTTACTGTTCCTTGTCATTTGCATTTTCCCGGCCCAGCGGTTGATATCAGCTCAACCACTTCTTCCCGAAATCCTTTTAATTAATTCCATATATACGTATTATTTTCATAACAATATCTCAATCGTTCGGGTACTGTCAACTATATCCTATAATTAGTCCAGCGTTGTGTACCGATTTTATATAGTTACAGAATTTGAAGAAACTTAGTTTATTCATCATTAATCTTGACGTATAAGGAAAAGCTAGACACATATCAATGTTGACAAGACGCACAGATTTGTGCAGCCAATCAAGGTTATTCCACAATTATTCCGGATCGCTCGACTAAACAAAACTAGTCCAGACTAATTATTGACTTAACATGACAAATGGTAATGTTTTCTGTGTATTTCACCCTCCCATTCCCAGCTCTCACGACGCCTTCGTTCTTGTGGCCCTTTACTCGTTTCTGACACTTGAGGTTTTCTCCGTCTGCTGTCACCCTGGTTATTTGTGTGCATAATTATTTGGTTTGTTTTTTGTGCGCCATATGATCAGCTCGCGTTGCCTCACACTGACTTGTTTTATATCTTTCTATAATCTGGTTCCCTACTACTGTATAATTATACATTGTGTTTTGTAACCTCTATTTCACACACACACACACACACACACACACACACACACACACACACACACACACACACACACACACATATTATTATTATTATTATTATTATTATTATTATTATTATTATACACACACACACACACACACACACACACACACTTTTTGTATTTTTCTTGTGCAGTATTTTTCGTGCATCTTTGTGGGTTTTTTTTTTTTTTTGGCACACCTTCCTACTTCGCTGTGAGGGTATGATTCCTTGATGAATTGCTGACGTTATCACTCCTACTTGTTGCTTGCGGGAACAGGAACTAGTGGCTGGTCCCTGTCTGCAGTTTTGGCTCCCGTCCCTGCTGAATGTGTGTGGAGATAAGATAAAGCTTGGGCTCTCTGGATTGTTTTTTTTTATCGAGTGCTTATCTGCGCGCTCATCAATCAATAGCTGGCTTTAGTTCACGCTTTTCATTATCATATATTTATAGCTTCTCTTGATAAGTTGTTGAATATATAATCGAATCTCTGACTTTCTCACACACACACACACACACACACACACACACACACAGCACCACACACACACACACCCACACCAACACACACACACACCACTCTCTCTCCTCTTCTCTCTCCTCTCTCTCCTCCTCCTATCTCTCCCTCTCTATTTTCTCCTCTCTCTCTCTCTCTCTCTCTCTCTCTCTCTCTCTCTCTCTCTCTCTCTCTCTCTCTCTCTCTCTCTCTCTCTCCCTCTCTCCCTCTCTCCTTTTCACTGTTTTACTTTGCCCTATTCTTCTCTCTACTCAATCGTATGGAACATACTTAATTTTCTCACTTACTTTTTTTGTCTCTCTCTCTTCCTCCACCATTTCTTTCTCGACTGGCCTTTCCCCGATCTGACCCGCCCTTTCTCTAAATGTTTATGTCGATATTTATGCCTGCAATAAAACAGAGGTGATTTTCTCTCCCTTTGGCCCCGGACGGTTAAAAAAAAATGTACGGTATTTACTCTAGTCCATTGTCGTTGTGGGAGTGCTGAGGGAGGGGATGTGTGTGTGTGTGTGTGTGTGTGTGTGTGTGTGTGTGTGTCTGTGTGGGTGTGTGTGTGTGTGTGTGTGTGCGTGTGTGTGTGTGTGTGTGTTTGTGTGTGTGTGTGTGTGTGTTTGTGTGTGTGTTTGTGTGTGTGTCTGTGTGTGTGTGAGTGGTGTGGTGTGTGTTTCTGTGTGTGGTGGGTGTGTGTGTGTGTGTGTGTGTGGGTGTGTTTGTGTGTGTGTAGTGGGTGTGGGTGTGTGAGGGATGTGTGTGTGTGTGTGTGTGTGTGTGGTGTGTGTTTGTGACATCTGTGTGTGGTGAGTCTGTGTGTGATTAGTCTGTGTGTGTAATTCACTCCCAATTGTTCGTCAAGGCTAGAACCATTGCGCATGCGAGCTAAGCTCATTATTATCGCGCCTCCTTCAACTGTGAAATGGGGTGTGTAGCATTTAAGTGTTTTTGTATCGTGGAATATATCTTGGATGGTTGTGTACGTCTGTAGTGATTTCACCCAATTGTTTCTTCTGTAAACGAAGGCTTTAGGGTTAATCTGTACACGGTACTTCTCACCTACGGTCCCAGGTCCCCCCGAAGTCTTAGGTTGAAACGCGAATATAGCATTAGGTTGCCCCGATACGATACCATCTCACCTTGTAACCAATCACCAACCCCAGAGGGTACGCAGCCACTTCGTCCACTTCGTCCCAGGTTCCTATTTATACTGCGAGTGAACAGAGGCTCACCGTTAGAGACTTGCCCATGTCTACTTGCCCCGCCCGGGTCTCGAACGCGGACCTCTGTTGTGAGCCAGAACGCGCTAATAATCCGTAACGCCACGGGAGTACGGTCTGTGTGTGATAGTGTGTGTGTGTGTGTGTGTGTGGGGTGTGTATTGTGATAGTGTGTGGGTGTGTACAGATGGGGGATGATTTGAGGATATGTAGTTGTGTATGATATATTTGTTTTAGGTTAGAGGTATAGTTGTGTATTTGTGATTGTGAGTTTTGTTGTGGGTGTGGTTGTAAAGTTACGGGCAGTCCAGAATGTCGGTTTGTGTTGGTGTAGAATCTGTAGATCAACGTTGAAGGCTATGTGTTATACTATGAAAGTGGAATCTGTAGATCAACGTTGAAGGCTATGTGTTATACTATGAAAGTGGATTCTGTAGATCAACGTTGAAGGCTTTACAGTGGTATACATGAAGTGGAATCTGTAGATCAACGTTGAAGGCTATGTGTTATACTATGAAAGTGGATTATGTAGATCAACGTTGAAGGCTATGTGTTATACTATGAAAGTGGAATCTGTAGATCAACGTTGAAGGCTATGTGTTATACTATGAAAGTGGGTGAAAGTTATTATATGGAGCTGATTCGATTTGTGTAGTTAAATATGTAAGTGTTATATCGACAGAGCTCGCAATGACTAATTATATGACAATATAAAGTAGTATATGCTTAAACAAATATATATTACTTACAAATTCCTGTACCATTTTGACACTATAGTTCCGCTCGTATGGTGTCATATGAAGGAGGTTCCCAGTCCCCTTATGGAGCGGCCGAATGTTCATATGTGGCTAGGACGGAAGCACCCAACCTTGGCAAATATGGACCTCGGGGTCTTAAGGGAGCCCATCTCGGTTTTTGTTTCTCTCTCTCTCTCTCTCTCTCTCCCTCTCTCTTTGGCTTTTATCCATTCGGCCCCATTCAGCCTACTGTTTTAAGACGTTTACCCCCATCCAGGTGTCAATATTTTCCTGGTGCAGCATATATATATATATATATATATATATATATATATATATATATATTATATATATAAATATATATATATATATATATATATATATATATATATATATATATATATATATATATATATATATATATATATATATATTAGTTTTTACAGCAAGCTAAAGTTTTACATATTTCGATAGAAAACTGTCTCCGGCGAAGCCGGATTTCTCAATACAATGTTGACTCGCTATCGCTCGCCAGGAAGAAATCGACACCTGGATGGGGATAAACGTCTTAAAACAGTTGGCTGAATGGGGCCGAATTGATACAAGCCAGGGAAAGAGAGAAAAGGAGAGAAAGAGAAAAAAGTAGGTGACCCCCCTTAATAAACCCTTGCTGTCGCGTCTGTGTTGTTGAGAGCCTTCGAGTGTTCGACACATTTCGGTATCCTTAATAGTCTTTAATCGGGTTGTGTGGTATATCATTAGGAATCCTGTTTGAGATGGTAATAAAAAACGGGTTGACAGGTGATGGGATGATCATTTTGTTTTTGTAGGAGAGCCATTTTCTTGTATTTCGCGATTCTAGCATTCATAATTATATACAGTACGGTATAAGAATTGTGTGAAGGTATGTATTTAAGACACGAGTAAGATATAATGATATGATTAATAGCAATGATATATTACCGAGTATTCTTCTATGCTAAAGAGTATATATGTCACAGATTTATGCGTGTGCGTGAAAATAATTCTTTGTTTAGTGTATTTATAAGTAGTGGGTGTGGACGGCGGTTGTAGTGGTAGTAGTAGTAGTCGTAATAGTAGTAGTAGTAGCAAACCAATCAAACTTGACAAATCTTTCCCGTCTCCGATTCTGGCGAGTGTGCTTTGTGAAGGGAGGGTCGGGAACAAAGCTCGCAATACACATGCATCACGAACACTGTATTGACAAGCGGTCGCGGTGACTGATAGCAATAACGAGGTGAATTTTTCTGTCGCCCCCATGAATCACCCGCCAGTTTGATGAAGATGTCAGTCTGGGCAGGAGGGCTGGTGGGCGGGGTGAGGGATGGGAGGGAGTGGGCTGGATTGGGGTAGTGGATGGAGGGATGGGAGGGAGGAAGAGTGGGCTGGATTTGGGTAGTGGATGGAGGGATGGAAGGTTGTGGGAAGAGACTGGTTGGATCGGGGGTAGAGAAGGGGCAGATGGAGGGATTGAATGGCGAGTGTGGGAGTTGTGGTTTGGATCGGTGGGAGAGGAGGGGCATGGAAGGGATGAGAGAGTTGCTGATTTGATTGGTGGAAGAGCAGAGGGATTGAAGGGTGATTGTTGGAGTTGTGGAATGGATCAATGGGATAGGAGGGGGATGGAGGAATGGAAGGGATGAGAGAGTTGTGGGTTGGATCGGATTAGCGGAGGAGGATAGAAGGGATGGAAGAATGGGTGTGAGGTAGATTGGATTGGATCGTGGTAGAATAGAGGGGTGAAAAGGATGGAAGAATGGTGGATTGGATTGCTGGGAGAGAACGAGGACTATTGGGCTCAGGGGTGAGGAAGACCGGACCGGGATGGGAAAGCTAAACCTAGGTAAATATTTGTATTGAGGAAATATCATAAGGTAAGAAGTTTGATTGTTGTGCAAATATGGTGAAACAGTTATTTGAAAGGAGAACATTTAACTATTTATGTGTCGTCTGGCGGTAGGTAGAAAGATAGGTTTGTGAATAAAGAGATACTGTAGATATGTAGAGAAATGGAAACGCATATAAATCCAGTAAAGGAAGCGATAAGTTATTATGAAGATGAGAGGTGAGCGCAGGTGAGAGGGCAACTCCTACCTACCTGCCCCAGCCACCCTGTGTACCATATTAGGGGCAAGGGGGCCAGTGCTGTATAAGGCCAGGCAGCTCCACTTACCATCTTGGTCCTCACCGATAAAACTTGTTGCTTAATTGCCGGAATATCGGTGGGTGGCGATGCACGGAAGACGATTAGAACTTTTTTACCGTGGTTAATTTAGTGTCTGATTTCTCTTGGCATCTACAAGTAAATTCGTGACAATTATTCATTGGTATTGCTTTCATTGATTTCATTAGTTAGATGTATTTGTAAATTAAATGGTGGGTTGGTGAAAACAAATATAAATTTACTATACCAGCTAATTTTATTATTTGTATTTAAATTAACGTCGCGATTATATTTAGCTTCTGAAGTATTCCTGAATCAAAGGATTATTGATACATCAGCCAAGAACTTCAATGGCATGTCCATCTTAATTTTATGATTCGCAGCGTATGACATACAAGTAATACCACATCAAATACAATGAGTTTATCATGTGGGCTAATGCCTTTGCGTGCAGGGGCGAAGGAAGCTTGGTCCACTTCTACTCTTCAGCCCCCCATTCAATCCCCACGCACCCCCTCCCTGCCCCCCTTAATGCACGCCAACAGCTGCTCTCCCCGTAACACGTCCCACCAGAACGGTTTTTCTCCGCAAATATAAAATATTACCGCGAACATGGTTACTGACTTCCTGTAGAACCTGTCTGTCTGTGACGGATGACCCTGGGTCAACCGCTTCCTGCATACATTAATTGTTCGCCGGGTGACACTTGGGAGACGCAGTAATGTCCTGCTTCCCTTTCCTCGGCATGGTGGCGGGTTTCTTGCTGTGTGATCCTGTGGCGGGTTTCTTGCTGTGTGCTCCTGCCTCCAATTTGTATGTCTTGAGTTGTTTTTCCACCCACCATTATGTAAATTTTCCTCTTTTTTTGCACCCTTATGTGTAAAGTTGAAGTGCTCTTTATTATTATTGTGTGTTATTTGTTTGCAACTTCTCCCGAATTGCTATAACTCCTTTAGTTTTACTGGAAGTCAAATCGAGTCAGTTAGTCGCTTGGATAGCTAGATTTGTAATCGAATGTTTGAGATCAAGTCTGTCTATATCCCTTGTAATTCTCCCAGTATTTCTGTAACGCATCGCCTTTCTGCAACTCCCTCTCCTTTCGTTCTGTAACTCTCATCGTTGTGAATATAAACACCATATGAGGAGGAACACTTTATCTTTAAGTTATTTCAACATTCTCATCATTGTGTTGTAATACTCCCAGTCATTCTATTACTCCTAACCCCTTTCTTTCTCCAGTATATCCTATAGTCTATTCGCTGTAAGTAGGCGAGATATCATGACTAACCTCTGTAACTCAAAAAACGACTAGAGTAATCAAGCTAATATTTCTACTATTTGGAAAGATTCAATCAAGGAATAGATGTGGAAATTTACAGCCAATTTGCTCTAGCCCTTTTAGAGTTACAGAGGATAGAGGTCATGATGTCTTGCCTACTTACAGCGAATAGACTATAGTGTCATTCTGGCCGCTGGACCACCACAGACGCGCTGGGATAAATAACCTTCGCCATGACCAAGTATTTATTGCCTTACCAAGTTGAGGGTGACGGGGGTTTATGCTGTCCCTGTATTTGATGCCGTTAAGGGGACACTAACTGCTTCTTTGGCCTATAAATTCACTCATTCATTAATTCTTAGTTTCCTCGCTAGACATCCCTTAAACTTATAAAAACACCCCCTAGACCCCCCTTCAAGATAAATTTGTACATTTTTTGGTAGACAAATTTTCCGGCCGATGGCCGGTTCCTCTTACAATTACAGGCTTGCTATCGCTCGTCAGGAAAAAATCGACATCTAAATGGCACGATAGGTCTTAAAATTAATAACAAAATGGGACGAAAGGTCTTAAAATCGCCAAACAAATGGGCCGAACGTCTAAAAATCTCAAAACTAATGGGACTAAACACTAGGGAGAAAGGGGACCAGAAGAACGACCGTCTCCCCTTAATGTGGTTTATTCGTCAGTTGGGAGTGTTTTTCTTGCAACTAGTACTTATTAATGATCTTACAAAGTGCAGCTTCCTGCGGCCAGGGCGTCAAAGACAGACATAACAGGGAAAATACGACTTCCGCCAGAGAGAGAGAGAGAGAGAGAGAGAGAGAGAGAGAGAGAGAGAGAGAGAGAAAGGGGGGGGGGGGGCTACACTCTGCCTCGCACCTGCCTCCCTGCCTGGTTTATGGTCGGCTCGCCCTCAAGTCCTTTCGAACATATTCAGAGTCGATTCGTGAACGCATAATAAAATCCCCCCCCCACAAAAAAAAAAAAAAATGATATGGAAATAAAATAGCTACCGAAATTTGATATATGTTTTCAGTATTTCAGAACAAATGCCATGACTTAGTGTGAATATGCCATTCCACTTCCTCTTGCCTCTAGTCTAATGATTCTCAATATACCTCCTCAGCTGACCACAATCTTTCTTTATATAGCGAACATTTATACAATCTTACCAATCGCTTGTAGCCGTGACTCTTAACATTCCCAGTCACCCTCTATCCTGAAAGCAGCTGTTTAAGGACTATTATGATTTTTAGATCACTCCTTACATGCCTAGCCCTCATTATGCTCAGCTAATCTCGCATCTTCCATTAAGACATAATTCTTCCTATTATTTAGATCCAATGTCTTACCATTCACAGTTAGGCTCTTACCTGTACAGCCATTTAACCTCCCATATCCCCCTGACCTGACCTCTGGGGTCCACCTCCCCCGCAACCTGTCCATCGGTGCTGTCCAACTGTCACATTCCGCCTAAACCGCTACAATCCCGGTAAACCCGTGGCGGCCCAGGTTGAGCTTCATAACCCACCCTGCTCGACACCCAGGACCCACAACAATTGCCTCACAACCACTGCCAGCGTGTATGTCTTTTGCAGTTGATGTTTCTTAAACTTTCTTCATGTACACTCATTCAAGCATCGCGTAATCAGACACGTTTATCAACTCGATTCGAATTCGAAGAGACACTTGTTAGAGGCAGGTTTTTCATGTAGAAAAGCGGAGCTTAAATTTTAGGGAATGATATTTTAAAATTTGTTGTTGTAATACTTTATGGTAGAGAAAATACATTGCGAGATATAAAATGATGACTTACCCAGTAGAAGGTCCTGCATTTGGGGCCTTCCTCTCACCCCCACCCCCAAACTTACTCCCGCTTCCTTAAAAAGAAAAATGAAAGTCGCGGGGGGGCATCCCAGAAACGCGGGGAAGATTGACGTTGAGCCTAATCATATTGCGAGAACAGCAATTCTCCATTTGCAGCGGGAATGACAGGTATTGCCTCGCCCATCAGCCAGCCGTATACCTGCCCACCCGGGGACTAAACATTTCAATCCCGGCACCGGAGCACAGGGCACAGTCGGGGCCAGGGACCTCTCCTCGCTGGAAGCCCTAAAGTAAATAGGGACTGAACGAGTGTAGCTTTTGATTAGGAGTCTTTTTAGGACCTCACTGAATAATGTACCCCAAACACTGTAAGCCATTTTTTACACTGGTTAGTGGTTAATATAACTTATCTCACACACACACACACACACACACACACACACACACACACACACACACACACACACACACACACACACACACACACACACACACACACACACACACATTCACTCTCTCTCTCTCTCTCTCTCTCTCTCTCTCTCTCTCTCTCTCTCTCTCTCTCTCTCTCTCTCTCTCTCTCTCTCTCTCTCTCTCTCTCAAGTGTGGCTCGTGTCTTTATTGCGTGTTGGAGTCCATGTTTCCAACCGATCCGTGTTTGTTGAATAATAAATTGGGCACTCGTTATTGATGTATTTGTGTCGTAAATCACGGAGAAGTGGGCGTGTGCATTGTAAACTTTCCTCTTTAGTACCGGATTGACCGTCCAAGTAGTAGAAAGGAGGTCAAAGTAACTCAACCCAAGAGATGGTACCGTTAGTTTACTCCAGGAAGGGCAAAGCGAGAGTAAAATCCATGGTCTGTCTTGATAGCGTAATGCATAAATGGGTGTGAGTATCCTAGGTTCGAGTCCTTGGAGTGCCACTTGTATTTGTTGATTGAGTTTAGAAGTAAAGGAGGTTGGTGAAAAAAATATAATTGTATGAGGTACCTGTCTAGCCTATTAAAAGTTAAGTCTCGTCTGGTCTTAGGTCGAATATAAATATATCAATCATCTTTATGATTGGAATTGTAAGTCGATATAGCACTGTGAAAATTTGACCTTTATAGATATTTGTCTTATCTGAATAAAATTGTCTTCCGATAGCTTTAAAAATCTTGGATTGAAAGGCGAAAAGGCAAGTGGAAATCCGGGCGTAAAGTAGCCAAGCCGTGGCCAATTATAGCCCAGGTGAAGTGACAATTATAGCCCAAGTAAAGTGACAATGACGAGAGAGAGAGTGAGAGTGAGAGTGAGAGTGAGAGAGAGTGAGAGTCTAGGCGGCGGCTGGAGGGTAGGAGAGGGAAGTTTATTGTTAGGTTTACCGATATTTATAGCAGGATAGAGGTGGCGAAGGAATTCCTGGGGCAATGCTTAAGCCTCTCATGGTCAACGAGTTTTTTTTGTTTCCCTGTTGTCAATTTTGTACAACTTTGTGAGCAAGCAGAAGGGTGTCAGATATTTTAAACTTATATAAAATGTGCCTTGCTCATCAAACAATTTGGTTATAATTGACTCTAGATATCAGTCAATCTTTATTATTCTTGAAGACTCGTTTTTCTTTCAGATTACCCCTTTGAATCAGATGACAGCTATAGTCCTACCAATCTTAACTGGCAGTTTTACCCGCGGTCAATTCCTTTACATTGGTGCTACATGTATAATTCCTAACAACGAAAATATATTATTTTCTGTATTAACTTAATACAATTTTAGTAAGTTATTGCCGGGTAGTTATATCCGGGACCCATGGGAATCAAACACTTTTTAGCATAACATAAACAAAAGATCATAATTATAAACGACGAAAAGACATCAGGGGCTTATCAATTCCCTCCAAAATCCTTAGAAAATCCATCCTATATTACAACCAATCATAATTAATCTTTCTAAGCTGAACAATCTTTTAAGGGGGGGTATTTAGTTTGTTCCCTAGACCTCCATCAAG
>CM064495.1:44108390-44113357 GCA_032716605.1 Paralithodes platypus
TGCTCAGATTTTTAATACCTGTCTTGTATATCTTTCAATCTCTCTCCTCTCTTACTCTTACTTACTTTACTTTAGATAGTTATATATATATATATCTATATATGTATTTATATATATATATATATATATATATATATATATATATATATATATATATATATATATATCATTGTATTGTTATATTTTTCTTCTATTCTACCCTCCTGTCCTCATTTACACACACACACACACACACACACACACACACACACACACACACACACACACACACACACACACACACACACACACACACACACACACACACACACACACACACACACACACACACACACACACACACACACACACACACACACACACACAGGCTCTCTCTCTCTCAGCTCACATCAATGTTTACGATAGTGTTTCCCACCCCATCTCACTCACTCTTCTCGCTCTTTCTCTCCCTCGGACACTTTTATCCGCGTCTCCCGTTTAATGCTTCTCCATTTTAATCTTCCTCTCCTCCTCCTCTTCCTCCTTTTATGTTTGGGTTTTATGCTTCCGCTTATATATCAATTAATGCTTCCTCTCGTGTCTGTCTGCGTCGCTGTTCACATGTTTCTGTTTTATAATCTTTCCCGCTGCTACTTCTTCTTCGTGTGTCAGTTGTTTTTCCCCTTATTATTGGTTTACTATTTTCTATCATTTCGGCTTCTTCCTTGCTTTCCTTGTGACAGAACCTTCAGTGATTGTTTAATAGATAGTTGTATGCATGTGTTTACCTGTTATCCATAATAATAACTCGTGACACTTGTTTTAATGTCGTGAGGGTCAATATATGTTTTATACAATGTTACGCAATAGAATATTTCCCAATATATCAATTACAGGAGCATTCTTCAGTTTGTATTAAGCGTAATATCAACTCTAGGTCATGTATTTGAGTCTTTTTAGTTCCCTCAATATGGCGTCATGTTAGTTAGTTGTCCGATCTCAATATCATTCCTAGAGGACTCCGACCTCCCACCACCACCACCCACCTTTTGGACATTGACGAAGTAAAATGGGCGAAAGAAATGGGCGCAGGAGTGGACGAAGGGTGGGTTGGAGGCCACGGGAGACACAGAAGGACTATAGGAGGACAGTCTAGGCAAGCAGGAATAGCGACGAGTCTCCCCGGACAGAATGGGTGATGTTTTGTGACCGCATTTTAATGGGTTGGGCGGCAGGAGGGGGGCTGTCGCGGGGTAATGCCCCTAATTTGTCGCCTTCAGGAGTCGGTCGGCTGTAGGACCTTTAAGGGGGTAGTACTCGCTTTTTCTGGACTCCCTTCTCCCTCATGTTTAACGTATTAGTTATGAGTTTTAAGACGTTCGTTCCGTTAGTTTGGCGATTTTGACACCTTTCGCCTAATTGTTTTATCTATATTAAGACCTTTCGTGCCCTTTAGGTGTCGATGTTTTCCAGGCGAGCGATAGCGAGCCTCTAATTTTAGAAGGAATCGGCCTTCGGCCGGGATATTTTTCTACCAAAATTTTTACAAATTTATCTTGAAAGGGGGTCTATGGGGTGTTTTTCGAAGCTTGATGGAGGTCTAGCGAAGAAAGTCAAAAATACATTAATAACTAAATATATAGAGTTAGACCAACAAATCAAGCACTACCCCCTGAAGGGCACTGGGATCGCCGATATATCTTCTACTCCTTTTCTTCGCGAAATTAAGTCTCTTCCTATATTTTCTTTTTCTTTTAGTGTTTCTACTCGCTTTTTACTGTCGCACGTACACTCGCTCATTGTCTTTCACTACTGGATTGCTTACTCCATCACACATAAAACTCGCTCCCACTTTTCTCTTTCACACACACACACACACACACACACACACACACACACACACACACACACACACACACACACACACACACACACACACTCAGGCGTCAGAGGAAAGAGATGAGCCCTCATTCGCAGGATTCGATATGGCCGCGTTTCCAGGCTCATTACTGCATCAAGGACAGTGACTGATGGCGATCCAGCACATTAAGAACAACGGAGGACCTGAGAACACGGCCGGGGTATCTGTTTTACGATCACTTATAGGGCTCTGTTGATTCGGGATTGTTACGTCGGGTGTTTTGGTACGTAATTGATTGTTGAAGATGGTATTGATACATTTGTTTTTTATATATCGAACAGGTTTTGTTTATTTGAATGGGTTTAATGATTATCAACTTATCATTTATTCGTACTTGCAAGTAAAACATTTTGTACTTAATAGATTGATTAAGTATTACCAGTCAGTAAAAAAAGATAAGTGTGAATATAAAGCTTAAAGTAAAGACGGTCAAAGCTGGGCGTTGTAAAATGATATATTGAAATATGGTAAAACAAAAGAAGTGTGTGGATGCTTTCTTGGAGCTTTAGCTGCTTAATATCCACCAACACTACTTACAACATAAACAACTATTCCTCCTCCTCTTATCCTTCTTCTTCCTCCTCCTCTTCCTCCTCCTCCACCACATCTTTCTCTTCCTCCTCCTCCTCCTCCTGCTGCTCCTGCCTGTCAGTGCGTGTGTCGGGCGGGTGGAAGGTTGGTGTCCCTCGGCGGGGTCAACTCCACGCCCTTCACCACCACCACCACCACCGCCGCCACTGCAGGAGCAAAGTTTTGATCACCGCGTCTTCTTATGTCACGGCCCGGGTGACGGATCGTGCTTCAGACGCTCCGGGGAGGATTTTAGGCAAGGATTTTGGGGTGTGAGAGTGTGCATGATGTAGGTGAAAGGGGTGATGTATGGAGGGGGGACAATTTTAAGGTAGGATTTTAGGATGCGATTGCGATTGAAGTAGGATTTTTGGAAAGCGTGGTTGGGGTGAAATAGTAGGTGCATTTTTAGGATCTGATTTTTTTTTAAGATTTATATTTTTTATTATTATTATTATTATTATTATTATTATTATTTTTATTACATTATTTATTTGTATGTATTTGTTTATTTTATGTTTATTTTTATTTTTGGTGGTGGTGGTGGGGGGGGGGGGGGGGGGCGCTTGAGCATAGAGATAGGTCAAGGAGGCTGCATTATTTGTTTGTATTTACATAATTTCAATATTGTAGGATTGTTTTGGGAGATTGTGCTTGAAGTGGATGTAAGGGGAGATGTTACCCTTTGGCATACTAAGGTCGAACAACTTTACGAAACTGTTTCACGAGGTACAGGAACAAATGAGGGGTTCCATTTTCACCAGATTCTTGGGTTCTAAAAAATGTAGGTTGGTGTGGTTTTGTTTAAGTTTTCACGACTTACTTTTGGTTGTAAGGGATTTTTTTTCATCGTGCAGCTTCCCCCTCCGCATTAAAGGTCGGTCACAGGTCTACCGGGTTAGGGTTATAAGAGTGTCATCCTTTTGGCCTCCTTTCGGTTTTCTTTTAGGGGGTTCTTCTAGAGAATCGTGGGTGACAAATTCCTCCCCCGCCACGACCGCGACGCCCCCAAACCAAACGCCGCCTTTGGGAGGAATCTAACCGACGTCTTAACAGTAGTGTCCATGTTGTTTACCTTTTTCTGTGGTCCTTCGTGCCCTTTGTTTTGGGGTATGTATTTGCATTATGTTTATGGCATTTCAACACTAATACCGTAGGGCACTTGTATTCAGTACCATCATACCATAGGGCACTTTTGGGCAATGCCATCAGTCACACATAACACCATTCGGGGTAGTAAACATGTCTCCTGGGAAAACCTTGGTAAGTGAAGTTCCCTATAGAATGTTCCAAACCGCCCCTGCCGTCAGCTGCGACGCCTGAGGGAGAGGAGGGGTGGAGGAGCGGATTGATGGGGAACGAGAGGTGCTGAGAAAGGGTGTATTGGGGAGGTGCTGAGAAAGGGTGTATTGGTGGTATTGGTATTGGTACTAGCTGGGAAAAGCTTGTTGTGTGTGTTGCAGTTGTGATATTTCCGTAATTAACTTGAAGTACCACTCAATCAAATTACGAATTTATAATATTGTTCGAGCTATCACCGGAATAGTCGATTCGGCTTAGAAAGGACTTCTCTGAGTTAAAGGAAATAATATTGTGAATATATAATGTCAATACTCATGCCAATTAAGTCATTTCTTATCTTATTTATTTATTTAATTTATTTATTTATTGTTATTTATTTTTGTGGCCCCACTGTGAAAGATTACATAACCAGTCCTAGAATAGTAATACGCTTTGCCCGTGAACCCGGTAATGTGACTGTATTGTGGACTAAAGGGTGGACCCGAGGAGAGACGTAACACTGGATAAATGTCTTGGTTGTGACGACCACTGGAGGGCTTCTGTAATTACTGTATTGTGACTGGACCGTGTTGACCGTTCCACTACTAGAAATCCTAATAATATAAGTGTTTACCGTTTCTTTGGGGGTTACGTTTACTTCAATCTATAGCAGCTGTAAAATAGTTTGATGATAACTTAATTAACTTAATTCCAATTAATAATGATGAAAACTATCCAAGTGATTCAGAGTTATTCAATAACGTGGCATAACCCTTTTGCATTAACAGGGACAGAAGAACCATATGCGTAATTCAATTAAGAAATGCGAACGACTAAACAAATGTACCAGGAAAACATGCATTTAAAGTGATGACAGTTGAATGTATAATAAGCTTTTATAAAAGAAAATAAGGATAGGCCTATATATATAGATATAAAGAGAGAGAGAGAGAAAAAAAAATGCGTCGACTATCTTAATTTTTTTTTTTTTTTAAAGCCAGTAGTACACTGATAAATATTACAGTAATGTCAGTAATGTATACAAACAATCTTTAAAGGTTTAAGGTTGGCTTATCCGGATACAGACATTCGAAATACAATTAATAATATAAATAGGTAAGTAAACGTATGCACTTTTATAAATAATTTGGGACTTTAAAGGCAGGAGCACGTGAGAACCCCAACCAGCTTGGTCGTGCGTGGTTCGTGAAGGCAA
>CM064495.1:44113457-44135957 GCA_032716605.1 Paralithodes platypus
ACATAAATCAAGGAACAGGGCCAATAGTCTTGTTTCGTCACCTTCTACAGTCGAGGTTTGGGCGTTGCGTTCCGTCCCTCGTCGTGGCTGTGAGGGGCTATCATCACTCATGACACCGGCTGACGGACGGGAGATCCTTTCCAATGAGGAAAAAGATTGGACTTAACCATTGACCCCTTTATAGGGACTCCATTTCACAAACACACAACGTTGATCTTATTGAAACGTTTCGGATAACCCGAAGAAAATCTTATTTAATTTATCAATCGCAGAATATTAATAAATATTTAGTTTATTGATATTAACTGGTGATAGCTTTGACCATATTGTTCAAGGACAGAAGAAAATGTATAAATGTTTCTATTGATAACTCGCTTATGATAAATATTTCATATACAGTATATTCATAATTTATAAATGTTTCTATTGATAACTCGCTTATGATAAATATTTCATATACAGTATATTCATAATTTCTCTCAAATTGAGTAATTCAGTATATCGATATACAAATCACCAATGATGAATTTACACAGTGACCATATGTGGACGTATGTTCCGTCTGGAGAATTAAGCCCACATGGTAGTATAATTCGTTTATTTGTTCATTGTTTGTTGTTTATTATATGTTCCGTCTCTGTGTACTGAAGGGGCTGTATTTGTTGTTGTTGTTGCAGGGGAGGGGGATGATCGTCACCTGTTGGGCCACACCGGGCAGGGTTGCCAAATCAAGTCCGCTAGATAGTAAATAAAAGCCGAAAATCGCTACAATAATACCACAATCGCTAGAATATCACACTCAAATGCTCAAATATACTGAATATAGTTAGAATATATGTCGCTAGCTGTAAATATTTGCCTCTAGATCGAAGTAAATACCTCTAGATCTAGCGGGAAATTAGGTAAATTGGCAACACTGCACCGGGGACCCTTCAGTACACAGGCGATGGAAAACCACAGGCATTGCTTAAGGGGGTAGTACTCGCTTTTTCTGGACTCCCTTCTCCGTTTTGTTTAAAATATTAGTTTTTGAGGTTTTAAGACGTTTCTGTTAGTATGTCGATTTTAAGACCTTTCGTCCCATTTCTTTATCGATATCAAAACCTTTCGTGCCATTTAGGTGTCGATTTTTTACCGCTCGCCAGCATATGTTTAAAACAAAATTTGACAGCAGGCTAAATTTGTATTTTTTTTCGATAGAATAATGTCTCCGGCGAAGCCGGACTTCTCCATAAAATGCTGGTTCGTTATCGCTCGCCAGGAAAAAATCGACACCTGGATGGGGGTAAACCTCTTAAAACAGTAGGCTGAATGGGGCCGAATGGATACAAGCCAGAGAAAGAGAGAAAAATAGCAGGTGACCCCCTCTAAGTTATTGTGTGAGAATGTTCCAAGTTGTTATTTACTTAATTACGACAATTACTTACAGCACGATAAGACAGACTTTATCTGACCTTCCGTCCCTAATGCAGGTCGTACGGCCAAATAAATGTTTTAATAATTATTAATTACTGGAGGTAAAATAGGCTTGACGAGACATCCAGCACTCGTAAGTAGCGGCTTCGGAGGGGTAATGGGCCTCTTCGTCCCATTTACTGCTACTCCGATCGATAGTGTTTGTACTAGTGCTCGACGCGTCTACTTAAGGGGAGATCTCCACTTGAGGGATTTTTTTCTTGACCCCTTTCTCCCTCATGCTTAGCCCCATTACTTTTTTTATTATAAAACGTTTGCCCCATTAGTTTAGCGATTTTAAGAACTTTCACCCCATATTAAGACCTTTCGTGCCATTCACAGGTGGTCTATTTTATCCTGGCGAGCGGTAAGGAGCCTGTTAAATTTACGAGGAACCGGCCTTCGGCCTGGAAAATTTTTCTACACGGAAAAACGTAACAAAATTTATCTTGAGAGGGACTCAAGGTGGTGTAAATTTTAAGCTTGATGGAGGTCTAGGGAACAAACTAAATACCTCCCCTTAAGGGGGTAGTACTCGCTTTTTCTGGACTCCCTTCTCCCTCATGTTTAACCCCATTAGTTTTCAGATTTTAAGACGTCAGTGTATGAGTCTTTAATTTATATATATATATGTGTACCACGAAACTGTATACTCGGTAACTTATCCTGCTTCGGGTGGGGAAAGCAAAGGCAATTGAAGAAAGAATGGAAGGCAATGGCGGAGAATCCCAAAACCGGACGCATGCACGGAGTCACAAAAAGAACTTCACAAGGAAGAAGACGAAGGCACGGGGAAGAATAGGAAAGACGAAGGCACGGGGAAGAATAGGAAAGAGCAATTAAACACAGAGGGAAAACTAAAATAGGAAAGAGCAATTAAACACAGAGGGAAAACTAAAATACTAAGAACGAGGGGTGGAGTAAGGGAGGCAAGTAGATTAGGGGAGAACTTAAGGGGGTAGAACTCGCTTTTTCGGGACCCCCTTCTCCATCATGTTTAGCATATTAGTTTTGAGATTTTAAGACGTTCGTTCCGTTAGTTTGGCGATTTTGAGACCTTTCACCTCATTTTCTTGTCAATATTAAGACCACTCATGCTCTTTAGGTGTCGATTTTTCCTGGCGAGCGATAGTGAGCCTCTAATTTTAGAAGGGAAAATGTAAAAATTTATCTTGAACGACCTAGTGGGTCTAGAGGGGTGTGTGTTTTTCTAAAACCTATAGATGGAGGTTTAGCGAGGAAACTCAAACATATATTAATAGATAAATATACAGATAAAAAACCAAGCACTACCCTCTATGGAAGGCAGGTGGAATAGGGGTAGTTAAATGGAGCTGAATGATGAGTTGGGTGGAGCTAGTTGAAGTAAGGAGAGAACTTCGTAATAGGGAGGTGGTTGTAGGGAGGAGCTGGAAGGGAATCAGATTAAGGCAGAGGTACATGGAAGGGAGATCAAGTAAAGGAAGATAATTGTAATTAGATGACAAAATTGAACTTAAAATTGAGACGAGAGAGAGAGAGAGAGGGGAAAGAGATAGAGAAGAAGAGAGAGAGAGAGAGAGCGCGAGAGAAGAGCATGAGAGAGAGAAGAAGAGAGAGAGAGAGAGAGAAGAGAGAGAGAGAGAGAGAGAGAGGAGAGAGAGAGAGAGAAGAGAGAAGAGAGAGAGAAGAGAGAGGAGAGAGAGAGCGAGAATAGCAGAGAGAGAGAGAGAGAGAGAGAGAGAGAGAGAGAGAGCGAGCGAGCGCGAGAGCGAGAGCGAGAGAGAGCAGGAAGGAAGGTAGACGTAGGGGACAACTGGAACTCGATCTGCATGGAAGGGAGGTTGATTTAGGGGAGGGTTGCATGGAAGGGAACTGGAAGGGGGAGTAGGGGAAAGTTGAAAGGGGGAGGCGAGAGGGAGACAGAAAAACCGGAGACAGAGGAAGCATCCGTCAAGTGGCATTTCCGCTCCCTCGCAATCATGATAATTGTGGGTAGGAATGAATGTCTCTCGCCGTCTCACCTTGAAATATTGATACTAATAATATATACTGGGAAATTACTGTGTTTCGGTTCTCGATGGTGCGTGGCGGGAAGGGGGAGGAGGAGGGAGGGAGGTAGAGGTGGAGGAGACGATTGTTGTTATTATTTTTGTCATTGTATCTAATCCTCGCGAGAAAGGATAGTTGACAATACATATTCTCAGCTGATTGACTACCCCGTCTTCCTCCCTTACACACATACAATATACAGTATACCTCTCCAATGTTACTTATTGTTATTATTATTATTATTATTATTCTGTGACTAATATATTGATATGGAATAGGTTAGCAAGGTAGGTTTGAGTTGCTTATTTTTTTTTTGGGGGGGGAATAGTTTGCTCCCTAGACCTCTATCAAGCTTGAAAAACACCTTCAAGACCCCACTCCGAGATAAATTTGTAAACATTTTGGTAGAAAAGGTTCGCTATCGCTCACTAGGAAAAAATCGATACCTAAATGTCGCAAAGGATGTTAAGACTGACACAGAAATGGGTCGAAAGATATTAAAATCGCAAAACTACCTACCTTATACCTATAGAACCTATAGATGGGTTCGCCACTCATCTAGTGGCACCAAGGAGCGCGCCGCCCCTCGTTCTGAGTAACTAATGGGGCGAACGGTATATAATCTCAAAACTAATGGGGCTAAACATGAGGTAGAAGGGGGTCCAGGACAAAACTAAAAAACCTCCCCAAAATAGCCTCTTTTTATATGTATACGAACCACCGCCCCGGGGCCTATTTCGCAGTCGTGGGGAGGTAGGAAAATCAAACCTTCCTCCAGAGTCACGGGGTCTTTTGGGGGCTATTAGGGGACTCCGATCACGTTCTATTTCGATTACGATTCGATTGGACCGACGCTTTTGTTAGAATTTAAACTCTCCCCATCCCCCGAATCCCCTTTCTTACATATATATTTTTTCCCTTTCTCCTCCGCCTCCCCCGCTTCCCCCCCCCCCCCCCCACCATTTTTTTTTTTTTTTTTTTTTTTTTTTTTTTTGTGTGGATGGTGTAATTGGTATCGAACTGTTCTTTTAACATATCCGGTGTGGTGGTAATTGGGGTTTGGGTTTTGCCTGTCCCTGATGGTGTCAATCTCGGTAATGGTCGTTTGGGTCCCTCGGTTTCGCTCCATTGGTTTGGTAATTTTAATACGTTTTACGTCATTCGTTTGCCGATAGTTTCGCCCCATTCAATTGTCGATTTATTTTTCTGCAAGTTAAGTGAAGACTTCTATCGAAAAATGTGCAAATCTAGCTTGGAAGGGGGTCTAGTGTGATTAGATTGAAGGGGGGGGGGGGGGGGGGGTCAAGGGAGACTTCTAGCTTATT
Organism: Paralithodes platypus; assembly: GCA_032716605.1. Classification (NCBI taxonomy): domain Eukaryota; kingdom Metazoa; phylum Arthropoda; class Malacostraca; order Decapoda; family Lithodidae; genus Paralithodes; species Paralithodes platypus. The sequence goes on from CM064495.1 coordinate 44,118,269, forward strand.
TTTTATTTTATTATTTATTACATAATTATACAGTATATATATATATATATATATATATATATATATATATATATATATATATATACAAATATATATATATATATATATTATATATACGGTATATATATACAGTATATATATATATATATATATATATTTTTTTTTTTTTTTTTTTTAAAGAGCCTTGCAGGACATTTAAACCCCTTTTAAAACAAGAAAACTGAAAACTAATTATTACTACTATTACTACCTTATTACTACTACTACTACTACTACTACTACTATAGGGCCCACTCACCACCCAGGTGAAGCAGTGTTGATGGTGTGGATGTGGGTAATGATGGTCGTGTTCATTTAGGTCCGCTCCGTCATGCAGATCAATGAACTGCAAGGCTCTTAAGGGAGCCCACCTCGCTTGTTTTTATCTTTCTCTCCCTCTCTCTTTGGCTTGTATCCATTCGGCCCCACTCAGCCTACTGTTTTAAGACGTTTACCCCCATCCAGGTGTCAATATTTTCCTGGCGAGTGGTAGCGAGCCAGCATATACAGTATATATTTTTGTTTTGACGGTAAGCTAAATTTGTACATTTTTCGATAGAAAAATGTCTCCGGCAAAGCTGGATTTCTCCATACAATGCTGGCTCGCTATCGCTCGCCAGGAAGAAATCGACACCTGGATGGGCATAAACGTCTTACAACAGTTGGCTGAATGGGGCTGAAGGGGGCCGAATGGATACAAGCCAAGGAAAGCGAGAACAGGAGAGAAAGATAAAAAAAAAAAAAAAAAAACGGGGACCCCCCCCTTAATTGGTTTGGTGGGAAGCATTTGGGGGCGCCAGTTATTATTGATTTGTTTTTACGAAGTCAGTGAAATTGTTAAGTGGACACGGGTGTTCAATTTATTTAATAAGGGATGTTACATAATGTTTTATTGAATTCTGTATTAGTGAGTGAAATTATCCAAGGGAGCGGATTTTTAAAAACACGTTACTTGTTACAAAAGAAGCTATGGAATTTTCTAATATTGGATTTGAATTAATTCAGTAATGGATATAGCATTTTACTGTTATGGAGGAATATTACCAATTGAAAGATTTGACCTTATTTATACGAGGGTATTAATTATATATGCTAACGTATCTCGAGTGTTGATATATACAGTATATACACAAAACAGGGCTTGTTGCAAAGATGGTATCACTGTGGGTGTGTGTAAGGGTGAATTTATGCAGTGCGTGTGTGTATTGCCTTGTATCGTGTGTGTGTGCTGATGGGGGGAGAGAGAGAGAGAGAGAGAGAGAGAGAGTTCGAATGAGCGAATCTGAATTATTATAGTATGTAGCCTAGTGTAGGTATCCATGTATGCATAATTTCGTATGTGTATCCCCATTTGCGCCAAAGGTTCGCTTACGATTCCTTACACACATACACACATTCTCTCTCTCTCTGTATCTCACACACACACACACACACACACACACACACACACACACACACACACACACACACACACACACACACACACACACACACACACACACACACTCCCTTGTCTGCGGTTATGTTGTGGATACGGTGAAGTGGTCTCGCTATTCACTGAGGTTAGGCTTGATTCTCGTATACCCTGTAATTTCCCGCGACTGATGACGGCCCCCCCAACCCAATCTGTGTTCTTCCCCTTTTTAGTTTCCTCCGCTACACATTATAGGTTGATGTTTAGCCCATGTTGTGGTGGTGTGGGAAGAGGAGGCTTTAGTGGGATGGGGTTAACGTTAAATGTCGTACGGTATACCTATGTATCGGAGTGTGTCCTATGTATCGGAGTGTGTCCTATGTATCGGAGTGTGTCCTGAGTACGGTAAGAGAGAGAGAGAGAGAGAGAGAGAGTTTTAAGAGTGACCATCATAATTTGGGTTCGAAGCGGCCATCCAACCCCTACGTCACTCTCTTAGGAACCCCACGGAATAGAAACCTTTGGCAAATATAGTTATCGGGCTCATTTTTCACCTCGCACCTTTGGGAGATCAATAACGAGTATATTTAGGTGATTTATTTATTTATTTATTTATTTATTTTAAACCCCCTTCTCCCTCATGTTTAGCCCCTTTAGTTTTGAGATTTTAAGACGTTCACTCCATTACTTTGCCGAATATAAGATGTTTGGCTCAATTTATTTGTCAATTTTAAGATCTCATGCCATTTAGGTGTTGATGTTTTACTGGCGTGCGGTCGCGAGCTTGCAATTTAGGAGGAGCCGACCTTAAGCCTGGACATTTTTCTACAATAAAATATATAAATATATAACATATATATATATATATATATAAATATATATATATATATAATATATATATATATATATATATATATATATATATATATATATAACACAATCCCCTTGAAGGTTGATGTAGGACCTGAGAAAAACTCGTGTAAAACACGTCATCTGGAGTATCTAGCATAGTCAGCAATTATATATATATACAGTATATATATAGTTTGTAAAGCGAAACATTTTCTCTGACTATTATTGAAGACTTGTATCACATACTGTATAATGGCTTAATATAGCACTTTTGTAACGTAATTATAGTTCATGTTATGCACTTCATGTCAGCTGATTTGCATAGTTAAGTTGTACGATTGAGTATATACGTATGCAAATATATTTATGGATAATAAGCACTAGATAACAAGTTTCTGTTCAATTCAGGATATCTTGCTATCAAGAGAGAGAGAGAGAGAGAGAGAGAGAGAGAGAGAAAGAGAGAGAGAGAGAGAGATCGAGATCGAGATCCTAATGCGGCCATCAAACATTCACGTGTCTTATATCTTGATGTCCCTCCGAACTGACGTCGTTGCAGGGTTGGGGGGGGGGGGGGACATGAATACGTAAATATGTCTGTCTCGCCCTGAAGCTGCTGCGGGATACCTGTAGTGGGAGGTGAGGGCAGCAGAAGGAGGTGAAGAGGAAGAAGAGGAGGAGGAGAAGTAGATATATGGGTGATGATGGAAGAAAAGTGGGAGGAAAAGGAGAAGTATAAACATAGATATGGGACAATAATAATAACAACATAATAAGGAAACAAAACAGAGCAGAAGAGGGTGTTTAGAAAGTGAAGTTAATAGAAACAGACCATTGTATGCATATTAAATGGTGGTGTGTAATATAATGAAATCGAAAGACACATGATTAAGACGAAATTTAATGTTGGAGGCTGCGGAGCTGGAGGGAAGATATACTGGTAAACAAAGAAAAGATAAACTAACTTGGAGTAGGACGAGAGGAGTAGAGTAATAATGGGAACGATATAATAAGAAATGGTAACTGTGGACTATTGACAATAGGAAAACCCGAAGAACAATACAAATTATAATTATGAGGGAAGGTAATGGGAACAAATCAGGGAAAGAAATAAGTATATACCAAAATAAATTCCATATATAAAGTAGAATCAATGATAGTGACCATGCTGTTGATGGTATGTAAGGAAAGAGATAAAAGATCGTTGACGAAAAAAAAAATAAAATTGCAAAAATAATATACATCAATAATGAAAGCAATATAACGGGAAAGGAAGCAAGCGCAGATGTTTAAGTAGTAGCGAGTGTGAAGGGAGACGCAAGAAACCCGAGTCGAAACAGTAGCGAGTTGAGAAGGAGCAAGCTGGGGTAAAAAACACAGGGATTCAAGTGGTTGATCTTGAGTCGTGTTGCAAACTTTCTACCCATTGTTGTCATTTACTTTTGTTTTGGGAAGATTTGTGTCTCTGTAGAATATTATCTCCGTTACAAGAGGGATAGCAATAAGTAAAGACAAATTAAACGAGGAAGCTTAAGAAGATGAGAATGAACAAGCTAAGGTAAATACGAAGCAGGGTGGGGTTTCTAACTTCTACCCATTGGCGTCATATACTTTTTTGTTTTGCATAATTTTGTCTGGCCATAGAATTCTCTCTTGTTACTGATGGTATGGGATGGGAATATCACGTGTTCAGGCAAAGAATGAAAAAAACAACAGTAAGAGCATAAATATAGAGAGTGGGAGGATTAAAACAAAATTCTATGAAGACAACATCAAAAGAGAGGAGGGTAGAAGATAACAATATTAGGGACAATATAGAAAGACAAACATAGGGAAATGAAAGAAAAGGAAGACTCAGCAGGAGATGAAGTGTTGGTGCCCCCTGCTTCCTCACCCCTTCCCCCTTCCCCTCTTCCCCCTCCTCTTCCCCTCCCCTCTTCCCCTGCTGCTGCTACCAAGCCATCAACAGCTAATCTGTACATTTGTGACGGCCTCATGGAGCCCTGTGTACTTGGCTTGCAAGATGGCCGAGGTGTCTGTACTAATATTTGGACAGGCCCTGATGGATGGCATAAACTGCACAGCTCCCCCGCCGGGACGCCCACCCAGAACCATAAACCCTCCCACTCTACCCTCCCTTTATGCTCCTCTGAGGCCTCTCCCCTCGACACCCACCATAAGATTGGTTTTACTTTTTTTTTTTTTTTTTTTCCCCCAACTAATAATCGTTTCTTATGACAACGAGAATAGTAGGTAGTTAAATCTAATCTAGTTTAAAATATGTAATTGATATACTTATATACATTTACCAAATATGTAATTGATATACTTATATACATTTACCAAATATGTAATTAATATACTTATATACATTTACCAAATCAATAACGCCAGAGGGGTAATGTGTGTGTGTGTGTGTGTGGAAGGGGAGAAGGGGTGTGGATTCGAAAAATGGCTTCATATCAATATATCTGTAGCAAATCAACAAACATCGAAGTAGTATTTTGTATATGCAGAGACAATCAAACAAGTGGTTGCCATAGACGCGAACTGTCTTATTTGGGTTGCAGATATATATAAAATCTTTGCCCCCTCCCAGCCACCCACCCGCCCCACCCCTACCCACCCATCACCTGCCTGCCAGCCACCCACAGGTAAACGTCAATATCCTTCACTTCAAGCCACCAGCCATTAGTATAGCCAAATAAACACATGCTCGTCCCGCTATCTCTTCTGGTTGAGCCGTGATTGTGATCTGAGTCAATAACAACTTGATTATAGCCCCTCTTGACAGCCAGCATGAGGGGGTCTTAATATGAGGGATGTTATTTGTACTCTGACTCAGTTGCTATTACTTTTAATAAGTAGTTAAGAATTTTTATTTTTTGCCCTAAGGTATCTTGGGTATATACAGTATATATATATATATATATATATATATATATATATATATATATATATATATATATATATATATATATATATATATATATATATATGTGTTTGCATAAACTAAGAAACCCGAACGACAGCTTAATCATCAAAGAACTTACGAGTGTTTTGTGTTACTATGAAGTGACCACACATCTCAGTCAGAAACATTGGCTTGGTGTTCCTAATTAATTAATTGAAATATTATTACCTCTGATATATTTTGCCACATTTGCCTCATTCCCTATATGTTCTTCATTCCGTCCTCATGCATAGAATATAACTATTAATGGAGATAATAGGAGACGCTATTGTACTAATGGAGATAATAGGAGACGCTATTGTAGTAAAACAAAAGTGTTGTATCCATAGTAGTGTAGAGGTAAGGTTATCCTTGGCACCCACACATAATGAAGAAATATAGAAAAACAAATATAGTATTAGAGGTTATAGAAAACCTCCGCACTGCTGCATTAGAGGTTATAGAAAACCTCCGCACTGCTGCATTAGAGGTTATAGAAAACCTCCGCACTGCTGCATTAGGATTTTCGTAGTAATATAGTAGACTTCTCATTCTAAAAAGCTGTGGTGCTAGTAATAGTGTAAGTTATAGTACACGAGCTAGCCTTCCCTCTTACACTATTGAAAGAGGAATGTGCTATAGTGCTATTGCTGGAGATGATGGTAGTAGTAGCAGTTGTGTAGGCTATACGGAGCCCCCGTGATAACCATCAGTTTACGTTTCTTGTCACTCGTTTGTTATGTGGTTGGAGAGAGTTGTTTGCTCTCCCCACCACTACCAGATACCACCTCTTGTTTATCCCCATCATATCACCATCACCACCACCACCACCACCAGTTCCATCACCACCAACACTACCTGAAGCCACCTTTTTTGATCACCACCATCATAGCACCACCACCATCATAGCACCACGACCACCACCGGCTCCATCACCTTCACCACCATCACCATCACTACCAGAAATCACGTCTTGTTTATCACCATCACCACCACCTCCATCACCACCACCATCTGCCAGAAACCTCCTGTTGTTTACCATGTGTGCAGCCGTCACCAGGCCCCGTGTCAACCCACTTGTGAGGCAGAGACCTCGGGCTTGATGGGGATCGGATTAGAGTCCGTGAATCGGAATCTGAGTGGGAATATAATGTAAACACGATGTGTGTGTGTGTGTGTGTGTGTGCGTGTGCGTGTGCGTGTGCGTGCGCGTGCGTGCGTGTGAGAGAGAGAGAGAGAAAGTGTATGTGTGTGTTGTGTTTTACAATGAGTTGTAAGACATTCATTTGGATTCATTTTAATTTAATAAGATGAGAGCTTAATATGTGGTGCTCCAGGGATCGTTAATATACCGGGCGATCGTTTATTGTCCCCTACCCCTCTTCTGACACTCAAGTTACTCAAATCCCGTAGTAGAAAGCCGCGAGTCACCTCATCTTTGTAAGCCACCGAGGACTACAAACCATCGCCCCTTCAGACAGCTTCCCCGACCATCTGCCCCGGGGGAGGAAGGGGGTCGAAGCAGCGGTGGAGTCAGAACCGTATCAAACCTACTTTTTGAGCGGTCCCGGGATCATGGAAACTGCGTGAAAAGATGATTAATGGGGAGTGGAGATGAAAAGGCGGGCAGGTCATCGTGTTGGGGCGGGGGTGGAGAGAGAGAGAGGGGGAGGGGGGTGGGGGGAGATTACCTAGGTTTACGTGTGAAAGAAGGCAATCGGGGTGAATTAGATAGGATGCAGGACTAACATTCGAGTTATTATTTGTATATGAGAAAGAGAGAAGAGAAGAAAAGAGAGAGGGAGAAGAATACCTAGGTTTATGTGTGAAAGAAGGCAATCGGGGTGAATTAGGATGCAGGGCTAACATTCGAGTGATTATTTGTGTATGAGAAAGAGAAGAGAAGAAAAGAGAAAGAGCAGAGTATAGAGACAATATATGGGAAAGGGTGGCGTGGGTGGGTGGGGAGGTGGGTGGTGACAAAGGCCGAACTCTTGCGATGGGCGCCTCCCGTCAATGGCCACGGATACAGCGCGGAGAAAGGGCTGTCGTTAAAGGGTTATTGATGGGGAGGTTAATGAAATGGAGACCGTATTTTGTGTGGGATCGGGGGAAAGTAAAATCCGCTCAGTCAGTTTCCGGTTGAACAAAAATATATTACAGTATATGTATAAGAGGGGTGAACCCACAGATTATGACACAACAAACAAATAATACGGTATTGTGAGACTTTAAAATGCATTAAAGTACAACTTACGGAATAAAATGCAGAATATAGCTAACAAATAAATGGTAAATTATTAAATATTATATACTCGTAAATTGTGGTTCAAAGAGCCCCGACATCGGACTTCTGTTATTCGTAGAAAGTAAATATGTTCGAGAATACTGAAGATTTATTATAGGAACTTTATTATGTATATATATATATGTATATATATATTGACTGAAGCGATTGGGATGAGAACAAACCGGGAAGACATAAATTCAAATAAGGTAAGTACAGTATGAGAACAGTGACGGGACAAGATATACTGATACCAGGAAAAATTACAGGGAAAATTATATGATATTCTTATCATACTGCAAAAACTAGATAAAGAAACACCTGTCAGTAGAGAACGAGCTTGTAATTAGTGCATTAATTGCCCTAAAAACAGTCGATGGAGCATCTGTGAAAGGAAGTAATCCTGGAAAGCGACAATAAGAACCCAGAAGAACATCCTGCCCTACGATAACAGAAAGAATGTGTGGAAAATGTAGCTCATACCTGTAGGGAATTATCTGGAGAATGACTTAAAGCCATCCAGTATAAGGTTAACAGATTTTCCTTTGTTTCTCAGGAATAGGCGATTACATCTTTCAATCAGATGATGTTTACATTTATAGGTACCGGTACCACTTGAGGATACATGTTGTATCGTATTAATACCGAAGTTAGAGAGTTATGTTGAATATATATTTATCACTTCTCTATGTCCTCAAGTTGAATGATAGGACCTGGGATGCCTAGAATGGAATGCTAAAAACATATCCGATTGCGACAGTTTGATACTGGGGGGAAGAAAATGGAATATGAGAACGGTCAAGCAACATGGCGTCCAATTAATTGGTGAACAAGATGGCGGAACTGAGAACAAGGCTGGAGGAAGTAGTCACTCGTTGGTGTTGGATAATAAAAAGTGACCCCACCCCCCCTCCTTTACTCTCTCTCTCTCACACACACACACACACACACACACACACACACACACACACACACACACACACACACACACACACACACACACACACACACACACACACACACACACACACACACACACACACACACACACACACTTTCTCTCCCTCACACACACACACACACACACACACACACACACACACACACACACACACACACACCACCCACCCACCCACCCACCCACCCACCCACCCACCCACCCATACCCACACACAAGAAAAGGCGTGATCCCCTCCCCCCTTCCTTTCCCTTCGTCGTTGTCCGGGCCCGTCAGGAAGTGTTTTATGTCCGTCTCGTCGCTGGTATCTGCTTCCTCCCCCCGCTTGCCACATAATTCCGAGGCTTTAGCGACGAGTTAGGCTGATAGATCGCGGGGTAAAATTCATGCTCATTAGCTAAATGGCGTAATCCGCGTTTCGTTTTACGGCGGGGGCGGCGGGCGCTGACGGATATACGCTGGAGGCTCTCACGCATGCGCCCTCACATCCGCGATCACTTAGCGGTTTTAACCCCTTCTGTACCTGCGACGTCTTTTTAATTATATTCTAGCTATATGTAGACAAGTTTGTGCAGTTTATATCTGGTTTTCTTTGTATTTGTTTTCGTATTCCCTTCTCTATCGCATTTATTTCACTTAATTTTGATTTTATGTTTGTCTAAGATATCTATGTACTCTGTCGCATTCTTTAGCATTATTTGTTCCTTTCTTTGTCCATTTTACTGTTTACTTCTACTTTATTTTATTGTTTTTACCATTTCCATGCTCCGGTCACCTCCTTTTTTGCTCCTATTATTTAGTATTCTTCCTTAATTATATATGTTTTTTTTTTTTTTTTCCCATCTTTAGGCCGGAGCTCATAGAAGGCGAGTTGTGTGACCGGTCCGGATATAAGAGTTGCCGGGCGGGCTCCGGTTCTTATCTAATAAACCGGATATTAGCGGGAATAGTAATGGGGGAGTATATTTACCCCCGATTTGAATTAAGGCACAGTTTTGGGCTGCGTCGTCTTGGGGGAAGGGGAGGTGGGGGGGTTGCGGCTCTCCCCTCCCCCATTCCAGCTCTTTTCTTTCGTTTTACTTTTATTCTCGTTCTTGTTTTCTTTCGTCTATGCTTTTGATCTTGATTCTCTCTCTCAATTTGTTTAAAGTTGCCTAGTATTATCTGTTTATCTTTCTATCTACATCTGTATAGCTATTTATTTATTTATATATATGATTAAATGTGTCTTGTATATCAAATTACGTATCCCTTTACTTCGTTTATCACATATAAAAAATAATCCAGTAGATACGTTTTAAACGTATTATATCTTCGTCACTGCTTAAAAAAGGCAATATATGTTCTAATCTAAACAAATAGGCCTAAGCACTCCAATTACCACCCAAGACCTAGGTGTTGAACTCCACCCGTGACGTCACTCCAGCCCCCCTCATACTTAGCGTGAGTGTCTGCCGTAGCCTTTGATAGCGTCCCAGTCTATCCATCACCTTAATGTGTAGTGTTTATCTTTTTAACGAGGGAGGCGCTGACGGGGGAGTTCAAAGACGCCCCTGTGAAGTATAGAAGGCCTGGGGGAATATATAGGGATGGCAGGAATTCTCGGATTCGTAGCTTGAAAATTGGTATAGCATATTATTCAACTTGATCATTGTTCCAAAATACATTTAAGAGCATTATATTACGGCAAGCTACACATTTACCGTATTGTATTGAGCCCTGAGTTAGTTATTTGTTTGTTTTACCTGTACTTGAAATTAACAATTCGTGTACTTCATACTGTTGAGTTGTGAAGTTGTCTTTATTCATTTTAATGGCATGCAATAATTAAATGTAAATATTGGTTCGTAATAATAGGAGCACAGCATTTCTATAGTTGTCAAGTCTTCGTGATATGAAGGGTCTCGACTGTGTATACAGTATACTGGCGGCCTCGCGAGAAGATACTAGTGTGAAGACAAGTTATGAAAATCACTAATGAAGTGGCGAACTTGTTTTGTATGAAGGTTTGGAAATTGAACTGGGGTATGCGGGTATGGGAGTGATTTTCTATTCCTTTTAAAGGAGGCGTGCTCATCGGCGCAATATGAATAATTACATAGGTGTCGATTATCAAGTTTACGTTTCATTTATCCTCGTCTGTGATTTTCACTAATAGTTCAAAGTGTGTCTACAATATTTACTTTGTCATTACCATTATACGAACGTAAAGTAATGTTTATACATATGACGATCATACATTTATAGAACATAGTTACCAACCACTTGCTAACCATGGAAATATTCAACTCAAACTATACCTGTACCAGGGGAGATTTCCACTTGAGGGATTTTTTTTTTACCCCTTTCTCCCTCATGTTTAGCCCCATTGCTTTTGAGATTTTAAGACGTTCGCCCCATTAGTTTGGCGATTTTAAGCACTTTCGACCCATTTATTTCACTTTTAAGACCTTTCGTGTCATTTAGGTGTCGATTTTTTCCTGGCGAGCGATAACGAGCCTGTAATTTAAGAGGAACCGGCCTTCGGCCGGGAAATTTTTCTACCGAAAAATTTACAATTTTGTCTTGAAAGGGGGTCAAAGGGGTGTAATTACAAGCTTGATGGAAGTCTAGGAAACTCACTAAAAACCTCCCCTTGCCTTGCCTTTTGTGTCACTGAAATCTCCTGTATATTCTAAAATTGTTCTGGGTTGCAGTGGTAAATGGTTCCGCGACAATTCAACAACCACTCTCAACCAATGTCAAATCAAATGGGCCAGTTTATTATTTGTAGTCAGCGTTGGAGGTTTATATGACAATTAAAGGGTAAACCAATATTACTTTGAAGGTTATGAGTCCCACACCTCCCTCTAAACCTCAATAAAATCGTTTAATGATAGCCAAACAAGGCCATACATAGAAATACTCACATACTCACATATAAATACTGGTCTACAAGTGTCGAAATGAGAAATAGCAAACCCTCAAGAGAATTACTTGGTTGTTGTTTTGTGGGTTTGCAGATACATGAGCAGATGTTAAGAGGTGGGAGTGTGACTTACGATTGTACACGGAGGTTTGTTTGTCTTCGTGATCATTAAGGGGGTAGTTCTCGTTTTTTATGGACCCCCTTCTCTCTCATGTTTAGCATATTAGTGTTGAGGTTTTAAGACGTTCGTTCCGTTAGTTTGGCGATTTTGAGACCTTTCGGCTAATTTTTTGTATCAATATTAAGACCTTTCGTGTCCTTTAGATGTCAATTTTTCCTGGCGAGCTAGAGCGAGCCTCTCAATTTAGAAGGAACCGGCCTTCGGCCGGGAAATGTTTCTACCGAAAAATTTACAAATTTATCTTGAAAGGGGGTCTAGGGAGTTTTTCTAAGCTTGATGGAGGTCTAGCGAGGAAACTCAAACATAAATGAATGAATATATATATATATATATATATATATATATATATATATATATATATATACCAAAAACCAAGCACTACCCCCCTTAAAACGTGATTGTTCTTGGGGCGTCGGAGTGAGTGAGGTGTGGACGTTTATTTAAGGAGGGTTTGTTGTGAGAAGTAGATTAAGACGAGTAGTACATCTTATAGTAGAGGGGGCAACCTTTTTATGTCGCAGTAAGTAATTGAGATTTGTACGTGCTACTGAATTAAAACTGAAGTGGGCTCGAGCTGAAAGGAAAACAACGAAGCTTTATTTATTGTACTAAGGTATAAGACGCATCATTGTTAATATTATATATATTATTCATATCCGTATTGCATTAGACAATTATATTAATATTATTTGTTTGATAATGTGTGTGTTTATTCTTTGTTGCTAATATGTTCTTCTTTCTTTCCAGGTAAGTCCATTCATCTTTGCTTGTGGAAGTGAAACTATTGATTGAAGGAGTTAGGTAAGTGCGTATCCTTACTGTATATAAGTATGTCCTCTCCCTTCACACACACTTATCTTTCTTACTCTACCTTCACACACACACACACACACACACACACACACACACACACACACACACACACACACACACACACACACACACACACACACACACACACACACACACATATTTTTCCACGTTTCCCTCTTTCCCATTTTTTCTCTTTCGCCCTATGCCCCCTCCCCCTCCCTTCCACCCTTTCCTGCGACCCCCCTCCCCTCCCCCCCTCCTCCTTCCATCCTTTCCTTTGACCACCCCTCCCCCCCTCCCTCTTCCTTCCCCCTCCAGCTTCCTCCCCCCTCCACCTTCCACCTTCCTTCCCCCCTCCAGCTTCCTTCCCCCTCCACCTTCCTTCCCCCCTCCACCTTCCCTTCCCCCTCCACCTTCCTTCCCCCCTCCACCTTCCTTCCCCCCTCACCTTCCTTCCCCCTCCACCTTCCTTCCCCCTCCAGCTTCCTTCCCCCTCCACCTTTCTTCCCCCCTCCACCTTCCTTCCCCCTCCACCTTCCTTCCCCCTCCACCTTCCTTCCCCCTCCACCTTCCTTCCCCCCTCCACCTTCCTTCCCCCCTCCACCTTCCTTCCCCCCTCCATCTTCCTTCCTCCCCCTCCACCTTCCTTCCCCTCCACTTCCTTCCCCCTCCACCTTCCTTCCCCCCTCCACCTTCCTTCCCCCTCCACCTTCCTACCCCCTCCACCTTCCTCCCCCCCTCCACCTTCCCTCCCCCCTCCACCTTCCTTCCCCCTCCACCTTCCTTCCCCCTCCATCCTCCTCCCCCCCTCCACCTTCCTTCCCCCTCCATCCTCCTCCCCCCATTACCGAGGTGGGGCGAGAGATTGCTATTTATTGTGTCTTTTTCTCGCTCAGGAGGTATTTTTTTGTTATTGAGGTAAGACCCATTATGCCCGGGGATGGATGCGTTTTATGGAGGTGTTTGTGCCTGTGATGAGGGTAGTCCGGCGATCACGAGAAGGGGGGGAGAGAGTGTGTGGGGGTGTGCAGGAGGGAGTGTATGTGTGTGTGTGGGGGGGGGGGGGAGGGGGGGGTGTGAATGGAGAGAGTAAGGGGGGGGGGGTAGATGGAGAGATTGTGTGTGGGGGGTGTGGAGGAAAGACTGAATGAGAGAGCGAAGAGGGGGTTGGGTAGGGGGGAGGTGGAGAGAGTGGGGGGGGGGGGAGTGTGAATGAGAAAGATAATCAGAATATATTATATTATGCAATGTTTTTTTTAATATTACAATGATAGTTACAGTCACATTAAGATTAAAACTTATGAGAGAGAAAGTAAAACTTATGAGAGATAAATAGAGAGAGAGAGAGAGAGAGAGGGGGGGGGGGGGGGAGCGAGCGAGCACTAAAAGATAGGAGGAGAATGTGATGCATGAAAAAACACGGCCTCTGTGACATGGGGGAGTGAGGGGCAGGGCCATAGAGTGAGTAGTAGTAGTAGTAGTATTAGTATTAGTATTAGTAATGGTAGTAGTAGTAGTAGTAGTAGTAATAGTAGTCAAGTAGTAGCATGTAAAATTAGTAGAAGGATAGGGATGTGAAATAATCAAATTTAGTGACGTTCATGTTCTTAATCCTATGCATAATTGGTATTGACCTTAAGTACTACATTTGAAGATCGTTCATCTGTAAATATTACCTTATTCACTTAACGCCCATATTTGATTGTGTACTACATTTTCTTAAAACATTTCATACATTATATATTTAGAGAACAAATATTTCTATAAATTACCTTTTTATTAATATTCTCAAGACGGTACCGGTATGTATTACATATATTGACCATAAAATGATGTTTGGTAAATTATCCTATTAAAGAAATAAGCGTTAATAAGTAGTAGTAGTAGTAGTAGTAGTAGTAGTAGTAGTAGTAGTAAGCAGTAATAGCAGCGTACGTCATGATGGAAGGGTATTAAGGGCAAGGCGGTGAAGGAAAAATAGCGAAGACCAGGAAGATATGTGTTACGATGCCAGGGTGTGAGAGTGTGGACCCTAGGAAGAGGTAGTGGTGGTGGTGATGAGACGGGCTAAATCAACAGTAGTGATGACGGACAGTGAGGGAGGTGACGGGAAGATGACGGTGGTGTGATGGGTGGTGATGATGGGGGTGGTGGGGATCACGATATGGCCAAGATGGGTGTTGGTGGTGGTGTTGATGGTGATTTTGGTGGTGGTGGTGATGATAATGGTGATGGTGTTGATTATAATAGTGATGGTGGTGATGATAATGGTGATGGTGGTGGTGATAATTGTAATGAAGTTTATATGGCAGAGATAGGTGCTGTTGATAATATGATGATGGTGGTGGTGGTGATAATTATGATAATGATTGTATTAATTATGTCAAGGACGTGATGGTTATTATTGATGGTGGTGATGATTCACACACACACACACACACACACACACGTAACACACACACACACACACACACACGTAACTCACACACACACACACACACACACACACACACACACACACACACACACACACACACACACACACACACACACACACACACACACACACACACACACACACACACACACACACACACACACACACACACACACACACACGTAACACACACACACACACACACACACACATGTAACTCACACAGACCAAGCCCCTCTCTCCCATACACAAAAAACACTCATCTGTGGGTCAGTGTTTGTACGTGTGTCTATCCTTCTGTCCGTGCGCTGGGTAGATGTATTTCCGTATGAGTGTGTGTGTGTGTGTGTGTGTGAGAGAGAGAGAGAGAGAGAGAGAGAGAGAGAGAGGGGGTTGGTTGGTTGGTATGGAGAGAGAGAGAGAGAGAGAGAGTTTGAGGGGGGTGGGGGGAGATATTGATGTGTAGATTTATACCGGTATTTATTCCAGGGTGCTCGATTATTTTATTCGATACATTTACTCAGGATTGATTAGCATTTTACTAATCCTCAACTAGTTTGGATTTATTTGCAAAGATTAACAGAGATGCCCAAATCCCCAAATAATCACAATGGCAGCCGCACCTTATGTTTAGAATTTAACCCCCCAGAGCCCCCCCCCCCCCCCCAACCCCCTTTATCACACCGTTAGCATTGTGTTCCTCTCTTGTTTCTTCATTATTTTTTTCCCTGGTTGCGTACGGTGTAAAAGGCTGGCCCATACGTCATCATTTGTACGGGGAGCCGACAATTGGTTGAGGAAAGAGGCGCGGCGGGGAAAGCCTCTCATCTCATCGGGTAACACAGTCAGGGATGCTGAGGGGCCCAGAGATTGTAGACTGAGGCCGTGGGAGAGGTAGAATAAGGTAGTTCGGCAAGTTGTTATTGAAGGGAGGCTAAAGAGAAGGTCAATCAGAGCCGTGGAAAGGAAGAATGTGGTAGTCAGCCACGCATTAGTTTTTAGCAAGAAAGTTCAATACCAAGATAACATGAAGCTATGCAAAGGTGGAATAAGGCACTGGGTAAGGTGGTGGATTTGAAGGTTTGCTAAAAGTATTCGAACTGTATCACACACTTGCACTCACATACATTTATACACACCTTTTCAGCTAGAACGTCCACAAGGTGTTGGGGCTTGTAGGGATGGATAAATACAGAATCGAAGAGAGATGCATCAAAATAAGTTTAGCAAATTTATAATGACAGGAGAAATAATTGTAATAGCTTGTCTAGTTATTATTGAATGAAGGGTTGGCAAAACAGTTCAATGATTCGTGTTGGTCAAGGATGAAAGGTTGATTCCTCTGGTGGGCAAAGATATAAATAACAAACATTATAATTATGGTTTAGAAGAAAATAAATATGTTTCAGTTATATTATGATAGTAGAATAAATTGATAAAATTGTAAGAAGAAGATGTTTTTTTAGGGAAGGGCATTTAGGTTATAAGCGAAAAATGCAATAAAGAAATGCTGAAAGAAAAACAGATCTAACCGTCGGAGATAGAAGAAGGAACGATGAAAAATGGGTGGAAAATTAGTGAGAACAACTTGTGATTTATGGCAGATTTAGAAAAGAGAAAAGATAGATGAGGGCTTGAGAAATGGATGGATGGAACAAGATAAGAAACGAGTTAAGGAAGAGAAATTAGACTTAATGAACCGTAGAGCAAGAGCTAAACACGATATAAGGGGTAGATAAAAAGAAAGAGTTGAATAAATGAAGAATAAAGAGGTAAGTAAAAAATATAAAAATAAAAGGTGAACACAAGTACAGAAAATGAGTGCGAAGGAATGTTCGCGCGAAAAATGAAGTTGTTAACTGTCTTGCATTAAATGTATCAATTAATGTACTGGGTATATATTCAAGGTACCACATACAATTTAAACAGCCCTTCAAAGTCGGGTTTTTTCTTTCATCATATATTTATTTATTGTATTTATTTATAAATTTTTGCTTTGATTTAATACATAAACTGTGTAGTGTGGAGGGAGGACAGAAAATGAAGGAATGACAACAAAGGGTAGAGACGAAAAACAAAAAAGTGTAGGAATGAAGGAATGATGGGCAGCACAGCATCAACTAATGGTAGAAAGAGATGTCTGAAGATTATTGAGGCTAGCAGATCCCGAGAGGAAATACACTGGTCTAATCAAACCATCAGTTTTAACCCCTGCGGCAACACAGACGAGAACCACGTAATACACACGCGCGCGCACACACACACACACACACACACACACACACACACACACACACACACCCACATACACATACACACACGCGCACACACACACACACACACACACACACATACACACACACACACACACACACACACACACACACACACACACACACACACACACACACACACACACACATACATACATACACACACATAGCCGCAGTAATGTTTTGAAGTTATGTTCTGTATACCTTTGTATGTATTTTTCTCGACTGCTTATTAACTTTTATCTCACGTTTCTTTTTTAATTTCTTCTTCTCTGTCCCTGGAAATTTGTTTGTTTTCTGTCTATATCCTGTTCTCTCTGTAATATGTGTGTTTTTTATATATACCTGGACATTATTTTGTTTGCTTGTCTAAATGCCGCTTTTGTATGTGTCTACCCGTCTATCTGTCTGCCTGTATGTCTGTCTATCCATGTACTATATATGCCTACCGGTACGTGTCTATGCATCAAGAAATGCATCTATCAATCATTAGAGCATCAGACTGGGGAAGGGTAAAGGGTTGGGTGAGGTCTGTGGTGTGGATTTGAAGGATCTTGATGGACAGGGCCAAGTA
>CM064495.1:44138457-44270957 GCA_032716605.1 Paralithodes platypus
GATGGGTGATTGCCACAATTACCTGCGGTCGCCCGGGATGGATGGGACGACCGGTGATGTGATTTGCTGTGGTGGAGTTGACGAATGGGATTGATGTGGTTTGGGAGGGGCCTGGGTGTGTATTGTGACTTGTAGGGAAGTGCTGAAAGATTCTTGGGTGGATATAGTATGGGAGGGGTTTGTTGTTGTTGTAGTGGGTGATGTGATTTGCTGTGGCGGAGTTGACGGATGGGATTAATGTGGTTTGGGAGGAGCGGGCCTTGATGTGTGTTGTGACTTGTAGGGAAGTGTGGAAAGATGCTTGGATGGATGTAGTTTTGAACGGGTTTGTGTGTGTTGTTGTAGTGGGTGATGTGATAAGCTTTGGTGGGATTGTTGTGGTTTGGGAGGTGCCTGGGTGTGTGTTGTGACTTATAGGTATTGTAGGGAAGTGTGGAAAGATGCTTGGATGGATGTAGTTTTGAACGGGTTTGTGTGTGTTGTTGTTGTAGTGGGTGATGTGATTTGCTGTGGTGGGATTGTTGTGGTTTGGGAGGGGCCTGGGTGTGTGTTGTGACTTGTAGGTATTGTAGGGAAGATGCTTGGGTGGATGTAGTTTTGAACGGGTTTGTGTGTGTTGTTGTTGTAGTGGGTGATGTGATTTGCTGTGGTGGGATTGTTGTGGTTTGTGTTGGGTGTGTGTTGTGACTTGTAGGTGTTGTATGGAATGATGCTAGGATCGTTGTAGTTTTGAAGGGGCTTGTGTGTGTTGTGGGTGATGTGATTTGCTGTGGTGGAGCTGACGGATGTGATTGTTGTGGTTTGGAATGGGCCTGGGTGTGTGCTGTGACTTGTAGGTGTTATAGGAAAGTGTAGAAATATGCTTGTATGGATATTGTTTGGAAGATATACAGTATGTACATGTACTCAGACAGTTGTAGGGAGTGGTGGGATATGCTGTGGAGAAGTTAACGGAATCGGTTGGACGTGTTTGGGACGGGCATCTGTAGGTGTTTTGGTGATTGTTGATTTGGTTGGTGTTGGTAGATGTTACATGTGGTGTGGAGGAATTTCGTGCGACAAATTGTAGGAATAAGTGTTAATTAATGTAGATGTCTGTAAGATGAGATGTTCATTGGTTAGATATTGGTTTATGTAGATGAATGGAAGAACAAATATTGTAGGTTTGTGAAGGTATTGCAAGGATAGAGAATGCAACATGTTGACGGTTTTGAAATGGATTGATATGGAAGCCTGAACGGAAGAGGTTGGTTGGTGCGACTTGATGTATCTTCTCGCTTTGATAGGACTGACATGACTTGATGTAGTTTTCACGGGTACATTGGATTGATGTTTCACGGCTAGATAAGATTGATGCACCTTAAGGGAGACCACCTCACCTGTTTTCTCTTTCTCTCCCTCTCTCTTTGGCTTGTATCCATTCGGCCCCATTCAGCCTACTGTTTTAAGACTTTTACGCCCATCCCGGTGTCAATATTTTCCTGGCGAGCGGTAGCGAGCCAACATATATATATTTATTTTCGTTTTGACAGCAAGCTAAATGTGTACATTTTTCCTCCGGCGAAGCCGGATATCTCCATACAATGCTGGCTCGCTATCGCTCGCCAGGAAGAAATCGACACCTGGATGGGTATAAACGTCTTAAAACAGTTGGCTGAATGGGGCCGAATGAATACAAGCCAAAGAGAGAGGGAGAGAAAGAGAAAACAAGCGAGGTGAGCCCCCTTAATGCTGCTTTCGGGATGGATGGGGGTAATTGAAAGATGATGGAAATATACATGTACGAGTTTATTGAAAATTATGTTTACAATGACAGTCCGCAATTGTTGTTAGTGATACGTGGCTGGTGTTTACAATGACAGTCCGCAATTGTTCTTAGTGATACGTGGCTGATGTTTACAATGACAGTCCGCAATTGTTGTTAGTGATACGTGGCTGGTGTTTACAATGACAGTCCGCAATTGTTGTTAGTGATACGTGGCTGATGTTTACAATGACAGTCCGCAATTGTTGTAGTGATACGTGGCTGGTGTTTACAATGACAGTCCGCAATTGTTGTTAGTGATACGTGGCTGATGTTTACAATGACAGTCCGCAATTGTTGTTAGTGATTCGTGGCTGGTGTTTACAATGACAGTCCGCAATTGTTGTTAGTGATACGTGGCTGGTGTTTACAATGACAGTCCGCAATTGTTGTTAGTGATACGTGGCTAATGTTTACAATGACAGTCCGCAATTGTTGTTAGTGATACGTGGCTGGTGTTTACAATGACAGTCCGCAATTGTTGTTAGTGATACGTGGCTGGTGTTTACAATGACAGTCCGCAATTGTTGTTAGTGATACGTGGCTGGTGTTTACAATGACAGTCCGCAATTGTTGTAGTGATACGTGGCTAATGTTTACAATGACAGTCCGCAATTGTTGTTAGTGATACGTGGCTGGTGTTTAGAAATACAGTTGAATTACATGATGATGACGATAAGGTGGAGGGTATAGTGATGATGGTAGTGTGGGTGGAGATGATGATGATAGTGTGGGTGTTGATGACGATTGTGATGATGATAGTGTTGATGATTTTGGTGGTGGGGAAAATATTGTTGATGTTGATGTTGATAGTGATGATATTGATGTTGATAGTGATGATGTTGATGATGTTGATAGTGATGATGATGATGGTGATGTTGATAGTGATGATGTTGATAGTGATGATGATGATGGTGATGTTGATAGTGATGATGTTGATGATGATGATGTTGATAGTGATAGTGATGATGTTGATGTTGATAGTGATGATGTTGATGATGATGGGTGTTTTAGGGCGCGGCGTGAGTCCCGACCGACCTGGCATGCCGGCCCCCCGTTCTTCATCCCCCACCCTGTATTATGACCAATTACAGTCCAAATGGATCTGACATCATCAAAAGGGACGTGTGGTGGTCAGTCGGCCTCTCTCTCACTCACTCACTCGCTCATTCACTCTCTCTCTCTCTCTCTCTCTCTCTTATTCTTCTCTCTCTCTCTCTCTCTCTCTCTCTCTCTCTCTCTCTCTCTCTCTCTCTCTCTCTCTCCCACTTTTTCTTACTCCTAGGGTTGCCATCTCTACTAGGGTTAAGTCCTGGCCATCTCGCTTGGATCGTAAGATCTGTGTGACCTGTATACTTATGTAAATGTATGTTTACCCGTCTGCCTCTCACTCCCTCATACACACACACTCTCTCTCTCTCTCTCTCTCTCTCTCTCTCTCTCTCTCTCTCTCTCTCTCTCTCTCTCTCTCTCAGACAAGTAAAATCGAGTTTGTAAAATTAGACACTGAATTAGATTAAAAGGTAAAGTAGAGCGTCGGGGTATCCATCATACTTTGAAGAACACGTTATTAATGGACCGGTGTATGAGATCTGGAGCTTAACCACTTCTTTCTCACACACACACACACACACACACACACACACACACACACACACACACACACACACACACACACACACACACACACACACACACACACACATACACACACACACACTCACACACACACACACTTACACACACACACTTACACACTTACACACACACACTTACACACACACACACTTACACACACACACATACACATACACACACCAACACAACACAACACAACACAACACACACACACGCATCACACACAGAGAGAGAGAGAGAGATAGAGATAATATTGATACAAAAAATTACTTACTTTTTTCAAGTGTTAGAAAACAAAATACGAATAAATACAGATACATAAATAGAGAAGAAGAAATAGATATTGAGAGAGAGAGAGAGAGAGCAGATCTCAGCGTGTCTACCCCAGCTATTAATCAGGGCTCATAAAGCAGGGGTAATGATGGCACTTCAGAATGGCCAAACTGCGGTCATGCAAAGCTCGCCCGGGGTCTCTGTTTGGCCATCTCCCCCCTACCCTCCCTTCCTTACCACTAACCCCCCCCCCGTGGACAACCTACTTAGCGACCATTAGACCACACCACTAGTTTATTTAGCGAGTGGTGTTAACGCCTTGAGGATTATGGTGCGTTTTGAGCGTTTGTTCTGATTATTTTGAGACAATATTTTCAGATTATGAAGGGTTTATGGGATTCAGAGGGTTAATTGACATATTATTTACCATGGTCATTCCCACAGATCCTTTCTTTAAGCAGTATATAATCGTCTAATGGTAGCCAGAATATACTGTCAAAACACGTCATGATCCTCAAGGCGTTAAGATTATTGGGTTTTCGCCACACCGTATTAAGTTCTTTGTTAAGGGGTGTTAAGTTTATTAGTATCATTTGCTTGGTATCGTCCCCCATTACATGTTTGCTTCTACTCTAGAACTCCCTTACTTAGCGCCCATTAGACAACGCCAGTTTAGTTTGAGAATGGTGCTTTAATTTATTGTACCCCATTTTCTTAGTATTGTCCTAAATACCTTTCCCTCTCCCCCGAACAACCTACTTAACTTTCATTAAATCATACCAATTTATCTTGCAAGGGGTGATAGAAAAGTGTGGATTACGCAACACAACAGTTTACTTTTCAGGGGAGTCAAGGGATTGGTTTATTATGTTGTTATTATTCTACCGCAAATAAAATACGTAAAATCACATCAGTTTAGTTTGTGAGGGGGTAAACTTATTGTGATTAATTTTATTTGTTTCCTTTCTAAAGACACACACCACATTGCTGTTTTGTTTGTAACTGGTGTTAAGTCATTGTGTACTGTATCATTTTGTTTTTATCCTTCGCCCAAAACAAAAATAAAAATAAAACAAAATAAGAGGACATTTGGGGAATGGGCCTGAGTGAATACAAACATACATACAGACAGGTTTGTTTTAGTGGTGTCAAGTTATGTGTCCATCGTGTTGTTCGTATTATCGTACACCGGAGTTTAGTTTGTAAGTGGTGTTAAGATAATTGTGTATGTTTTTGTCAGTATCCTCCCTCAGACACGCTACACTGCAATCTAGTTTTTTGAGAAAGTGTGAAGTTAATTATATATCACTTGGTTAATGTCCTCCAAGTAACGTAGTGGCGTGTTTACATAGGTGTATTATTTTGTGTTAAATATGGTTTTAGTATTTTTGAAAGCCCCTATCTTGTAATATATAAAGAATTATCGTTATTTTAAGTATTGTAAAAAAAAATAGTATCATTAAGTATTCACGGCGGCTCCACGAACACGATTAATTGACGTTGTTCGACGGTGTGTGTGTGTGTGTGGGGGGAGGGGGGGGGGGGTTGATTAGTATGTACCTCGGGTCTTTATCACACTGGCACGTCCAGTCCCGTCAGGCTCAGTTGCTGCTCATTACGTGATCAAGTGTTTACCCAACTTCCGTTTTCTGTTCGTGATAGCGTCTATTCTTCCTACTTGGTTTTCCCCTCATTCTCCTTCCTTACTTTCCTTTTCAGATTCCTCATATGTGTCTCTCGTTTCCTACTTCCTTCCTCTCTACTTTATTCTTATTCACCTGTTCTCACTTTACTCGCTCTTTTTCTCCCTCCGCTTCCTTTCGTTCCGTTCCCTTTTGTTTGTATCTGCCTCTCTCCCACTTTCCTTTTCAGATTCCTCATATTGTTCTCTCTTTTCCTACTTCCTTCCTCTCTACTTTCTTCTTACTCACCTGTTCTCACTTTACTCGCTCTTTTTCTCCCTCCAATTCCTTTTCTTTCGTTCCCATTTGTTTTTATCTACCTCTCTCTCTCTCTGTGTCTACTCTTCACCGTTCTCCTCCTCTTCCTTCCTCCACCCTGCCAGATGTTCCGAACCCTGTGACATTCTTCTTGTCAAGCGATACGGCATTGACGAGCCCTGTGTATAGGTTCGCCTGCAGGAAATGTCACGATCCAGAAGTCTTGTCAGTTCTCAAAAGTCTTGGAAATGTCAGGGTCACAGATGATATTTGAGCCGAGCGTTGCCACAGCTGATGTCATTGACTTCTCTCTTTCTCTCCATCTGTGTGTATTGATTGAGGTGTAAGCGGGGAATGTTTTCAGGATCTTGCATATACACATACACGAGACACGCATTTTGTCTGCCATGTCTGTTGCCTCATGTTCTGTTGATGTCATTAACCTCAAAACCCCAGAGGGACGGATTCAGATCATGTGTTCACTCATAGGAGTTTATTTTTCTTTCTGCTTTTGTTTCCTACATATCTCAAACATTACAGATGGTTTTAGGGAATAGTTGATATCTGGTTTCTCGAGGTACACTCGTCAAGTTGATTCAATATTAGTTCAAATTTTATGCTCCCCCTCCACCACCGTCACGTTTCCTGTAGCCTCTAAAGTTAGTGTAATTTTAGATGAATTGTTAAATTTACTTAAGTTACATTGTTACTTTATCGTAAGACTGTATGGGACATCGCTCTGACGGAGATGTGTACGGAAGTGTGTATGGTTTATAGCGTGTCAATAATTCTATGTATACTGAATAGAAATAAACATAACAAGGTTTTGGTCATTTTTCATCACCAGTGTAGGCATTAGAGACGTAATTCCCCGCTTGCAACTTTCGCCTCATTTGCCATTGACAGTCATTAGAATTCTGCGGGTAAATCCAGTCCGGTCGTGGGCAAGTGGAATATCTGTCAGTTTCCCTCAGCCTCCAGTCTGGTCGGGAGGTTTATGAGGAGAGACTGACAGCAGGTAGTTTTTGTGCCATACAGTCCGTGTCAGCCCCGCTCAGTAATTCGATGCTGAGTGTGTGGCTGGACGGGTTTGGCTCAAGTAGAGAGGCTATACAACGGACAGCTTTTCACCGTGACGCCATTTTGGGACTTTGACGTGTAGCGTGAAGGTTGATGTACAAACGTTTTTATACCGATAACCCTCCCAAAATGACCGCTATAGTTAATATTATCAGTAGAGTCAGTTTATTATAATTACTTGGGAATATTAGCATACGTGGTATTCAGTGTTGATAGTGTTTTTATAATTCGTAATGCAGTCTGCCTTCAGCTGTTGTTAAAACTCTGTTCACTAAATGTTCCTCAAGGCGAGGAAGCATAAAAGTCTGGGGGTACATACCTAGTTGACCCATCCATCCTCCTGCCTTTTATTATCCTGATTGTTGTCCAGATTGATGTTCTCATTAATTTGTCCATAGGCTTGGCTGATCACGGTTTACAGGATTTTTTATCCGAGGCAAGTGGACATCAAGGAACATAATTAACATGGGTTAGATTTATATCCACACTGTTTTCTTATCTCTATCCTTGGCGAGAGGGTGTGCCGAAGTCCAGGACAATATTTACGATCAACACATACAATCAATACCTCTGGAATATTGTAAATACAGTAGTGAACGCTGTACAGGTGTTTGGTCTAGGAGTGTATTCAAATGCTTATTTCTAGAAGTGCTTGCCTTCCTTTGTTTTGTTCACCTGTATCCTGTTTCTCATGCTTCCCCTCTTGCTCACTGTTTAATCCTCCTCTTCCTCACCATTCATCTTCTCTTCCCAAGTCTCCTCATCTATCTTTTTCTTCTTTTTCCTGCTTGGTTCTTTCTTTTCCTTTTCTTCTTCCTCCTTCTCCTCCTGTGTGCACTACCCCCTGCTGGCCCTTCTTACCTTGCCAGTCTCCCTTTGATCCTGAACAACAACTCATCCTTCACAGGTTGTTTGGCCTTGTGCTTACTACCTGGAATTTGTCGATGTAGTTAGTCATTAGTTGGCTTCGCATAATTTACTGTTTTACATCAATATCTCAAACTTTTTAATGAGGGATAATTGTACCCAAAGTGTCAAACCAAAGCCAAGTTCATTATTTATATTCTTTATTATTGTTTATGCATAGGTAAGATCATGGTTTATAGTTCAAATTATGTTCTTGGAAGTTATAAAATGGACAAAACGATGCTATTTCATGTTAATTGTCTTGTATTCCTTCTTATATTAATTAAAATCTTTAAAGAAAATTGTTCCGGTTTGACACCCTGATTGTACCTGCTTAGTTACAATATTCTACCACACTTCTATTTGTTCATGCCTAATTCACTCCTATGTTTATGTTTACAGTAATGGCAGCTTTCCTCCATAGCCTGACACTTATTAGTATTCTTTGTTGTTCCTAACCCGGCGAGAAATTTCATTTCTTCATGGCTGATGTTCTGACATTCAATTTCAGAATAAGAAACTACTGCATCTCTGTTTGCATAAACAACAGTATATGTCATGAATATGTTGTCACAGCTCGGCACCCAAGTTGGGGACATAACAATTTCTCGCCATGTTTAGATAAATATACGATAGTTCTCTGCCACATCGTACTGCCCAAACTGCCACATTCGTCTGGCCTCCCGTCAGCCGTTCCTACTACAAATAGTGTGCTACATCCTGCCTCCGCCTCTGCCAAGATACATTTCACTGGCATGCCCCTTGAACTGTCATGGCACGTCGCTCTTGTCATACTCCTCTATCGCACCTCTTTCAACTGTCAGGAGGGCTTCCCAGGGCTAGATCTTTCTCTGTTGCTTCGTTGTGACGCATACTTTTGTTCAAGTTTAAAAAAAAAAAAAAAAGCATTATATAATTATTGTGATCCCATATAATTTCTACGCCCACTGTATTATATATTACTGTATTATTTAATGACTTACGATTTATTCCAACGGCTCCTGAGTCATGACACATCTGCATAACTCCCTACAACTGCCCACAACTCCAGGCAGTTGAGTCTCTCTGCTTATCCTGGCACAGATGTCACGCCACGCGACTCTAATCACAAATCTTCGTAGTAAGCCCAACCCAACTGTCACATCTCTGCCACATATGTCATACCACACCCAACAGTCCCCACATATCCGGTCACCCCCACCTCAATCCCCTCTCCCCCTTCTGCAGCGCCACCTTCCGAAGCTCATCCCCCACCCCCATCCCCTCCTCTCCCCTGCCCAAGGTGGTGGCAGGGGATGGGGGGAATAGCAGTCATCTGTAGGTAGAATTATGCAAATAGATTATTAAAGTAGTTGACATATTGCTACCTTTGCTTTGTGATCTATCTTCGGTATTTAAGTCATGGATATGTGTGGAATGTGAGTGTTAATAGTCTGTCTCTTTTCTTAATAATAAGTGCAACAATTAAAGACCATGGAAGACATATAAAGGTTTACGATATGAACACTAACGAAAATAATGTTTCGTGAAATTGTCCATTGAAGATCCCTATACGGGGGATATCCAGAAGGAATGATATAGGGGAGGAGAGAGAGAGAGAGGAAGGAGAGGGGTGAACCTGGATGAGGGGGAGGGAGAAGGAGGAGAGGGGTGAATAGAGGTGAGTGGAGGAGAGGAGAGAGCGGTGGACTTGGGTGAGGGGAGGGAGGGAGAGAGAGGGAGGAGAGGAGTGGATAGAAGGGGGAGAGAGAGAGGAGGAGAGGGTATGGATAGAGGTGAGAGGGAGGAGAGGAGGAAAGGGGAGGTGAGTGGGTTGAGGGGAGGGAGAGAGAGGGGTGGATAGGGAGAGAGGGGTGGATAGAGGGTAGAGGGGAGGAGGGTGCCTGACAGTGATGGACCAGCGCGGATCGGCTGCTCGGGGACCAATACCTGTCACTCATAATTCAACCACGTGCTGCCACCATCGACCCTCCCTCCTCGCACCCACCCAACACTACTACGACTACGACTGCTACTTTTTTTTACTACTACTACTACTGGTATTACGACTACTTTTTTCATCACTACTACGACTTACTTCATCACTTCCGCCACTATTTCTACCTGAACCTTTACTCTACCATTATATAACTCTTGTATGATATTTATTTTATAGCCAGCTTTACTACCACCACCACCACCACCACCAACGCTACTTCATCAATACAATTCCATTTTTACTCCTAGCTATACTCTTGCCATTCTTACGGTACATCGTATAACATTCGTATAACATTGTATAACATTCGTATAACATCGTATAACATTCGTATATGTATTTATATATTAGTTATGTTCGGGACTACCTCACTACCAGCCAAGACCACCCACATTACCACGCTTATTGGTTTTGACTTCACACACTAACGCTACGTGTGTGTGTGTGTGTGTGTGTGTGTGTTTTAATGACGGCTATTTATACCTAACTTTCATAGTACCGGTATATATTTCGTTGGAATTTACATTTTGACTCACCAGATTGTTGCTATATTCATCGATACACTACCATCATCATCTACATTACTGCTAATTAATTTTAGAATTATATCACCAGTGAATGTTGGCGTAGCTAGTCCCACAGGCTTTATAATAGTGTCACACACACACACACACACACACACACACACACACACACACTCTCTCTCTCTCTCTCTCTCTCTCTCTCTCTCTCTCTCTCTCTCTCTCTCTCTCTCTCTCTCTCTCTCTCTCTCTCTCTCTCTCTCTCTCTCTTTATAGTTTTAACGTTATAGACTGCATCACCGTTGATTCATTTAAACTCCGCCTAGACAAATATCTCGCTTCAAACCCGCGACTGACTGCGTTTGTAAATGAATAACTTTATTTTATCCCCCCCTCAGTTACTAACCCATCTGTCCCCTACTAACTTCCTAATCCTGCCACGGACATTAGTTCCAGGGCAGTAATTCCCTTTCCACTGTTCCCTTACCCACTCTAAACCACTGTTTGGACACTTGATCCTCAGTGTTTTGGAGGACAAGCAACCTAGAAGGGTCACTAGATTGTTGTTGCTTGATTTCCTTTGTACTCCTTTGTACTCCTTTGTACTCTCTCTCTCACCAGTCCATGTAATATTAAGTTACATAAGCTTATCATATAGTGCCCTATAAATGACACTGTTTGCTGAAAGTAACTGTTTAGTGCCTGTATTTCACTGTAGATGTTTACTATTGTTCGTATTGTCACTGATACATATTGTCACTGATACATATTGTCACTGATACATATTTACTGATAATGTATCGCGAGTATCGAGGAATCAATACAAGACTACTTACTTTTCCAACTCACCACCTACTTCCTTCACCTCCAAGTGACCTCCAGCTTTATCACCAAGCAACAGCAATGGCAGCTACCAGGCCATGGGGAAGTTAGCCATAAATCCGGCACATTAATGTTTCAGGGTATAGACGGGGGCTGTAGATTCCAGTCCGACTTTCCGTATTGTGGGTCATGTCGATTCGTGACGTGTTTATCGCATGCTTATCATCCGTGTGTGTGTGTATGAGAGAGAGAGAGAGCGTGTGTGTGTATGTCGTTCTTTTGACAAGCTTTAGTAAAAATATGTACACTCGTTTTCCTACGAATCTTGTTATTTTTTTTATTTTTTTTTGTGAATGTAATTACTGTTATCTTGCACTTTTTACCACTGCCTTTACAAGATTTGTTCTAATTCGCCTTCGCTTTGCACACACACACGCACGCACGCACGCACACACACACACACACACACACACACACATACACACACACATACACACACACGCACGCACACACACACACACACACACACACACACACACACACACACTCATGAGGCTGCCATTCGTTAATAAACCGTTTATTATTATTATTATTACCCACCCACCAACCCACCCACCCACCCACCCACACACACACACACACACGCACACACACACACACACACACACACACACACACACACACACACACACACACACACACACACACGGGGAAAAAAAACCCCACACCAAACTCTCTCCGACACCTTCCATTATTGACAGAGCTGCTTCTAATGAGTTGATAACAAGCAACTTTTACGACCCGACCGACACGCCACCATCATCATCATCACCAACACTCCCTTCCGGACCCTCACCACCAACACCAGTTTCCCCACCATTATGATAACCAACGTATTTATGTGGCCAATCAGTACCACCACTTTCACCATCATTATCATCACCAACACACCTTTCTGAACTCTCACCACCACCATTATCATCACCAACACAATTTTCTGGCATATCATCACCACTACTATCATCACCCTTATCACCACCATTATTGTCACTACCAGCACACCCTTTTTACTGTCACCAGCACGATCTTTACCACCATCACCAACACACCTTTCTCGCCTGTCACCCCCACCATCACCAAAACAAAGACATCACCACTACAAGCATTATACCCACACTCCTTGCAGCTCACTATTACCGCCACCATACTCCATGCCCTTCACCACCCTCACTACCACCACCATAGCCCCCATCACCACCACCACTACAGCCCCCATCACCACCACCACCACCACCACCACCACCACCACCACCACCACCACACCTTTGTCGGCCGTCACCTGCTGTATGGAGAGAGATATATATTTACATATAGTTACATAGATACACTGCCCACACAGCCCTTACGATCCCAGCGAGGTGGTCAGGACTTAATTCTAGTAGAGATAGCTAACCCGAGAGTAAGGGACACTGGAAGGAAACGATAGCAAATAATAAGAAGATATGAGGATTGTAGATAAATATATAGAGTATATGTGAGAGAGACGAGAGAGCGAGCGAGAGCGAGCTAACCACTTTAGTATATTGTGACGCTAACTGTATTCAGCTCATCAATGTGTCATCTGTTTTCGTTTATTTGGTGCCGGTCAGACTGTTTACTATGACGTGTTGTATAGCCAAATTTTCTCTGTAAGATAAGCTATTCAATGCCCTTGAACGTAAACGGTGTATAATTTTCACTGTGGTACCTTAACACAGATAGTGAGAGTAGCTATATGTGACAGCGATATTGCATTCCGTTATTGTATAAGGTATTTATAAAACAATTTACATTTCGAAATTTCAAATTTGTCGTATTTTAATGATAAAGTTTTTTTCTTCACAATCTAAGAAGTATTGCATAGGGTGATTACGTATATGCTGTATAAACAAGTATATACAAACACATACTTGTACAGACGTTATGAAGTTTGCATCGTATTAGTTTTGCAATTCCAAAGTACCGGTCCTGTATTTGTATAGTAAAAGTTTCGTATAATTTCATGTTTTGTAAATTCGTTACATTGAAATACCATATTATCACTGTAGCAGAATAATCCGTTAGTATTTCAAATAAATACAGTAATACCCTTACTAACTGCAGCGGAAGTTCAGGGGGTAGATGAAATACTGTTTATAACGAGTAAGGGAAGGGTTATCGCTCACTTCGCCCACTTGGCAATTTGTTCACAGGTTTATTTTGACCCTAGTTTTGAAGTCGCTAAATTCAAGGTTCAGTTTGGTTGGGTTAGATTTGAATAGGTTAGGCTATGGTTAGGTTAAGTAATTTCTATGGTTAATTCAGTTGCAGTTTCTGTATGTTTGTTGAGGTTGTATTAGGTTATTTTTTTGGTTAGGATTTACGTTAAATTATAACTAAGTTAGATTATAATTAGATTTGGATCTTTTATAATTAGGTTAGTTTAGAATAGGCTGGGCTAGGGTTAGGCAAGTGGTAACGAATCTACTTGGGAAGAGGCGTAAATAGTTTAAGGGCGAAGTGACCGCAAGCCGGGTGGGGTGGGGGTATCCTAAGCCGCGACTGAAAAACGGCGAAGCTTTCCGAAATGCATATTGATTTCGATCCCCTTTTTGCGGACATTAATTTGGAATTTATGTTGACAGTCCCCTCTACTTTTATACTAGGCCCGGCCCAATTACCAGCTGACCGGAGCTTGGCCCGATGAATATTTGAGTAATGGACAGGTGGGGGGTGGGAGGGGCTGATCTTTACCTGTCGGGGGAGGGGGGAGGGTTACGTGAGGGGAAGGGGGCTTACTTGAGGGGTGTAGGGGGAAGGGGGGTTGCGGTTATAGGGGGGTGGGGGGTGGTAGCGGTGGCACGGGTCACTGACGTAACATTCCATACTCTTTATTAAAAAGTAAGTCCACGAGGGCGATTTTGTGTTTGTGGATCCCACCCTCAATGCTTTCGCTTGCGCTCTCTCTCTCTCTCTCTCTCTCTCTCTCTCTCTCTCTCTCTCTCTCTCTCTCTCTCTCTCTCTCTCTCTCTCTCTCTCTCTCTATCCTCTCTCTCTCTCTCTCTCTCTCTCTCTCTCTCTCTCTCTCTCTCTCTCTCTCTCTCTCTCTCTCTCTCTCTCTCTCTCTCTCTCTCTCTCTCTCTTTCTCTTTCTCTCTCTTTCTCTCTCTCTCTCTCTCTCTCTCTCTCTCTCTCTCTCTCTCTCTCTCTCTCGGTGACGGAGCTTGCGTAAGGATGATAGACTCGCGTGACAGGTGGGGGCGTGTGTTTATGTGTAATGTGAGTGGAAGTTTTTGTTTGGGGGGCCGTCATGTTCAATATTCCATGGCCTTTGTGGAACGATGGGCGAGGTGTGTGTGTGTGAGAGAGAGAGAGAGAGGTACAAAGGAGTACAAAGGAAATCCAGCAACAACAGATCTAGTGACCCTTCTAGGTTGCTTGTCCTCCAAAACACTGAGGATCAAGTGTCCAAACAGTGGTTTAGAGTGGGTAAGGGAACATTGGAAAGGGAATTATTGCCCTGGAACTAATGTCCGTGGCAGGATTAGGAAGTTAGTAGAGGACAGATGGGTTAGTAACTGAGGGGGGTATAAAATAAAGTTATTCATTTACAAACGCAGTCAGTCGCGGGTTTGATGAGAGATATTTGTCTAGGCGGAGTTTAAATGAATCAACGGTGATGCAGTCTATAACGTTTCGGGGAAGCCCATTCCACAAGTTGACAACTCGATTGAAGAAGAAATTCTTAGATTCGTGCGAGTTAAAAGATTTACCAATAATTTTTCAACCGTTTCCCCGCGTGTAATTAGATTGGTCGATAGTGAAGTACTTACTACAGTTCATATTGTCGATGCCTTTGATGATTTTGAACACTTGAATTAAGTTACCTCTTAATCTGCGCTGGGTTAAAGGAAATAGATTTAATTCTCTAAGACGCTCTTCGTATGGTTTGTTCTTTAGGCTAGGTATAATTTTGTAACTCTACGTTGAACTCGTTCTAGCTTGTTTATATCTTTTTGGTAATAAGGGCACCAGGATTGAATGCAGTATTCCAGAAGAGGGCGGACTAAGGAATTGTAAAGGGTTAGGATAACTTCTTTGGATTTATGCTCAAATGACCTGCCTATAAAGCCAATTATTTTGTTTGCCTTCTTAACAACTTTTGAACATTGTTGACTCGGTTTTAGGTTACTCGATATTGTTACTCCCAGATCGGTTTCTCTGTTTACATTCTTAAGCTGAGTGCCATTCATCGAATAGTTTGCTTTCTTATTTAGGTATCCGACATGTAGTACTTTAGGGGAGAGCATAGGGCGAATCTAAATGTGAGGCTGGATGGGGAAATATTGGAACATGTAGAGTGTTTTAAATATCTAGGAGGAACGATAAGCAGGAGTGGAGGTATGGAAGTGGAGGTAAAACAGAGAGTGTGTGAAGGAAGGAAGGTTTTCGGAGCAATGGGAAGTATGTGGAAGACGAGAAATCTCGGAGTGAAAGTAAAAAGTGCACTGTATCAAGGAATTGTTGTGCGAACAGTGATGTATGGGGCTTGAGACATGGGCTCTGAAGAAAAAGGAGAAAAGAGGGCTGGATGTGATGGAGATGAGCTGCTTGAGGAGTATGTGTGGAGTTACTCGTAGAGACAGATTGAGGAATGAAGAGATACGTAGGAGAGTGGGGCAGCAGGAACATTTGTCAGCCAGAGTGGACAGAAGGGTGCTGAGCTGGTATGGTCATGTTGAACGAATGGGAGATGAAAGGCTTACAAAGAGAATATGTGAGTCAGGTACAAGGGGAGATAGAAGGGCAGGAAGACCCCATTGAGATGGAGAGACTGTGTAAGAAAGGCTTTGGATGATAGAGGAATGACTATAGATCAGGCAGGGGAAGTGGTGGTGGACAGGAGTGAATGGAGAATGCTTGTGAATAGTTGAGTGAACACGTGGTCATTTGGAGTAAGGGGTCGGGCGCAAGTTGGACTAGATAATAGTCCATCAGGCGCCTGGCCCGGGGAGACGATTAATATGAAGGGTGCGCCTGGAAGTGTGGTGGGAGGGCTTGTCGCTTTGGCTCCGCTGCTTGTCTGCCTGCCGAGATCGGACCTCTCCGGGTGGTCGGGGGCCGGGGGAGTGCTGGAGCGACCTTGGTGACCCTGGTCTCTGGGTCTTCTCCTGGGTGACCTGGATGTGTGTGAGTTTGTGCTTTTTATCTGTGTTTATTTGTTTTTATGTTGTTTTTGTGTTTTCCCTGTTCTTGCTCTGTCTTGAGTCGGCTACCCCCAAAATGGGGATTGGGCCTGAGCATATAGATAGATAGATAGAATAGTACTTTACATTTATCCGCATTGAAACTCATTTGCCAAATTTGGGCCCAACATGACAATTTATCTAGATTGTGTTGCATATCGTCAACTTGTTCTTTTGAGAGTACGCTATTTGCAATTTTTGTATCGTCAGCAAATTTTGAGATTGTACAGGTGAGACCCTCATCTATGTCGTTGATGTAAATTAGAAAGAGAATTGGTCCTAGTACCGATCCCTGGGGTACCCCGCTACTTACATTGGTCCATTTAGATGCCTTACCGTTTATGACTACCCTTTGCTTTCTGTTGCTGAGCCAATTTTCTATCCATTTCAACACACCGTCTTGTATTCCATGCGCTTTTAGTTTTAGCAGTAAACGTTTGTGGGGAACTTTGTCAAAGGCCTTTTGAAAATCAAGGTATATAATATCTACAGCTTTACTCTCATCGTAGAGGTTGAGGATATCGTGGAAGAAGTCTAAGAGGTTTGTTAAACAGGAACGTTTTTTTACGAAAGCCGTGTTGAGTATCTTTAATTATGTTATTTTCCTCTAAGTGATTTACGAGTCTGTCTCGTATGACCGTTTCTAGCATTTTACATACAACTGAGGTTAAGCTAATTGGACGATAGTTACTGGGTAGGGATTTGCTGCCTTTTTTGAATATCTGTGTTACGTTGGCTAGCTTCCACTGATCAGGCATACTTCCAGACTGCAAGGATTTATTGAATAGTAATGTCAGTGGTTTGGAGAGCTCATCCTTAGCTTCCTTTAGAACTCTAGGCGAGATTGTATCAGGTTCTATTTACCTTGAGTTTATCTAAACAATTCAATACTTCTCTCTCTGAGGTGTATACGATTAGAGAGGGGATAAAAACTATGATTTATATAATATAATAAAAACAAAATATTGGAATAATTAGACTATTGCATACATAAACGATTATATATTTTTGTAAATGGTTGTCAAATGGTAGGTAGAAAACAAAAATAATGTTCAGATAGGGTTGATATACGAATGGGAGAGATGACGAATCGTGTATCAGCTTATAATAGGAATGTAAGGAATTTGAGCCGGATACGGATTTGAGGATTATGTGTGAAGGGGTATCATTGTGTGTCGATTTGTGAGTGTGTGTGAATGTATTAGGGTGAGTGACCGGCGAGTGTCAGCGTCTTTATGAGTGGGTATCGTTGTGGGTGGGTGTGGGGGGGGGGGGGGGGGGTTGCTGTGTGTGCGTATTTCCTTGTGTGCTTGTGTGTGTAGAATAATAACATATATAATAAAGTGCTCCTCCTCATATGGTGTTTATATATTCGGTAGGTTTTTCGTTTTAGTGTGGTCTTAAAGAGTGGCCAACATTGACAGCTGATTATCTGAATATTCAAATCAAAAGTATCTCCGCTTTAGCTCTAGCAAGGTTGTATTTTCAGTACCTGGTAGTTATTTTCAGGTATTTAATTGTGTATATTGTAACCGCGGTTGTTTAAGGGGAGGTATTTAGTTTGTTCCCTAGACCTCCATCAAGCTTAAAATTACACCCCCTTGAGTCCCTTTCAAGATATATTTGTACATTTTTCGGTAGAAAAATGTCCCGGCCGAAGGCCGGTTCCTCTTAAATTACAGGCTCGCTATCGCTCGCCAGGATAAAATTGACACCTGAATGGCACGAAAGGTCTTAATATGGGGTGAAAGTTCTTAAAATCCCTAAACTAATTGGGCAAACGTTTTATAATATCAAAAGCAATGGGGCTAAACATGAGGGAGAAAGGGGTCAAGAAAAAAATCCCTCAAGTGGAGATCTCCCCTTAATGTCGTTCACTCCTTGCGGTTCTCAATATTTGCTCTTTCTCTAATATAATTATGCAAATCAATTCAGTATATCTTGTAAGTATTCTGGACCTGTCACCCAAGCAGCAATAATTATCCAGCATCCGTCAGTCACCTGTTCTCTTAATTGAACCGAGTTGTCCTCATTATCTGTACCGAAGCCAGACATTATATTATGTAGGGGAGTCACCGGCTGTTTTTAATCTTTTTCTTCTTTTCTTTCTTTCGCTGGCTTGTATCCATTCGGCCCCATTCATCCAACTGTTTTAAGACGTTTATCCCCTTCCAGGTGTCGATTTCTTTCTGGCGAGCGATAGCGAGCCAGTATTGTTTGGAGAAATCCTGCTTCGCCGGAGACATTTTTCTATCGAAAAATGTACAAATTTAGATTGCTGTCAAAATAAATATATAAATACAGTATATGCTCTCTTGCTACCGCTCGCCAGGAAAATATTGACACCTGGATGGGGGTAAACGTCTTAAAACAGTAGGCTGAATGGGGCCGAATGGATACAAGCCAAAGAGAGAGGGAGAGAAAGAGAAAAAAAGCGAGGTGGGCTCCCTTAATTGACCGAGTTGTCCTCATTATCTGTACCCAGGCCCGACATTATATTCTTAATTAGGTTAGACTGGGACCCTCTCGTTCCCAGGAAGCTTACGGAAGGAGACATGACTTAATTGGGGGTCATTAGCTATTTATTGTAGGCAGGTAAATAAATAGACTTTGAATATATGACAGCTTAAGTTCTGATATTTATTATGATTTAAAATCAGAAAGTAGTATCAGTATTATGGAGATTTGCTAATTTAGTGTGAATATAATATCTAATATTATATATATATATACTGTATATATATATATATATATATATATATATATATATATAGATATATATATATATATATATATATATATATATATATATATATATATATATATATATATATATATACTGTATATATATATAGTTTTTTTTTTTTTTTCAATTTTGATACTAATGATATGATTGAATACCGAGAGGAATTACGAGAGTTTCTAAAGTGATGTGAATATATTTAAAGCATGTATAGTTATTTGTTTACCTTAGAATCAAGCCAACCTCGTATTTCAAACGTCTTCGAATCTGCACACCCTCTCTTATCATGCAAATCAACGACATTGTTTAAGGGAATTGTTGCTTAAAGTTGTTCTTAGAAATGTGGATGTCTAAAATCCCCGGGGTCTAAATTACTTGCGTGTACAGTCGCTTATAAAAATTCGGGGACCCCTTTTGTTTTTCTTTATGCAATTATGATTATCTGGATTGATTTATGGATGGAATTTGCTTTTCAATGAGCACTGGAGCAGTATATATCGTTGTGTAGTTGATGTACAGACACTTATATTCACCAATTGGTTTCCAGAGATATCCTTCCATAATTAGAAATAGGTGAGGTCCACGATTTTTTATGAGTGACTGTACCTCGGAAGACAAACAATGGAGGCAAAACGTGGCGTCTTCCTCGGGTTTTTACGGCCCGGTTTTATACACGGTTAATTAGTAGGTTCTATCAAATTAACCCGGTGACTAACAGCCGTATTACAGTTTTACGGCTGCGGTGTTGGCGTCTGGTGGGAGGAGGAGAGGAGTGCTTGGTGGTGGCGGTGGAGTGAAGGAAATGGAGAAGTGGTGGAGGGAAGGAAATGGAGAAGTGGTGGAGGGAAGGAAATGGGGGAGTGGTAGAGTTTAGGTGGTGGAGTGAAGGAAATGGGGGAGGGGTGGAACAAAGTGGTGGTGGTAGGGTGAAGGAAATGGGGAGTGGTGGAATGAAGGTAAGGGGTGGAGTAAAGGTAACTGGGGTGTGGTGGAGTAGGTGGATGGGGTACTGTGGTAGTGGTGGATTGGTGGGGTCGGAATATTGGTGGATGACTTAATTGGATTTTTTTTTTTCTAATATGTGTATAATTAGGTGAAATATACGAACATTAATGAGGACTTCGCTTGAAATCCATGCTGGACAAAATTAAATGACCATGAAAGAACACTATATAGTATATAAAGAACACTATATAGTATATAAAGAACACTATATAGTATATAAAGAACACTATATAGTATATAAAGAACACTATATAGTATATAAAGAACACTATATAGTATATAAGAACACTATATAGTATATAAAGAACACTATATAGTATATAAAGAACACTATATAGTATATAAAGAACACTATATAGTATATAAAGAACACTATATAGTATATAAAGAACACTATATAGTATATAAAGAACACTATATAGTATATAAAGAACACTATATAGTATATAAAGAACACTATATAGTATATAAAGAACACTATATAGTATATAAAGAACACTATATAGTATATAAAGAACACTATATAGTATATAAAGAACACTATATAGTATATAAAGAAACACTATATAGTATATAAAGAACACTATATAGTATATAAAGAACACTATATAGTATATAAAGAACACTATATAGTATATAAAGAACACTATATAGTATATAAAGAACTATTTACTAACCTATAATTCATAACCTCACCTTCCTTCCTACTAGTCTCCACCCACCACCACCCCAAACTCATCCCCGCCCATTTTCGTGTGTTCTGGAGAAAAGGCCTCAAAAATAGTGCAGGAAATGTCGATTAATGGGAGAGACCACACGTCAGCAGAAAAAGTGGCCCCGTATGAGAGTTCTTGACCGCCCTTGTGGTGTTGGGCAAACTTCGTCTGGTCCATCAAAGGTATATCTCGGATTTAAATGTATTGTCTCCAGCGTAAGGACGATATTTCCTTGGGCAAAAGCTGTGTTCATGGGCTCTATCGGCTTAGAGATCCTTTAGGGAACGGAGATAGAGAGAGCTTCTCATGTTGACGCCATTTCGGGGACTCAAAAGTATAGTTTATGAGCTGGTATAATAATTTATATAACCTGGAAAGGACTCCCTATCATTCTATCACTGTTGGCATCTATAGATTGCAATTGAATTATTAGGAATACAAATTAATTTAGTAGTGATAGTGGTTTAGATGACCAAGACAAGATATGACAGCAGGTGTCCAATGTGGGTTGACCAAAGGGTCTCTATAATCGGGGTGGGATGAAAGTGACGGGCTTGACGGAGGCCCCCAAGATGTAGCGTCAATAGTGGGCGTGTTGATAGACCCCGCCAAGTGGCCCCAACAACAAACCCAGGGCCCTCTCCTCAGGTCCTCATCTCTGTGTGTGGGGGGGGCGTCAGGAGGTTTGAAGTTTGTATGTGAGTTTGTGACGGACGCGAGATGCCCACCAGTCAAAATGTTAGCTCAGGACGCTGCTAAATGGCGGAGATGTTTGCGTAGCTGCAGCGTAAATACTCAAGGCATCACGAGCCACGACTCCACACTGTCCGGGCCTGCGCGCGAAAACCACACGCAAATGCCGGGAAAAACAACATTGGAAGCTGGGATGTTTTCGGAAGACTGTCAAGAGCCCCGTTGAGGGTTTGGCTCAAGTACTGTTAAGTTATTGCTAATCTCAATTTTTATCGACTCCCGTGATTTGTAAACTCGGAGCTGTGAATAATTAATTTGGTCCCCGCGTCGAGGAGGGAAAAAAACATTTATTTTTAGGAGAATGCTTTGAGCAGGGAAATGGCGATAATGAACGCGAAATTGGGAAACGGTGTAAGAAAGGAAGTCGCTAATAAGGAGACG
Organism: Paralithodes platypus; assembly: GCA_032716605.1. NCBI lineage: Eukaryota > Metazoa > Arthropoda > Malacostraca > Decapoda > Lithodidae > Paralithodes > Paralithodes platypus. Next base: position 44,160,281 of record CM064495.1, read on the forward strand.
AAAAGTATTTTGAAGAAGTAATGAAGGAGGTTGTTGTAAGAAAGAGGAATAGAAATGGAAAACTGAATATATATAATGCAGCAAGGGGAAATAAATTATGTATAAAGCCTGGGAAAAAAAATTGGCAGGTAAAATCATTCGACTGTCACCGCATAGAACGAGAAGAATAACCGGCAATGATGACAACAATGACTGCTTCCATGAAAAATTGGGCAGCGTCCTGAATGACCTCTACCACCCACACCTCTTCCTTTATCTTGCACACACACACACACACACACACACACACACACACACACACACACACACACACACACACACACACACACACACACACACACACACACACACACACACACACACCCTCAAGCACACACACACACACACACACACACACACACACACACACACACACACCACACACACACACACACACACACACACACACACACACACACACACACACACACACACACACACACACACACACACACACACACACACACACACACACACACACACACACACACACACACACACACACACACACACACACACACACACACACACACACAGTCCGTAGCCTAGTAGGTAGAGCTCTCGTCTCACACACGAGGGGTCGGGGGTTCAATCCAGTTCAGTTCCGCCCGGCCGGGCGGAGACAAATTGGGCTTGTCTCCTTTCATGTGTTAGCCTCAGTTCACCTAGCTGTAAATAGGTACCTGGAATAAGTGGACGACGTTGTGACGTCCCATCTGGGGTTGGCAAAAATGGTACAAGGCGAGATGGGTATCATAATTATGGTTCACCTAAGCTGATGGCTACCTAAGCCTTAGGGCGTGACGGTACCGTCTATAGTGAGAATGGCACCATACAGAACCACCCTAAGCCTTCGTTTCCAATGTCGCCAATTGGCTAAAATACAGACTACACACACATCCACAGCCATTCCAACAGTACATAAAACACTTAACATGCATTTCACGCAATACATTCCCAGTTAAGGAGGCGCGATAATAATGAGCTTAGCTCGCATTGCGTGGATTCCCCTTGACGAACAAGTAACTGAGTAACACACACACACACACACACACACACACACACACACACACACACACACACACACACACACACACACTCAAGCACACATACACACCCTCAAGCACACACACACACACACACACACACACACACACACACACACACACACACACACACACACACACACACTTTCTCACACGAAATCTGCCCATGTTTAAGCTTCGTCCGTTTTTTTTTTTTTTTTTTTTTTTTTTATTCCCCTTTCCCTTAATGGCCCGACAACGGTGTTTAATCAAAATACGTTCTAAGTGGATGATGGTGTTAGGTGTTCAGATTTTTCCCCCCTTCCCCCTGGGTGATGCAAATATAGCCCGAGACTTACTTGACGCGGCAAACGGGGAATCCAATGCTTTTTAGGTGCACGGAAAAGGGCGCCTGGGAATGGGGAGAAAACGAGAGAAAAATACTAAAAATGTTAAGGAGGGGGGAGGGGAGTCGATTTAAGAGAGAGAGTGTGTGTGTGAGTGAGTGAGTCTGTGTGAGAGAGAGATGATTTATGAGAGTGAGTGTGTGTGTGTTGAAGATATCACTGTTGAAATGGGAGCATATTAGAAAACAAAGAAAGATAACTGGGTAAAAACATAAATAACGAGAATGTCATATTGTGAATAATTGTGTTTTGCTCAAACAAGAAAACAAGATGGCTTCCTAATATTAACATGAAAAGTACGATTTAAAGTCATCTTGGAGGGAAGATAAAATACTAACTGATTGAAACTGCTAACATGAATTGACAGTTTAAAATTGATATAGTCGATACAAAGATAATTAAATGGGGAATAACAAGCAACATGGATTGTAAATCCATATGAACAAATCAAGCTACCAAGACAGCGCAGTAAATGAAAGCGTGGACATTATGAAACACTGTAGAGCAACGCAGAACAAAACTAAGCTGCCAAGACGATGAGCAAGGAAGACGGCGGCGGAAGGAGCGACAGAAGAAGGAGGAAGGGAGGGAAGGAAGTAGGGACGACGCCATTAAAGGTGATTGGAAAGTAATTTAGCGGGTTATTACAATCTACTGTTCTCATTACGGGCTGCATCTTGCTCATCCCGCCAGCCAGCCTGCCTCCTGAGCAACCTCGTTCGTCTCAACCCCAGCAACCCCCCCCCCCCCCCTCCTCCTCCTCCTCCTCCTCCTCCTCCTCCTCCTCCTCCTCCTCCTCCTCCTCCATCACGTCTGGCACCTTCTTCTTCGTCTTCTTCCTCTTCCTTTTCTTGGCATTTTTCTTCTTAGTTATTGTCGTCATCATCAGTTTTCTTTTTTTCCTTCTTCTTATTTAGATTTCTTCTTCTTACCTCTTCTTTCTCTACGCCTTCCCAATTCCTTATTGATATCTTATTCTATCGTATATTATAAACAATTTCTCTTTCTTCTCTTTTCCTTATACTCTTTATTTTTAGCCTTCTTCTTGATTTGCTCCTCGTTTTTCATCTCCCGTCTCCTCCTCCTCCTCCTCAACCTCCCCCTCACATCTTCTCAATTATCACCATGCCTTCTGCAGTTTAGAAAGTATTAAATCACAACTTAATTGAATGCTACTTTAGACAAGATGACGAAGAAGGAGAGGAGGGTGGGAGGGAGGCTCTACGACAGGGGGGGAGCGAAGACTGTTTTACGTTAGTCTATCAATGGTGGGAATTAAGGGGGATGGTTTACTTGTTGGTCGATTTTGTTAATTTATTAATTATTTTCTAGTTTCCTCCCTAGATCTCCATCAAACTTTAAAAAAAAACATCCATTAGATCCCCCTTGTAGATTCATTTGTACATTTTGGCCGGTTCTTCCAAATTTACAGGCTCACTATCGTTCGGCAGGAAAGAAATCGAAACCTAAGTAGCGCGAAATGTCTGAATATTGACAAAGATATGGGGCGAAAGGTTTTAAAATCGACACACTAATGAGGTGAACATCATAAAATGTGAAAAACTAATGGGGGTTTAGTAAACATGAGGGAGAAGGGGGTCTAGAAAAGTGACCCATCTCCCTTTAAGTAACAGCTGCGGAATATTTTACTATTGAGTATGTACGTGAATACAATATAATATTTTAGTGATATATTGGATAAAAACAATATTAGTTACTTTTGATTTTACTTTGTTGCTGGAGTACGAATGAAATGACTAAGTTGGTAAAACGATTCACTATGTTATTTACAATACATGGTATGCTAATTTATGCTTACGTTGTTCTTTTGTTTGTCCGTTTTATACCCAATTATTTACGCTTGGTTGATATTTGCTGCATTATCTTATCAAAGCTATACCATCGCAGACAGCCGAGAAACCCGAGGAAGATTTTGAAGCTCGTCTGGACAGGACTATCATGAGAAGAAACGACACCCTAAATCAGGACGGACATTGGCCATTGGACATCGTCACAATGTCTTCGAGATCGTTAACTCTTTAACTCAGGGTGAGGACCCGGAATCGTTGGGCGGCAGCTAGAATAAAATGTCCAAGTGGCTGTTGAATTGCGAGATAATTGTATGTTTTTGTGTTTTATACTACGACCATTATTATATTTACTGAACGTTAAAAGAATATTATATGTTGCATATTGTCACATCGCCTGGTTTAGTAAATAAATAGTGTTATCAACTCTTTAAAATTGACATAGTCTTGAGCAGAATCAAATCTACGCTCGTAGATAGATAAAATAAACTTATTTGCGTCGGAGTGAAGGGGTCGTGTGTACTTGACATTGTCTTGGCCCTGATTGGTCGGTGGTGGGAAGACGACGGACTGCCATTGGCGGAGGGTCTTGTCCCCAGGGCGCCTCTGATTGGACACTCAGATCCTGCATTTTTTTTTTTTTTTTTTTTTTTTCCCAACATGCATGTGTTGAGAATTGACCAAAAGAAGACTCCTGCAGGGGGCATCCTAATTTGGAGCAATTTTGCATATAAATCTGCCATGAATTTTCTGGAACAGCTTTACGGTCACTTGGTGTTTGCGGAGGGAAAATATATGCGTGCTATAATGACCGTAGCCCATTGTTCGTGGCCGGGGCGTGGTGAATCGCCTGCAATTGGGTTCTCTGGCCAAGTCCACCATCTCCCCTACTTCCTTGTCAGCTGTTATTTTGGTGGAAGTATTAGAATCTTTGTCTTAGCAAATATAATTTCAACAACTTATTTACCGGTACTATCCTAATCTGTTATAATGTGCTTAATTTACCGTAATACACCTAATGTAACCTAGACCCTACTTGTTCCCCTTGTCTTAAGTATTCATAAACTAATATGGACTGACCGATGGCCGGTTCCTCCTAAATTGCAGGCTCGCTATCGCTTGCCATATAACAATCAACACCTACCGATGTTTTAGGCTACAACCCTTTTTTTTCTATTGTAGCTTGTGATTTCACTTCAATATTTTGGGACTAATCTAAGCTTCTGACCAACTCGGAAGGGTGACATTCAATCACAGTTCGCCCTGTCAAACAGATTTAAGGGCGTGTCTTAATCTATTGATGGTTTGTGCAAGAATCGTCGACCTGCATACAGTAACAAGTCACACACGCACACGCACACACACACACACACACACACACACACACACACACACACACATCGTCTGCACAGTGCTTAATTTGACAGCCAAACTGAACTTATGTGTGCCAGCCTTAACTCCATACCGTGATGTCTAGGAGTTTGGCAAAGTGATCACTCGCCCCCCGAACATCCCCACCTATCCCCTCTTCCCTGGTGTCGGTGTTGGATGTATCGGAGAGGATCTGAGGGTGATGTGCTCGGCTGTATTGTTCGAAGCAGCACACACATACCCCCCGCCTGGCTTTAATGGGCATCGTTAAGTATCGAAGCTCCGAGTTGTAAGTCGAGGCCGAGATGTGGACCTCCAGGCATCTCGGGGGCGTCAGGGCCAGTTTAGGGTGGAGTCATACGATCACCCCTTTTGCTGGCAACTTTTATCGGTAATTCTTATCTGGTGACATATCTTTTTTCGGAATATATGTATTCAGCTGCATTATATTAAAGTAATGTCAATCTAGTGAGCGTTACTAAAGCAAAGGCACCTCAACATGATGCCAAAACAGTTGTCCATCGAATATTATAGTCCGACTTAAGGGGAGGTCTCCACTTGAGGGATTTTTTTCTTGACCCCTTTCTTCCTCATGTTTAGCCCCATTGCTTTTGATATTATGAAACGTTTGCCCCATTAGTTTAGCGATTTTAAGAACTTTCACCCCATATTAAGACCTTTCGTGCAATTCAGGTGTCGATTTTATCCTGGCGAGCGATAGCGAGCCTGTAATTTAAGAGGAACCGGCCTTTGGCCGGGACATTTTTCTACCGAAAAATGTACAAATTTATCTTGAAAGGGACTCGAGAGGGTGTAATTTTAAGGTTGATGGAGGTCTAGGGAGCAAACTAAATACCTCCCCTTAAGCTAACCTGATATAGTGTAAATTAGTTTAAGTTATCATAATCCATGCCGACATGAATCGGTATATATTAAAGACGATCGGTGCTTCAGTGTGTGTGTGTGTGTGTAGTGGGTGACTTAGGAGCACATGCAATGGTGTAGCCATATTTATATACTGCCTGATCTTGGTGGCATTAAGGGGAGATTTCCACTTGAGGGATTTTTTTCTTTACCCCTTTCTCCCTCATGTTTAGCCCCATTGTTTTTCTAATTTTAAGACGTTTGCCCCATTAGTTTGGCGATTTTAAGAACTTTCTCCCCATTTATGTCACTTTTAAGACCTTTCGTCCCATTTAGGTGTCGATTTTTTCCTGGCGAGCGATAGAGAGCCTGTAATTTAAGAGGAATCGGCCTTCGGCCGGGACATTTTTCTACCGAAAAATTTACAAATTTATCTTGAAAGGGGTCAAGGGGGTGACATTTTAAGATTGCTGGAGGAGTAGGAAACAAACTAGAAACCTCCCCTTAACAAAATGTATCTGAGCCTATCTCTACACTGATGACTGTAGTAATGTGAAAGCACCGTCGTGGAGCATTATTGGTTTCCATATTCATTTTCTGGCATTTATTATGGTTTCTGATGCCGGGGAGATGTACGAGATAAAAACTTGGATTTCTGAAGCCATAAAGGATTATTTCTGATACCTATAGCTGGATAAGTTGTCATTTTGATGCACCGTAAATTCCAAAATAATCCCATGATTATATGATATCAGAGAATTTATCACCGCCGAGAGAGACTTGTAAGATGACCCAAGATGACTCAGCCGCCTTTCACTTTTAAGAGAGGTAAATGACAATTGTTTCTTTAAGGGGGGTCACTTGTTTTTTTCTCTTTCTCTCATTTTCTCTCTTTCTCTGGCTTGTATCTATTCGGCCCCATTCAGCCAACTGTTTAAGACGTTTATCCCCATCAGGTGTCGATTTCTTCCCGGCGAGCGATAGCGAGCCAGCATTGTATGGAGAAATTGTTCTATCGAAAAATGTACAAATTTAGTTTGCTGTCAAAACAAATATATATATATATATATATGTTGGCTCGCTACCGCTCGCCAGGAAAATATTGACACCTGGTTGGGGGTAAACGTCTTAAAACAGTAGGCTGAATGGGGCCGAATGGATACAAGCCAAAGAGAGAGGGAGAGAAAGATATAAAAAGCGAGGTGGGCTCCGTCAAGAGAAGTAAATGACAATTGTTTCTGTAAGTTGTGGCGTGCTATGAAGATAATGGGAAGGGTCTACATTTACACATACATGCCATTCATTTAATAATAGTAGTTCTTGTGAAGTGTAGGAATGTTTTAAATATGGAAAAGGATTGTTGTTACACATGCATTACGTTATTCATAAAATAATTGTTTCTGTTGTTGTGGAATGTTTTAAGAGTAAGAGAAGAGGATATAATTTCATGCAGTTCATTATAGTAATATCGTTTTTGTGCGGTTTTGAAATCCGGGAAAGGTTTGCAGCTGTATATGCACTTCGTTAATTGTTCAATGTTTTCTCATCACTGTGCATGACATATATGAGCTGCCGTTACAGTTAGTTGTGAAGTTCGATACTTAGATAACAATTGGTTTAATAAGTTGCGAAGTGCTTTTAAAACACAGGAAGATTCTGCAGCTACCAGGTCACTTCATTCACACTGGACCTGGTTTTCCGGAGCAGAGTAATAAGAGATAATTCTGAAGCTGCCACCTCCACACGACACTGCTGTCCCCTGTGGTCGATCCAGAGAGAGTGGGAGAGGGAGAGAGTGTGTGTGTGTATGTTACATAGATACACAGACTGCACAGACCTTGCGGTCCCTACTAGGTAGTCCGACACGACACGACACGACACGACACGACACGACACTGTTGTCCAGAGAAAGAGAGAGATAGATTGAAAGGGAGAGCCATCAGACTTCCCACTGCCCACAAGAAAACGGAGCAGCGCAACAATTTAGGTTGTCAGAAGAAGAGCAAACGTCAAACACTGGAGCTGTCACGATGCCTGTTATTTTCGCGTTCAAGTCTCGTGGTAAAAATTGTGTTGGATAGAATGGACTTGTCAGGTTGGGGGGAGGGGGGGGGGCGGCCTTGTTTGAGGAGCGCGGACCCCGTCACTGAAAACAATTGACGATCGACGTGCCGTCCATGGTTGGGTTGTCTTGCTCTGAGCCGCCTCCCTCCCTCCTCCCTCCTTCCTTCCCCTTCCCCTCTCCCTCCCTCCCTTCCTTCCTCTCCTCCCTCTCCTCCCTCCCCTCTCCCTCATTCCCTTTCCTCTCCTCTCCCTCCCTTCCTTCCCCTCTCCCTCCCTCTCCTCCCTTCCTTCCCATCTCCCTCCCTTCTCCTTCCCCCCCTCCCTCCCTCCCTCCCTCTCTCCCTCTCCTCTTCCTTGGTGTTTTATTTGTGTCCTGTAACGAGATGAAAAGGTCCTTGTTACAGAAGTTGTTTGTTTTATTTCGTTTCCACTTTAGTTTTATTTATATTTTGCTAAGAGAAAAGTCCTTGTTACAGAAGTTTGTATTTATTGCTTTCTGGACACTTTTGATTCCTGTCATGTTATCAAGAAATGGCCTCCTATGTATTTTGTTTTATTGTATTGTCTTCGAGCTTAACCCCTTCTCTACCGGCGACATCCTTTACATTATAGTCTGGCAACTATCAGACGATTTTATTTAGCTTGGGAAGGGTGTCTACCAATAAAAAGGCAACAGACTATCTCAATTAATCCTTTTAGCTACCACATATCCCTATGAAGCTTCATAAAATCGTCTAAATGTAGCTAGAATAGAATTGCAAAGGCGTCGCCGGTATAGAAGGGGTTAACAATACAAGTCTAGGAGTGTCAGAATACACCGTGCCTGACACATTTTTGTTTAGTAATGGTTATGTGTCCTATTCCCTGGACATTGTAGTTATATCAAAATCTTTTATTCTACACAAACTTAACCCTCTCACATCCTTATGACGCAGAGGTTGCCAGATTAGCAATAATAAATAGTTATCTCACACTTATAATTACCTCTCCAAAATTAGTTTTCCGCCCACAGCTAACTCAAAGACAACTGCAGAGGTTGAAGTAACTAAACTAAAGGTTTATAAATACCCCTCATGGTAACAAAGGCTTTAAAGTATCCCTAATAGGCTCAAAATTGCGTCAAGAACGTGAGAGGGTTAACCGAGTAGTGATTATTATTCTTGCGACTGGTCATGGTTAATAACTCATATCTTACAGGTTTGTTCTACACCTGATTAAATTATGGCAATTGATATTTTATTTATATTTTATTTGTCATCGTAGACTTACCTAAATTCCCTTTTAATACGACACAGCATCTCGACCAATTTGTGCTGGCCATTTCCGTGAGTTGGTGTGAAGTGTACGGTTAAGGGGAGGATGGCCGTTTTATTGGTCTATTAATGAATGTATTCATTATTTTTTTAGTTTCCTCGCTATACCTCTATCAAGCTTAGAGAAACATCCCCTAGACCCCCCTTCAAGATGAATTTGTACATTTTTCGGTAGAAACATTTCCTGGCCGAAAGCCGGTTCCTCTTAAAATGTCAGGCTCGCTATCGATCGCCAGGAACAAACCGACACCTAAATGACACGAAAGGTCTTAAAATTGACAACGAAATGGGGCGAAAGGTGTTACAAATCGCCAACCTAATGAGCCGAACGTCTTATAATCTCAAACACAAATGGGGCTTAACATGAGAGAGAAAAGGGACCAGCAAAAACCGACCCATCTCCCCTTAAACGATGAGAGCCTTGTGGTTGAGTGGACGTAATAACTGTGTGTCCGTCATCACCCTAGACTGTTTGTTTGTTGACTGTTTTGTTCCTTGATCATGGTTTGGATTGATTAAGGGGTTAGTGGCCGGTTTTTTTGGCTATTAATTCATTTATTAATTTAGTTTTTAGTTTTCTCCCAAAATGCAGGCTCGCCAACGCTCGCCAGGAAAATCAACACCTGCATGTGGTGAAACGTCTTATAATTGCCAAACGTGATAACCGTGAGATCCTTGAGGTTCCGCAAACGTACTAATTGTCCGTCACTCCCTCACACTGTCTGTCTGTCTGTCTGTCTGTTTGTCTGTCTGTCTGTTAGTGTTGTTCCCTGATGAATCCTCAGGACATTTTCTCACTGTTGCCTCTTTAGATTACTCCTCTGTGTAACGGGTTTCTTTCCCGGGGTTCTTGGTCATGGGTGAGCTCTTCCTTATACAAATATAGATTAGCCAAATTATACGCTGTGATCCAATTAGTTAGCGATAGTAAATACGAGTGTGTCCACAACAATAGTACAGTCGATAGATAAATAGTGTCAAAATGTCCACAACAATAGTACAGTAGATAGATAAATAGTGTCAAAATGTCCACAACAATAGTACAGTCGATAGATAAATAGTGTCAAAATGTCCACAACAATAGTACAGTAGATAGATAAATAGTGTCAAAATGTCCACAACAATAGTACAGTAGATAGATAAATAGTGTCAAAATGTCCACAACAATAGTACAGTCGATAGATAAATAGTGTCAAACTGTCCACAACAATAGTACAGTAGATAGATAAATAGTGTCAAAATGTCCACAACAATAGTACAGTCGATAGATAAATAGTGTCAAAATGTCCACAACAATAGCACAATCGATAGATAAATAGTGTCAAAATGTCCACAACAATAGTACAGTCGATAGATAAATAGTGTCAAAATGTCCACAACAATAGTACAGTAGATAGATAAATAGTGTCAAAATGTCCACAACAATAGTACAGTAGATAGATAAATAGTGTCAAAATGTCCACAACAATAGTACAGTAGATAGATAAATAGTGTCAAAATGTCCACACCAATAGTACAGTCGATAGATAAATAGTGTCAAAATGTCCACAACAATAGTACAGTAGATAGATAAATAGTGTCAAAATGTCCCTTAACCCCTTCTGTACTGGCGACGTTTCTATATTATTTAAATTTAGACGTTTTTTGTGCAGTTCAAGAAGGATCTGTGGTAGTAAAAAGGGTTAAGGGGAGGTTTTTAGTTTGGTCCCTAGATATCCTTCAAGCTTAAGATTACACCCCCTTGAGCCCCTTTCAAGATAAATTTGTACATTTTTCGGTAGAAAAATGTCCCGGCTGAAGGCCGGTTCCTCTTATATTACAGGCTCGCTATCGCTCGCCAGGATAAAATCGACACCTAAATGGTACGAAAGGTCTTAAAATTGACAGAAATGGGTCGAAAGTTCTTAAAATCGTCAAAATAATGGGGCAAACGTCTTAAAATTAGAAAAAACAATGGGGCTAAACATGAGGGAGAAAGGAGTCCAGAAAAAAATCCCTCAAGTCGACATCTGCCCTTAAGAGAGATACTTCGAACCTGTTAATTGCTGGAGTCCCTTTCTAAGCTGCACACACGTCGTCTAATAGTAGGTAGACTAGACTTAAGGGCAGGTATTTAGTTTGTTCCCTACGTTTTCATCAAGCTCAAAATTACACCCCCTAGACCCCCTTTCAAGATAAATTTGTACATTTTTCGGTAGAAAAATGTCTAATTACAGGCTCGCTATCGCTCGCCAGGAAAAAATCGACACCTTACAGGCACGAAAGGTCTTAAAATTGACAGAAATAGGGCAAAATGTCTTAGGGCGAACGTCTTAAAATCTCAAAAGCAATGGGGCTAAACATGAGGGAGAAAGGGGTCCAGAAAAAAATCCCTCGAGTGGAAATCTCCCCTTAAAGAGACGTAGCTGGTACAGAAAGGGTTAACTATCGTGCCTGTGGATACTTGAGTTTATTATTATTCTAACCCTGCTCATTTTTGGGGGGGTTAGTATTTTTTCCTATTTCGCGTACGAACTGGGCAACCGCGTACGAATTGGCTTGTTTTCCCTACCTTGGATAACAAAATGAAGGGGGTAGTACTCGCTTTTTCTAGACCCCCTTCTCCCTCATGTTTAGCATATTAATTTTGAGGTCTTTCGCCTCATTTTATGTTGTCAATATAAAGACCTTTCGTGCCCTTTAGGTGTCGATTTTTTCCTGGCGAGCGACAGCGAGCTTCTAATTTTAGAAGGAAACGGCCTTCGGCCGGGACATTTTTCTGCCGAAAAATGTGCACATTTATCTTGTAAGGAGGTCTATGGGGTGTTTTTTTTAAGTTTGATGGAGGTCTAGCGAGGAAACTCTAAAATGCATTAATAAATAAATATATAGACCAAAACCCAAGCACTACCCCCTTAAAAAGAGCGTAAAGCGTTATCGTGGTCACAGGCTCAAGCGGACGTTTGCGTTGGGGCATTACGAGCCTATTACGCGTTCCGGCCACGCTGATTGGTCATTAGTCATTTATTGCGTGTTACTCGGACGCTGATTGGCTGTTAGTCCCTCATGGCGTGTGGTGGTGCCGACGGGGGGGCATTATTTTGTTATGGGCAGTGTTTAGTGAGGAGGTGTGGCACTTACGGGGGGTCACCGGCTTTTTGTTTTTATCTTTCTCTCCTTTTCTCTCTTTCTCTGGCTTTTATCCATTCGGCCCCATTCAGCCAACTGTTTTAAGACATTTATCCCCATCCAGGTGTCGATATCTTCCTGGCGAGCGATAGCGAGCCAGCATTGTTTGGAGAAATCCGGCTTCGCCGGAGAAATTTTTCTATCGAAAAATGTACAAATTTAGCTTGCTCTCAAAACAAATATATACCCTGTATAGTGTATATGCTGGCTCGCTACTGCTCGCCAGGAAAACATTGACACCTGGATGGGGGTAAGCGTCTTAATACAGTAGGCTGAATGGGGCCGAATGGATACAAGCCAAAGAGAGAGTGAGAGAAAGAAAAAAATCGAGGTGGGCTCCCTTAATTCGAGGAAATGGATTAGGCGCGTTAAAACTGGGAGTCTCTGTGTAGGGAGAAGCAATACTAACTTGCTTAATACGTCAGACATATTGCATATATATATTTTGTGAATTGTCGCGTTTTCTGGGGCATTGGATATTTCTCGGACATTTCGTAAGATTATGGTCAGTCGTGTTTGAAGAAGTATTCCATGCACTTCTAGTGTTCTATGAAATGCAGATTAATAGTTTGTAACCAGAGCATAGGTTATTCACTAGTTTACAGAGATACATTTATTGTTTTACAGTAATGAATGTCAGTTCGTTTTAAAGTTTAATGCATTGTTTATTTAATATTAGTGAAGAATGTATAAACTTTAACATAAAGTTTACAGTGTAAGATTTGAACGTTCAACACCTCTAGGCAGATTGAAAAACCCAGCTAAAAGTATACAACATGGCCCTTATACCAAAACCCAGCTGGCCCAACTCTCCCTATTGGTAAAGCCTACAGCAGCAAGCATGACGTGTTGATGAGCCCCGGGACAAGCACGCATGCACTCTTATACAGGCACAGGACAGGCGGGCAAACAGGCATTATATTTCACACGCAGTTGGAGTTTTTAAGGGGAGGTGGGTCGTTTTTCTGGCCCCCTTTCTCCCTCGTGTTAAGCCCCATTTGTTTTGAGATTATAAGAAGTTCGGCCCATTAGTTTGGCGATTTTAACACCTTTCGCCCCATTTCGTTGTCAATTTTAAGACCTTTCGTGCCATTTAGGTGTCGATTTTTTCCTGACGAGCGATAGCGAGCCTGAAATTTTAAGAGGAATCGGCCTTCGGTCAGGATATTTTTCTACCGACAAATTTACACATTTATCTTGAAGGGGGGGGGGGGGGGTCCCTAGGGGTTATTTTTTAAAGCTTGATGGAGGTCTAGCGAAGAAACTAAAAAATAAAGGAATAATTTAATTAATAGACCAAAAAAAAAAAACAAAAAAAAAAAAAAAAAAAAAAAACGGCCATCTCCCCTTAAGTAATAGGTACAGGGCCAGAAGCGGGGGCACCGGGCCTGTGTTTTTGGTTGGCCATGGGGGGGGGGGTCTTCAATCACTCCGGTCATTGTGGCCTATAGGTGATGGTTAAGGGGAGATTTCCACCTGGAGGATTTTTTTCTGGACCTCTTTCTCCCTCATGTTTAGCCCCATTGATTTTGAGATTTTAAGACGTTCGCCCCATTAGTTTGGCGATTTTAAGAACCCTCGCCCCATTTCTGTCAATTTTAAGACCATTCGTGCCATTTAGGTGTCGATTTTTTCCTGGCGAGCGATAGCGAGCCTGTAATTTAAGGGGAATCGGCCTTCGGCCGGGACATTTTTCTACCGAAAAATGTACACATTTATCTTGAAAGGGGGTCTAGGGGGTGTAATTTTAAGTTTGATGAAAGTCTAGGGAATCAACTAAAAACCTCCCCTTAAGGGAGGCACTTCGGTTTACCTCTCATGGCCTGTTCCGGTTCATGTCTCTCGTTATTTTTCTCCTCTCGTTTTTTTTTTTTTTTTTTTTTTTCTCTCTCTCTCTCTCTCTCTCTCTCTCTCTCTCTCATTTTTGTTCATTTACTCAAGGTGGGTAGATGGAATTGTATCACCACATTAAATATACACATATGAAGCTCATGACTCTAAGCTGCGACTGTACTTTGTGTATATTGTGTTGGGCGAAAGGAATGGCAATCCACTTTTTTCCTAGAGTTCCATTTTACGTTTTTTCTCATCCAACAACGTCAAAGTTCCCCTGATGATGGAAAGATAACCACCAAGCACTCCCAAGCACTCCCAAACACACCACCAAGCACTCCCAAACACACCACCAAGCACTCCCAAGCACACCACCAAGCACTCCCAAACACACCACCAAGCACTCCCAAACACACCACCAAGCACTCCCAAACACACCAAGCACTCCCAAACACACCACCAAGCACTCCCAAACACACCACCAAGCACTCCCAAACACACCACCAAGCACTCCCAAACACACCACCAAGCACTCCCAAACACACCACCAAGCACTCCCAAAAACACCACCAAGCACTCCCAAACACACCACCAAGCACTCCCAAACACACCACCAAGCACTCCCAAACACACCACCAAGCACTCCCAAACACTTCGTCACCGTCAATTTCCCCATCCCCTTCATCTCAAAATTTCGCATCATGAGCTATAATTGCATTGCTCTTACCTGAGGTGCAACAGAAGGTCATTGCCACGTATTGTCTTAGCATTTGCCTGTTTTATTTATTTATTTTTGTGTTCTGCGTTAGTGGACTAATTTATAATATTGTAATTGAAATATGTATTGTGGGTCTTCACTTTGGTGTCGATATAAACTTAAATTTATGTGTTGATACATGGGAGAGGTTTGGCTCTTCTAAAATGACTGACTAGGATCGGACAGATTAGCCCCCTTCTGTACCAGCGATGTTTTTTTGTTTTTTTTATTCTAGCTATATTTAAGCGATTGTGTACAGTTTAAGGGGAGATCTCCACTTGAGGGATTTTTTTCTTGACCCCTTTCTCCCTCATGTTTAGCCCCATTGCTTTTGATATTATAAAACGTTCGCCCCATTAGTTTAGCGATTTTAAGAACTTTCACCCCATATTAAGACCTTTCGTGCCATTCAGGTGTCGATTTTATCCTGGCGAGCGATAGCGAGCCTGTAATTTAAGAGGAACCGGCCTATGGCCGGGATATTTTTCTACCGAAAAATGTACACATTTATCTTGAAAGGGACTCGAGGGGGTATCATTTTAAGCTTGATGGAGGTCTAGGGAACCAAGTAAATACCTCCCCTTAAGAAGGATCTGTGATAGTTAACAGGATGAAGTGAGATAGTTCGAAACCTGTTAATTTGTAAACTAAATACAATCATTTAATACTAGCCAGAATATAGTAAGAAAGACGGGGTCAGTACTGAAAGGGTTATTCTCCTTTAGGTTGGGTAAATATATAATAATTTAGACAAGATTATGTTTTGTTGTATCATGTCAAGCTAGAGGTAAGGTGTTTTTACCTGTTCCCTTTTTAAACTATATCTTGTGCCTTTACACCTGGGGACACTTTCTCCTGTTGGGGTGTACTAGGATTGAATCGGCCGTGGGGGAAAGACAGCAGATCTGCAAGAGACTGGCCAATCAGGTTCCCGGCCTGTCTCCTAACATTACCGGCGACTTGCTGGGTGTCAATTAGCGGGTACACTCCTGCTTGTAAACACTCTAATCGCTTGTAACCCTTCCCGTCCCACATCCCCCATCAACATATTAGGCCGCCGTGCCTCCTTTGAAGTAGGTACTATTGGTGAATGCATCCTGGGGAACCTTTGGATTGAGGGATTCATTGGGTCACATTATCACACTTCTGATTCAATAATTTCGTATTTGTTATAAAAATAATGCAACCCTGCTTGTATTACATAATATGGAAGACATTGCTGTGGCATACTAATCGGTAGATGTAAAGCCTGAAGTGGAATAATGGAATAATGTATTGTGATGAACCTATATGCTGCAGGGTAAACCTTATTTTGTTGTTTTGAAATTACTACTTTGGATGTAGAATATTGCTGTTGAAAACGCTTAATTTAGGGGAGGTGTGGTGGAGTGGTCATGCCACTGGATTGGTAATCCAAAGGACCCGGGTTCAAATCCCGATATGTCAATGGGAAGATATTATTGGGATTGAATTTGTGCTGTACCTAGTATCAGTGCATTACCACAAAGCCCACCGAAATGCCAAAAAAATACCCTCATTGTTCCCTGATTAAATAGCACTGTATGAATATTCCCATATTCAAAATATGTTACAGGGGGACAATGCCTAGTGAGTTCACTGCTCAATAGGTGGCATTCTGAGAGTGAGGGTCTGAGTCTGGAGGATGAGAAAGTGAAGCACCTGAACGAAGCAACCAGCCGCTTCAGAGATGGAGCTGCTTCGAGCCATGAATGGATGCTTCACATGTCTCACTCCCCAGACTGGAACAAGACCTCACGGGCTTCACCGTGTTGAGCGGTGGAATGTACAGGCTCTCAGCCTATGCCCGAGAGGGAGTAGTTGGAATATAGAAAAAAAAAAAAAAAAATTGTGCAGCAATAATTAATTTTCGTAATCAGTCTACAATGTTGGATCAGGACTGATATATTGTGGAGTGTGAAACACAGTAGCATCTCAGAAGGCACCTGAAAGTGGTTGTGGTGGGAGTGTGGAAATGGGAGCGATAGTAGCCGAAGTGGTATGGGTATGAACAGGGATAGTGAGACTGGTGTGACTGGTGGATAGGGATGGGGTTTGTAACAATGATGCTGTAAATAAGAGAAGGTTGGTAATATTGGCGTGGTGGGGATGAAATTGGGGATGGTTACAGTGGTAGGGGATTCATGAGCAGATATGGTAGTGAGCTTGGCGGAGGTGGAGGGGAAGTAGATGGTATTTGAGGTGACAGAAGATACAGGAGCAGAGGTGGGGGTGAAATTGGTACTGGAGAGGAGTTGGGTGATTATGGGTTGTGAAATCGGTGAGGGTGGTGGATGAGAACGGAGATATTATTTGTGTGGTGTAGGAGGCAGGAGCAGGGGTATTGAGATCGGTGGTGAAGGAGGTAGTAGTGGTGGTGTTGGTGGAGAGGGGGGATGGGTGGTATTGCCAGGAGAAAGGACTGTTGGGGTGGTGGATGAGAGTGGGGTGGTAGCCCTGTTGAGGGAGGCAGGAGGAGGGGTATTGAGATCAGTGGTGGAGGTAGTAGTGGGGGTGGTGGTGGAGAGAGGGGATGGGTGGTATAGCCAGGAAAAAGGATGGGTGAGAGTGGGGGGTGGTAGCTCTGTTGGGGGAGGCAGGAGCAGGGGTATTGAGATCGGTGGTGAAGGAGGTAGTAGTGGTGGTGTTGGTGGAGAGGGGGGATGGGTGGTATTGCCAGGAGAAAGGACTGTTGGGGTGGTGGATGAGAGTGGGGTGGTAGCCCTGTTGAGGGAGGCAGGAGGAGGGGTATTGAGATCAGTGGTGGAGGTAGTAGTGGGGGTGGTGGTGGAGAGAGGGGATGGGTGGTATAGCCAGGAAAAAGGATGGGTGAGAGTGGGGGATGGTAGCTCTGTTGGGGGAGGCAGGAGCAGGGGTATTGAGATCGGTGGTGAAGGAGGTAGTAGTGGTGATGTTGGTGGAGAGAGGGGGTGGGTGGTATTGCCAGGAAAACAGATTGGTGGGGTTGGGGATACGAGTGGGGGTGGTAGAGCTCTGTTGGTTGAGGCAGGAGCAGGGGGTATTGAGAGCAGTGGTGGAGGTAGTAGAGGAGGAGGAGGGGGCTGGGTAGTATTGGCAGTGGAGCCCTGGACTCTGCTGGGGCTTAGCATGTCCGAGGTGAATAGACTCTGATTGTGTGGGATTGATAGCGTGTGATAACTTCTTATACCCTCTGTATTGGATCCCGCCACGTGATAACTCTCCTCCTCGCCGGGCCAGGAGAGTGCGAAGCCGTGAGGGGGCGATAGAGTCGGTGGCGTTATAGATAGATAGATAGATAGACGTTTGTTGCGCACACAGTTACAATGATGATACAATACATTTATGAAACAAATAAAAACGCAGAAGTATTTTGGCAAGCAAGAAATGAAATGATTGCCTCTGTTAAACAAAACTAGTATTGTGGTCGTGGAATAGTGTTTCAACTGGACATATGTATCCTGGGAATATGATTCTCGTGCAATCGCATGTGTTGTAAAATGGCACCTCTACTTCACATATGTCTTCTTTTGTCTTTATTCTTGTACGATAAAAAGTTGTATTTATATAGTGGTAAAGTGGGTGTTTCAGTTGTCGTGTGTCTCTGAGCTTTGGGTCGATGTTGATCATAAGAATATATTGAGTTGTGAAATAGCTTAGACTATGAGGACACGAGTAATTTGAGGAGCCAAGTAGCAATTCCTCTCAGTGCCTTCTATGTATGGCACCTTGGCACTGTGATATGGCTTTCCTCTCCATCTCCTGCTCTTTCCACATGTTTGTCGTGAGAGCCTCGGGGGGTATCTGTCATCGCACAACGCCCACTTCCCTTCTGTGTGTCAGTGCGCCTCATGCCCCCGTATACCAGGACAATGGCGCTGTTTACATCCATCACCGGGCACTTCCCCACCGCCGAAGTACGTAATAAACACTCCGGCCCGTCTCTTCGCAGCACCGGCCTGACAGCAGAGGCGCACGCACACCGAAGCAACCCCGTACAGTTGGATTCATTAGTTCGTCTGCAACCAAGATAAACTTGTGTAAATGTGGACACACCCGAGGAACACAATACAACTGGACTCAATAGGTTGCTTGCCACCGATATAATCAATTGTGTAATCAACCTCGCATACCTAACGCACAATTTATAGATTGATTAGACATTCGTATGTTAACGCTTACAGTAGAATGTTTGTGTATTTCTCTAGATGTATTGCTTTAACTAGATTCCTTTATTTCCAGTTGGGTTTTGTTTGGTGATCTATATTTTTGTTCTCATATATGTCAACTTGATATTTAAGCCCTTGTCAGGGTTTCTGGGCGGATATTCCTATTAGACTAGCTAATGCCTCGTCGCTTCAATCTTGGAACGACACATTGAACAATATTGGTTGTGGAATCGTCCCCTTCATTACATCTGCCAGAGTAGTTCATATGTAATGATGCAGTGCGTGGATAGCCCTTTGCAAATTGCCGCAACACTGCAATATGTCCATAACTGTCCTTAGAATAATCTTGATAGCCCGTGAAGAGCTTTTTTTATATATTAGTTATAGCTAATGTTCAAGATTCAGACATAACGTTTCATAGGTTGCTGTTATCTCTTCAATGTATGCACACATTTATTTTTACCATGTACCCTTGCTTTAACTAGAGTACACTACTTGAATGCTTGGACACAGATTTTTCCGTAAGTTAAGCATACACTTATATCCATATTTCTGTATCATACCATATCCAGAGTAGCCTACATGCATATTTTCCCGTGCGATGACTATATCTCTACAATATAAGACTATTCTACTACGATACCCTATCCTAATATTTTCACAACTCTCTGCCTGGATATATCCCTTGTAGGCTAAAACTCTTAACTCTTCACCACGGTATGCTCTTATAATACGTTCATAACTTTCTACTACTGTATAGTACAGCATATGTGTACAGTACCGTATATGTGTACAGTACCGTATATGTGTACAGTACCGTATATGTGTACAGTACCGTAGATGCCTAACTAACCATCACGCATCTTTCCACCACTATACAATATATGGGTGACTCTCCACCACAATAGTATCCTATAGACTATGCAAAGCTCTTTATCGCGGTATATCCCTTGCAACTCTTTCATAACTTTCCACCATTATACAGTATATGCATAACTATCCACTACGTTATACTTTCAGAACTTCCCACCACTATACAGTATATTCTTACAGTATATGGATATCCTGACAATACTTCCATAAGTTTCCACCAGTATACAGTATATGCATAACTCTCCACCACGCTATACCCTTGCAACCCTTCCATAACTCTGAGTAGACTGCACTTCCATCATGGCAGGAGAGGGTGGGGGGGGGGGGGGGAGAGGGTAGAAGCGCCATGGTAGAGTGCGCCCCCCCTTCACCATGGTCCCATAAACAGCGGGGGCAGGTGCGGGGGTCGACTAAGGTATGACGTCCATAAACCTTTCCAGCATGCGACCGCCACAATACGTTATCAGTCAAGGGTGTCGCGCCCTGCCTCCGTCCCCGCCCCCCCCTCTGTCACCCCCTACCGCACACACATACTCTACATGCATACACACACGCGCATGCATACATACACGCACAAACATACACGTACACACATACATACACATACTCGATCGCCTGCACACCCAATAACACACAATCAAACACGCACTCACACGACCGAATGCACTTAATATTGTTAAACACCATTTCATACAAACGCATACAATACATACTGGTCTGCACTCGCTCGTATGCATGCACTATAGCACACACACACACACACTTGTATACCGTGTATGGACCCCCCCCCCCCCTATCCCTCCACCACCCATACACATACACACCTATTATGGTTGCACACATGCCACTGCAGAATCAACTCGTACTCCCTCAGTCTCCATCTGTATCCCCACTACCATTCATACAACTAAATTACAGTACGGTACAATAATTAGTATCAGCAATGTCTAAAACTTTATTTATTCGTTTCGAGTGAGATATAAAAGCATGTTCCTACACTTACCCACCCTATTCAACATCTGACAGACATTAATGCAGCACAGAGAGAGCCAAACGTAATGACAGCTGAGACATGACTTATTAGCGACACCGTACACTAAACTTCCTGCGAAGCTGTTTGAAGACTTCCTGCAATTCTTGTGCCAGACTTGTTTTCCTCAGGCCTCGTTCTCTCTAGAATTTTGTTCTTATTCTCTAAGGCTACACCATTTTGTTTTGCCCTACATCCGGAATCTAACACTGTACATTTATCACTGTGCATCCGCTAAGCACTTCCTGAGATCCTCCCCGTTCCTCCATCTCCTATAGACTACGTTTTCTATGGCACTCACTTTAGTATTATATGGCCTTTCATTTGTCCATTGGGTTTTAATATTTGTAGCATTTAAGCCAATTGCATGTCTTTATTCTTTGATCTCATATTGTGGTATTTTTTAAAGTTGTTGGTCTCTTCATCCACCCTTTGTTCAGTTTCTCTTCGCCTTCCCTTGATGCAATAAATATACACTCATTGTCAGCCCACTTGGATTCTCATAATTCACCCATCATTATCATAGAGTCCATAATCTCAACTCTATCACTCATTCTCACTCTCACTCTCTCACACACACACACACACACACACACACACACACACACACACACACACACACACACACACACACACACACACACACACACACACACACACACACACACACACACACACACACACACACACACACACACACACACACACACACACACACACACACACCTCACCCTGCGCGCTAGAGGGGGGTCCAGATACCAGTGGGTTATTCAGGAAACACCTTTTAATAAATCTCTGGTGAAGGTTTTATTAGTAAATGATGTTATCTGTTGATAGTCGAGGCCCTGGACAGCACACCCAGAGACGCACGCAGATGGCTTAGATTACACATTGTCTCTCCCTTGTTAGGCCCGTGGTGTCTGCTAGTGTCTTTGTCGTGTGTCATGCTGTTTCTAGTATTGTTAAGAAGGGTTGTTGTTGTTGTTGTTGTTGTTGTTGTTGTTGTTGTAGCTCTCCAGAGTGAGGGGTTATGTGTCCCCGTGGTGTCTGCTAGTGTCTCTGTCGTGGGTCATGATGTTTCTAGTATTGTTTGTGAGGGGCTATGTGTACCCGTGTTGTCTCTCTCTTGTTAGGCCCGTGGTGTGTGCTAGTGTCTGTGTCGTGTGTGTCATGATGATTATAGTATTGTTTGTGAAGGGTTATGTGTGCCCGTGGTGTCTGTGTCGTGTGTGTCATGATGATTATAGTATTGTTTGTGAAGGGTTATGTGTGCCCGTGGTGTCTGTGTCGTGTGTGTCATGATGATGCTAGTATTGTTTGTGAGGGGTTATGGGTTATATTGTGTGTGTGTGTGTGTGTGTGTGTGTGTGTGTATACCTTAGTGTTTGTGTTTCCTAATTGACATGTGTGTATGTTTGAATTTGGGAGGCGGTATTTTTATTGTATATTAGGTTCATGTTGCATGTAGCTCTTACTATTTTTGCCATTTTTGCCTTAATGTATTGATTACGGTATTATTGTGCATTTATTATTATTGTGCATTTTGTTTTGTATTCGTTATTATTAATACTATGTTTCTCCTTTCTTGCAGGTAAGTACACTCATCCCTTCGTCAGGTAGCGGCGTCACTTACTATATGGTGGTAAGGTAAGTTGATTAATGTTCTCTCTCTCTCTCTCGCTCTCGCTCTCTCTCTCTCTCTCTCTCTCTCTCTCTCTCTCTCTCTCTCTCTCTCTCTCTCTCTCTCTCTCTCCTTTCTCTCTCTCAGCCTCTCTCTCTCTCTCTCTCTCTCTCGCTCTCTCTCTCTCTCTCTCTCTCTCTCTCTCTCTCTCTCTCTCTCTCTCTCTCCATTTACTGTTTTCAGACAGGAAATTGCTATCCTGGACACCATTCAATCACATCGGCAATTATTGTTGAACGGCAGGAAATACACCAGTAATGTCTTATTTTCCAGTTATCGCGAGTGACGCAAGGGAAACAAAAAGTCTATAGATCTCTTAAGGGGAGATTTTTAGTGTGCTTCCTAGACCCCCATCAAGCTTTCAATAAATACCACCAAGACCCCCGTTTGATATAAATTTGTAAATTTTTCGGCAGAAAAATTTCCCGACCCAAGGCCGGTTCCTCCTAAATTACAGGCTAGCTATCGCTCGCCAGGAAAATATCGACACCTAAATGGCACGAAAGGACATAAAATTGACAGAAATTGGGGGAAATTTCTTAAAATCGCCCCGAACGTTTTAAAATCTCAAGACTAATGGGGCTAAACATGAGGGAGAAGGCGGTTCGAAAACAAAAATCCCTTAAGTGAAAATCTCCCCTTAAGGTCGTCGTGTGGGTGACTGACACAGCTGACCGATCACGACTGACTGACTGACTGGCTGGCTGACCGATCGGGCGTGACTGATTGCAACTGACCTGCCGCGGGTGACTTACGGTGACAGGAAGTGACTGAGGAAGGGGGGGGGGGGGGAGTAGCCCATTTTAGTGACCCCAGAACACTCCTAATATACAAATTTTTTCAACTTTATATTTCGCTACTGGATTAATTTTAAGACTTATCAAAGCATATCTAAAATATAGCCATACATAATGTACAAGCATTCAACTTTCTTGTTTGTACTATTAGAGAATTACAACACATTTGGGGCCTTTCCTGATATACCGTATTGTACATGTGTTAAAGATGAAATAATTAACCCTGTACGTTGTTTTATATCATGGTCATTATGTGAACTTAACAAAGCATTAAGCTAACATGAACTTAACAAAGCATTAAGCTAACATTATGGTCAATCTATTCTACAAAAACACTAGACACACATTTAGTAAAAGGAGTGACATTGGGACGCAACAATGATGTGGGAGTATACTAATTTAGAATGATTGAAATCTGGCTACATTAGAAGTGGCCGTAGCCTGAGGAGTGTGTTGAGTCTGTGAGTGAGGTCAGTGTCGGTGTGTTTGATGCTCTCACCGTCCACTCCACCACCACCGTGTTATGATTTTTGACTCACGTGATTTCGGCCACGCACACGCACGCATGTAGATGTGTGTGTTTTGATATCCCTCACACACACTCATTCGTAAACAGAACACCTAGATAGATAATGTATATTTGGCCTGAATTAATTAATGTATTAGTCTTGTATATTTATTATTGTATGAATGTTATTGAAAAAGCACCGATATAATTATTTAAGAACCTGGTAGTATAATTTGATTCTCTCATTTGGAAAGTTGTTGATTCTTTCTATTATTAACTGCGCATGCAAGCCACTACAGATGCAACATGATATCTTTCGGTGACACGCACACATGTATGCCATGTCGACCTCAATCTCACACACACACACACACACACACACACACACACACACACACACACACACACACACACACACACACACACCCACACTCTCACACACACACACACACACACACACACACACACACACACACACACACACACACACACACACACACACACACACACACACACACACACACACACACACACACACACACATAGAGTTTCATTCCCTCACGCCAGTACACACACACACACATACACAGTTTCATACCCTCTTTCCAGTTTCTGGGTCACTTCTGATGTGTTATCTTGTACACATGCACGGAGATTAGCTTCTGGCTCATATCACACATAATTGCACACCCCATATATCACCTTGTCCATTGTCTAGTTTGGTTTGATCATATCGTCTCCCCTTTTGCCTATGGCCTAGTTTAGCATGTTCTATTCTGACCTGTAGTCTATTCGCTGTAAGTAGGCGAGAAATCATGACCTCTATCCTCTGTAACTCAAATAGGGCTAGAGCAAATTGGCTGTAAATTTCCACATCTATTCCTCGACTGACTCTTCCCAAATGGTAGAAATGTTCCTCGATTACTCTAGTCGTTTTTGAGTTGCAGAGGTTAGAGGTCGTGATGTATGAGTTGCAGAGGTTAGAGGTCGTGATGTATGAGTTGCAGAGGTTAGAGGTCATGATTTTTCGCCTATTTACAGCGAATAGACTATAGTATTTGGTTCAAACTCGAGCTTGAAGCAGTGACACCCCACACGCCCATCTCCCCGCCCGTGTGGTGAATGTTATGGGCGGCGGCGGCTCTGGACGTTTATGACCACCTCGGGACCTCGGGGGAGAAAGATATTGGGAAGGGGAGACGGATCGATGGAGAATAAAGGCCTAGGGGGGGGGGGGGGGGGGGGAGAGAAGGCCGAGTAGGGAGGGATAGGTTGATGCTTTGAGGGCCTAGGGGCGTGAGGGCCTTTCTGGGAGACGACCGAGGAAGGATGGTTCGAACATTTTATGACCTGGTTATCTTATGGGCTTCGAGAGCAATGGGGGGCGAAGTAAAAAAAAAAAAAAAGACGAGAGAGAGAGAGAGAGAGAGAGAGAGGCGTCAGATGACATTTTAGTTTTGATCGATTGAGATAATGAAGGTGGTTGAGTGACAGGATTGCTGATTGAAGCAAAAGGTGAGTGCACGAAGAAAATTGAGTTCAAATGACAGTAATGAGGCCAGTGGAAGATCAAGGCTAAAATTAAGGAGTACAAAGGAAAGCAAGCAACAATAGGTCTAGTGACCCCTCTAGGCTGCTTGTCCTCCAAAACACTAAGGATCAAGTGTCCAGAGAGAGAGAATGAGAGTTAGTTAGTTAGTTAGTTAAAGAAAAGAGAGCCCAAACCTCCAAGAGCAACCACCACAAGAGAGAGGGACACCACCCTGAGTAACGATGATGGACACCGACAGGACAGACAAACAGACAAGCCCGACTAGTAGTGTGAGGTGTGCTGGAAGAAGTCAACCCACCATCATAAAGTTCAGCAAAGACTTTATTCCCCAAGATAGAAAGCCAACTTGTAAATATTCAGTAGGACTATTCGTCAGAGTCGAACCAAAGAAGTATATTTGCATAAGAAATACAACTAATCCATCTGGCAACTGGATAATAATCTTGATGTACGGTAGTGTTGATGTATTATGCTTATTATAAATGTTTGAGTTTTCTGTAGGAATTAGCATATATTCCAATAGCAGATCAGTTCCTTTTGTTCTAGTATTCGCCCGACGACGTTTTCTAGCCTAGTTGTATTATCCACGAATGAAACATTTGAAACGTAATAATCTTTCAGAATTTATAGTTCAGTTATGTCTTACTTGTTCATACAGCTATCATGCATTTGGTATTATTTGTACTTTGCTTTAGGTTTAAGTTATAGTTAACCTCAAATTATAACCCCACTTCCCTTGTTGGTAAAAATGTTAGGGCTTGGGGTCAGAAGAGTTGAGAGGGAGGGAGTTAAGAGTATAGTAACAGTGGGTCCTCAAGTGACGCTGAAGGGGATAAGATCGACGGTGTAAATCTTCAGGTGTCATACAGGGAGCGACTCTGTGTCCTCTCCACCACACACTAACAAATTGTACAAGGAGGAGGAGGAGGAGGAGGAGGAGGGGGAGGGAAAGAAAGCAAGGAATAATGAGATGAAAGAGGAGGATGATGATGATGAAGGGAGAATAGCAAATTATGATACTATGGAAGTAAACTATGATTCTAATATATAAACGTAAAATATAATTCTGATGATTTTGAGGAGGAAGAGATAAAATAATGAGGAGAGTGGACATTTTGGGTATGATGGTGGAGATAATAATCTAATTTATTTATTTATTAATAGCAGAAACATAACATAAAATAGGAAACTAGAAATATTGCCAAGATATCGGACTAGGCCTTAACTCCATCTCGTCCACCCTTTCTTTTCTCCCGAGGTGATTAGTTATTGTCCAACTTCTCCCCCCCCCCCCCCCACCCTTTATACGAAGGCAAACTTTGCGACGCCTGGCCGGACTGGCGCTCACGGCGGGTGTTGATGAAATGCTCATTGTTCCCGCCTGAAGCTCCGGTAGGCTGGTGTTTCAGTCAAGATAAAAGCTCGCCGGGGAACCCTGGTGGGTTTTTTCTCGGGGGTTCACCGCCGCTTTTTCTTAGGATTTCTTCTGCTTTTGTCACGGCTCTTTTCTTGCTTGATGAGTGGGCTGGGAACTGAACCTAATTCTTATATGTTTTTCTTCTTTTGTGTAATTCAAATATATATATATATATATATATATATATATATATATATATATATATATATATATATATATATATATATATATATACCTGTATATATATGTATATATATATATATATATATATATATATATATATATATATATATATATATATATATATATATATATATATATATATATACAGTATATATATAATCGTCCAGTCTCTGTTTCTTGAAAGGTCTCTGGTCCGGCTTAGCTTACTTTTCTCTTTCTCTCTTTCTCCCTCCGTTCTTGCTTTATCAACATAATAAATCCCGGTGATGAAGAGTGTAGGATAGCCCAGATAACGGGGGAGTAAGAGACCCAAATTGCGATGTCAGATAAGGCGTGGAGGCTGCGGCGGCCGGAGTGACAAGTGGGGGATGTATTATTAAGGGGGTACTATTTGGTTTGTGGGCTATATATTTGTATATTTAATTGTTTTTTAGTTTCCTTGCTAGACCTCCATCAAGCATATACAGTATATATATATATATATATATATATATATATATATATATATATATATATATATATATATATATATATATATATATATATATATATATATACACTTTATACAGTATATGAGGGAAGAAGCTACAAAGAAGCTAAAAACCATCATCAGATAGGGCAAGGAAATATGAGGGAAGAATTGGTGGTGGTTGCTAGGATAGGAGTTGGTGGGCGTGAGTGTCTGGTGAATGGATGGATGGGGGAGTGGGTTGAGGAGGAGGAGGGAAGGGGTTGCTGCAGGGGGGCGGGGGGGGGGGGGGAATAACTCTTTGTCAGGGGCGGCATTAAAGGTATATGTTTACAGCTGTGTTGAACAATCCTGGCAGGGCCGTATCTCACACCACACTCGTCAGGGGGAACATTGTTGGTGGTTGAGCTGTGTTGCCGTCCACCCACACTCACTCACTCACTCACTAGCACTCTTTGGTTCTCTAACACACACACACACACTCTCTCTCTCTCTCTCTCTCTCTATTCTTGTTCTCTCTCTCCCCCAATCCTCTCTTTCACACATCCCTATCCCTCCCACAGCCCTCTCTCTCTCTCCCTTACACCTCCCCTTTCCCCTCCCCCTATCTCTCGTACACCCCTCACTCCCCCCTCCTCTATCACACTATCCCCTGGCCTCCGTTGAATGATTTAAGGATACCATTCTCACCCCTTGATTTATATGTCATTGTTTATATGTCGCCCGGTGTCACCAGCGACCTCCAGCCCCATAGATCTGCCACCAGGGGAACATACCACTACCAACACCACCAATTCTACCACCATTACCATCATTACCACCACTACCAACATCACTGCTATCATTACCATCACTACTACAAATACTACCACCACTGCCAACATCACTACTACCAATACTACCACCCCTACCATGATAATATGAGTTTGGAAGGCGGGACACCGCGAGCCTAGGCTCACTCCTGTAAAATTACAATTAGGTAATACACACACACACTTTCAGATAGATTTGTATATTTTTCGGTAGAAACATTTTCAGGGCGAAGGCTAGTTCCTCTTAAATTACAGCCTCGCTATTGCTCGCCAGGAAAAAAATAGAAACCTACAATAAATGGCACGAAAAGCCTTAATATTGACAACGAAATTGGGCGAACAGTCTTAAACTCGCGAAACTAATGGGGCGAATATCTTACAATCTCAAAACTAATGGGGCTAAGCATGAGGGAGAAGGGGTCCAGAAGAACCAAACGCCTCCCCATAATACTTCTGTTGTTAATACTATTTGTTTGTTGTTGCCACCTTCCTACCTAAGATCCTACCGCTAGCTCTGTTGCATTTACTTTGGTTACCACTGCCCTTTATCCCAAGCACTTGATATCTGAATGCTTTATTATTTGATACCCAACGTAAATATGGTTGACTTTCATATACAGTATATCAGTTAGTCCCCTTGCTTAAATATAAATAGTTATTCTTTATGTATTGGTTAACGATGGATGAACATTATTGCATTGCTATATACATCACATTGCATCATCAATATATTGTTCTTAAACCTCGGTGATTGTATAAGATGGATAACATTGCTTTAAGTATATGTTGTTGTCTTGTTTTAAGGATAAGCCGTTTATAGTGGTCACATCACTATTTTTATATATAATAATTCGGAGGTAGAGCACATTGCCTACAACTCATTCTAAATGTTAAAGCGTGAAGAGGATTACTGTCTGTAGACAAGCCAGAGGGCCGGGTTGTAAGATTTGCACATGCAACCTAGTTCTGACCATGCCCACATATGTCGTTTCATCTGATTGACAGTGCAAACCTATGGTATAATTCCAATGTTCTCTATTAATTTGATCTGTTACAATTATATATGAAGGGAATAATATGGGATGAATTTGTTTAGGTTAGATTCGGTTAAGCCAGGTTAGTTAACTCTCATAGGTGTTGACACATGCACGAAAGGTAAGAGGTGGGTTGGGCAAAATAAACCTTTGGACCGAGCCCGATGTTGCATGTTGCGGGGATCAACGAGCTTATTGTGCAACAGTCACAGTTGACAGGACGTGAGGGCGAGGCACCTGTGATGCATCACCTCCACTCCCAGACTTGACCCACTCCGACCCAACCTCTATATTTCACTCTCAACAACTCCACACTCCATACTTAAACACATGGAATATAATTGTGCATCAATATTCAAGTTCTTAGCGTTACATATACAAACATGGATTGACCCTTTATATTTCACTCTGACCAACTCCATACTCTCAACTAGATGTGCAGTTATTTTTCCTAGCTGAAGCTCAACTTTATTAACAAAAATCTCATTGTTCCTAGGTTCAATACTCTTACCATACGTGTGCCACACAACTGGCAGGGGATGACAGAGACAGTTAGTAACAGACAGCGAAACAGGAGGAGGATATACTGTTATTTGATTTAGCACTTCACACTTAAGGGTATTTTAGTGATAGGCAAAAACTAAACACAAGGTTCCTTCATGATCATTCAAAATCCTTACTAGTGCTCTTCGAGGCCATTAAAATCCTTACCGTCACACCGAGTGTACCTCTCTATCTTACATGACACCGATGAACCTTGGGGACGTGTCTCTAGTCTAGGGCAAAATGTTAACTGTTGAAGACCTCTATATACATAATATATTTTATAATACAGTTTACAATCCCATTGCACGTTTTGGTTCGCTGCCTTAACCCCCTGTGAATCACTAGAGATGACAAGAGAAAGTTTGTGCCGGACAGCGAGGCAGAGCTACCAAGGGTCATGTTCACTTCGTCTAGCAAGGATTTGTCATTCGTGTATCACAAGGTGGTGGCACTCGAATTATTTCAACTTACCTGCCTAACCTAACCTAAACTAGCCTAACTGGATTAGATTATTGTCAGTTTAGGTCAGGTTAGGCAATGTTATGTAATGCTATGGTGGTTTATATTAGATTTGGTTTAGCTATGGTAATTTATACCAGTTTAGCTTAGGTTATATTAAGTTATATTAGACCAGATTCAATTTAGAATTAGCCACTGTATTAACACTTTCAGACTCATATGACGCAGAGGTTGACAGATTAACAATAAGAAATAGAGTTCTCTCACTCTTATAATTACCTCTCCAAAATTAGTTTTCTGCCCACAGCTAACTCAAAGACAACTGCAGAGGTTGAAGTAACTAAACTAAAGGTTTCTACATACCCCTGATAGTAACAAAGGTTTTAAAGTATCCCTAATAGGCTCAAA
This sequence comes from Paralithodes platypus, assembly GCA_032716605.1. Lineage (NCBI taxonomy): Eukaryota > Metazoa > Arthropoda > Malacostraca > Decapoda > Lithodidae > Paralithodes > Paralithodes platypus. The sequence goes on from CM064495.1 coordinate 44,190,865, forward strand.
ATCGTGTCATATGTCGGAGAGGGTTAACCTTTGATAACAAAATCGTAGGCGCAACTTGAGTGAAAAAAAAAATCCTTTGGAAAGTTTATTTATTTTTTAACCCTTTGAGTACCAGCGACGTGTTATATTATTTTCTAGCTATATTTAGGCGATATTATGCAGCTTAAGAAAGATCTGTGATAGTTAAAAGAGTTGGTTGAGATAGTGTGAAGCCTTATTATTGCTATATGTCCTTCCTAAGCTGAATACAATCGTCTAATAGTTGCCAGAATATGATGAAAAGGATATCCCTGGTACTGAATGGGTTAATGCGAGGCTGTTAAGTGCCTGGTATACGCCTAGAAGGGGGCGTGCGGGAGTCGTCTGATAAAGCAAGGCGGGCGTGCATAAATCACCAGCATGACGGCCCGTGTGAGAGGGGACAACATCGCCGGCCGGGACCATGGTGTACGAGGAGGAGAAGGTGGTGGTGGAGAAGGAGGTGGCGGTGCTGGTGTAGGAGGTGGCGGTGCTGGTGTAGGAGGTGGCGGTGCTGGTGTAGGAGGTGGCAGTGCTGGTGGTGTAGGAGGCGGTGGTGATGGTGGGGAACGAGGAGGAATAGGTGGTGGTGGTGGTCTAGGTGGAGGTGGTGTAGGAGGAAGAGGTGGTGGTGGTGGTGGAGGTGGTGGAGGAGGAGGAGACAACATATTAAAACACTCACACACACGTACAGTATACACTCACTCACTAACTTTCACACACACACACACACACACACAGAACAAAACCAGGGTATGTATTAAAAGACGGATACCAAAATAAGACTTTCTGCCATGATATGTATTAACTAATATCGTTTTTAACACCATTAACTCCCAATGAAATTAATTAAAACATATGATGCTCCGGGGATATTAAAATATGAATTAAGAATGTTAACGTAACTTAACGAGTAAAAAAGGGATGTATATTTTGAGACGGACATCTGACGTATACTGTTTATCTATTTTGCTGACGCCTTACTCCTTTCAAGGAACACCCTTAAAGGTCGTATTGCGAAAATAAAAACATCCTTTTTCCCGTGTGTTAAACTATTGTTAAAGGATAATAAATACGATGAAGAACTAGGACAGCTAATTATATGAAACTTTAACATTAATATATTTAAATTTAAGGCGAGACAAGGTATTTAAAGAGAATGATAACGTAATATATGAAGAATATATGGTAGGCGAGACAGGAATAAAGTAAAGTAGATATTACAGAAGGACGGAAGAAGTGAAAGTAGTCCTAAAATTAAGAAATAAAGGTTGGAATAGTAAGGTAGGTTGGTAAGTCGATGGAAAAGAAGTTAGGAAAAGAGGTAGGCAAAAAGGGTAGATAGAACAGAAGGAAACGAAGGAAGGCCATAGGAAAAGAGGTAGGAAGAATGAATAGATAGGACAAGGAAAAGAGGATGGTGTTGATACTAGTAAGCAAGGTGGCACCCCGACCCGACCTGACACCTGGTGATACATGGGGACCCCGTAAGTAGGATAAGGGCGACCAGGTGATTTGTCATGCGTTACCTCTGTCGCCCCAATCACCTCTTGGTGCCCTCTAGGTTACCGGCTAATTAGACTCCGTAACAAAGAGAAAAATACCTCTTGGCACTTACAGCCTCCTGTTATTTGTACGTTTATATATTTGTATTTTCTTCTCCTCCTCCTCTTCCTCTTCCTCTTCCTCTCCTTCTTCTTATTTTTATTTTATTTTTGCATACTTTGGCATGTGTAATTCTGTCGCCTTGATCACCTCTGGAGTCCCTTGCCTACCGGCTAATTTTATCCTATAAATAAAAGTAAAATTTATCTGGGAGTTTTCAACCTCACGTATTTTATTAGGTTCTTGCTGCCTGCTATGGGTGGAACTATGTCTTCGCTTCGTTTACAGCTTGACATCTTTGGGCTTCTCGTTGTATTCTCTCCGGGGATCTACGTCTTATGCGTCTTTCAGGTTCTTGCTGCATTTTCTTTTGGGGGGATACACCGTCTGTTCCCGATAGACGATTAGAGACAGTTAGCCCTGGGGTGTATAATGGCGCACAAAAAGCGCCCCGGGTCGTACATTTTGACCCAACAAGGACCAGGGAAAATTAGGTTCTTTTCAGTCCCGCCCACCGGAGCTAAGGGACGCTGCAGGGAGCGCTGCCGGAGACGGTGCTGGGAAGAAGGGGAGGCGGGGCAGCATGATGGAGGACCAGACAGTTTGGGGGAGAGGAGGTTGAGGGACACGACCAGAGCCTTACAGGAACCGCCATGTTGTATACCTCGAGTTGTAAATATGATTTCTTTCAAGCATTCGATAATATGCCAAACGTCTTTCCTGATGTGATATGCTAACCTTCGTGATTTATACCATAGAAAGTTTATGCGCGACAAGGGAAAGAGCCTGGGAGGTTAAATTGCAATAACACAGGACAGAACACCGTACTTGGTAGACAACATGGCGTCTAAATATTTGACTTAATTCTCCCTACTGAAGAGCCCAGTGGGAGGCTTGTGATGGACGCGACGGCCCTTGTACACTATAGTGACTATACCACCGCTGATTACTGCCGGAGTCCCTCTGGCTGGGAGGCTGATGAGGCTAGGACACGGCGATCCTGTCGTAGGGGAGCTGGGGGCCTGGCATTAAACCGAATTTATTGAATTAACTAGCTGGTTTCTTTAATTATGTACCGGTACTTATATAGGCAGTATATTATATACTTGTATTTGTTTCAGCTTATATATAATATGATTTATTTAGTTATTTACATCTATATATTTTTTTTTTTAATTGCCGCCACTTGCCTCAACATTCTGAATTTTAGGAATGGCCGAGTTTTTCCTTGGTCCCAGGATTGGTGTTCTTCCTTCTGTTGGTGTTAATGTTATGCACGGGCGGGGTGGGGGACGTGGATTACCTGCCAGCCTGTCTGATGGTGCGGCAGACGGGGAGGGGAGGAGGGGTATATTTCATGCAGTCCAGTTCTGAGGATTTGTATTTGTGGCACCAACTCGTCTCTCTGGATTGGGTCTCCACATACATATAAATGATACAATACCGTTCCTATGCTCTTTATATTCATGGCCATGTTACATATGCTACTGTCACATCTCCAGTGTTTTGGAGGACAAGCACAGTGTTTTGGAGGACAAGCAACCTAGAAGGGTCACTAGATCTGTTGTTGCTTGATTTCCTTTGTACTCCTTTGTACACCAACTGATTCTACATACCGGTACTGCACATATATAGTACAATATTCTCAATTTCTGTATTATTATTGCCCTCTTACATGTACACAGATGTTGAATAGGGTGGAGTACCTAGACTACTGTAGGTTATAATGATATAGGTGGGTTCATGCATACAAACTGCCTATCTTGGTTACATATGATATACTCGGGGGCCTGTGGGCGTAGTAAGACAGACAGGGGGGGTCGGTGGGCGGTGTATTGTCTTACTGCCATCTACACGGCCGCCCCTTGCCTACAGTGTGTCTACCCTTCTACTGTATTCTCGCTCTCTCTCTCTCTCTCTCTCTCTCTCTCTCTCTCTCTCTCTCTCTCTCTCTCTCTCTCTCTCACCTTGCCTTAAGGGGGCCCACCTCGTTTTTTTCTTTCTCTCTACCTCTTTCTCTGGGTTGTATCCATTCGGCCCCATTTAGCCTGCTGTTTTTAGACGTATATCCCCTTCCAGGTTTCGATTTTTTCCTGGCGAGTGGGAGCGAGCCAACATATTTATTTAATTTGTTTTTGACAGCAGGCTAAATTTGTACATTTTTCGATAGAAAAATTTCTCCGGCAAAGCCGGATTTCTCCATACAATGCTGGCTCGCTCTCGCTCGCCAGGAAAAAATCGACACCTGGATGGGGAAAATAGTCTTCAGTAGGCTGAATGGGGCCGAATGGATACAACCCAGAGGAAGAGAGAAAAGGAGAGAACAAAGCAGGTCCCCCCTTAACCCTTTAACCACTCACACTTTGCTTCCTACTGTACTGCCTTTTACAAACCTCCAAGTATTCACTCACACACTAGCTATATTTTTCTGCCTCCCACTCGTTCCTCTTGTCTCAATAATCTCAAATCCTTTTTTTCGGCTCCTACATCTGTTTTTGTCTACGGCCATACTTTACTAGCGCATTTAGTTGTTTTAACACTCCTAAGCAGTTGTGGTGTTTCTCAAATGTTTGCAATGTTTTAAGCCATTCTATTACCTTAATTTTCGTTTATATTTTTCTCTAATACCATCTCCCTACTTTTTCTCACCATGTCTTCTATTGTGTATGACGTTCTTCCCTGCTTCTGTTCATTTATTCTGCTGCTACTGCTCAACATATCCAGCAATCCCTCCTGGTGCAGCTGTTGGTTCGCCTGCTGAGTGTGTGACAGGTGAGCCCCGGACCAGATAAGGTGGCATTTGTGAGCCTTGCTTAGTGATGTACTCGTTCTGCTGTTGTTTCTGCTGTCTGGCTCCTGCTGGGTGCGTGGCAGGCCCTTCAGGGATTGGTGGAGCTTCTGCTAGCTGGAGTGACAACAAACGGGCGTGACTCTTGACTGTTGTGTTATCTCTTGATGCAATGAGACTTTATACAACTACTGATATTTGAAGTTATTAGATGCATGTACATGTAATATATTGTCTTCTCCAATATACGTGTGAAACATCTGTGTGTTCTATATTCGTTTATGTTTGTTCATTAGATATGTTTCGAGTGAACAATTTATAATTTTCTACACTCTGTGCTACTGTAGAGCTCGTTTAAGATATCAAAGCTCTTTCCTGAGGCTTCCCATTCTGGTTTACCTTGGCCATCACAACACCTCCAGACACCCCAAGCCCCCTCTCCTCCCACCACCTCCTCTCATCCCTTCCCTCCTCCTCCTCCTCCACCACCTCCACCACCTCCTCTCATCCCTTCCCTCCACCACCTCTCATCCCTTCCCCTCCACCTTCTCTCCCTCCTCCTCCCCCTCCACCACCTCTCATCCCTTCCCTCCCCCTCCTCCTCCTCCTCCTCTCCCTCCCCTCCCCCCCCCCCCCTCCTCCTCCTCCTCCTCTCCCTCCCCCTCCCACTCCCCCTCCCCCTCCCCCTCCCCCTCCCCCTCCCCTCCTCCTCCTCCTCCTCCTCCTCCTCCTCCACTTCCTCCTCCACCTCCTCCTCCTGCCCCGTCACGCCTCTGTCGCCCCTGACTGATGGGCGACTGTGCCCTTCAAGGCGCCATCCTTCAGAGTTTGTAAATATTTAGGCAAACACTGCTCTCCAGTTTTAGAGTTCTCAAAACTTCGTATTTTACCCACTTTAATTCTGTCACTCTGAGCGATGTTCACTGATCTAAGACGAGTTTCACCACCGTTCGTCAGTCAAGTCCCTCGCTGAGAAAAGACGCCCTGTCGAATCTTACGAGGTGGGCGCATCAGAAGGAACGCCTCTCCTCTATTCACGAGTTTTGTGGAGGCGAGTGTGTCTGTTGGAAGTCTCTTAATTTGCATAGAAAAACTCTAGCTCACGATGAAGGAAATACACATGGCGGAGAATGATTCTGACTGGAGTGTGCAAGATGTACCCACAAGTCCCCAGGAGAGAGATGTGTGTGTTTGTGGGGCTGACCAGGCCGGGATGAAGAGAGACGAGAGTAGATTTTTTGTTTCATTGTTATATTTTTACCTTTATATATTTATTTCACTATATTTGTAGCTTAACTTTTGCATTATATGCATGGGTTTTCTCTCGACTTATGTTAGTGTAGTAGACAGTTACACGGTTTATGATTAAATATATTTGAATTGAAAAAATAAATAGACGTTCTTCGATGAAGGGTGATATGGTCGAGCATTATGAATTATGAAAAACACTATAGAAATATTGGCAATCAGATTATCCACAAGTTTATGGAACAGGTCCCTCTTATCTGATAAGTAGCCTGCAATTGACCTGCTATGCAAAACTATCATGTGTATTCAATTTTTTCATAAGTATCGATACATATATTTGTGGTGGAATTATGTTATATTTCCCATTTTATGTTAATAATTGGCTTAATCTGTACTTGATCACCCACACGTTTGACTAATAACCTTGTCATTTCGCTGAGGTTCGTTGTCGTGAGATCACGAGATGATTAATAGCGGAAGCAATGATGGGCATTTAAGTCGTAACTGATTCCACGTCACCACGAAGAATATCACATTAAAGATATAACTCCTGATTGTGAGAAACCTGGCCAAGATTGTCTATTACCTGGAAACTAATCAGATTTGTAACTTCCTGTTTAACGTCTGTGGTTGCGATGAGAAAGAAGCCCTGAACATGGATGGTCACGAACATTGATTGCCTTTTATCTCATTGGAAACCACTTTAATTAAGAGTTCAAATGAGCTATTACCTGAAGTCTACCTGACGTTCGTTCGCCAACACTAGTGACACCGGCGAGCGGGGCGCCCTCCCGTTGTTAGTGGTGATTAAGACGGTTGTTAATTGTTATGTTGTAAATCTTCGTTCATAACTTCAAGTATCCGAAGAGTTATATGTAAATAACTGGTATTTTGTCCCTGATTATACACAGCTTCTGGACGGTAATTGTAGGTTGCTGATGCGTATATAACAGCTCTACCAATATAACAGCTCTACCAATATAACAGCTCTACCAATATAACAGCTCTACCAATATAACAGCTCTACCAATATAACAGCTCTACCAATATAACAGCTCTACCAATATAACAGCTCTACCAATATAACAGCTCTACCAATATAACAGCTCTACCAATATAACAGATGTCTGTGTGTCCACTACTGTAATCATCAAGACAGCGCTAAAAATCAACGGTTTGGCCCAACAGGCAAGGAGTCTACCCACAAGCTACAGTACCTCCTTCCCGCCGTATATCAAGCCTGCTGGACCAAGGGGGGCCATAGCGGTCGCCAAGTGCGGCCAATAACACGTCCGGCCGCGAATTACAGCTCTCCTCGGCGGTCTTATTTGTTTGGGGGGACGTCCGGGCGGTGGTGACCTTTTCCCCGGTTTATGAAGTTGGGAGGGGGCGAAGGGTAGTATATCGCAATCTTCTAGTCGGGGGTATTCGCCTTCTTCGTTAGGCGATATTTTTACTAGTTGTGTTCATTATATCTTCTCGTGTTTTGCTCAAGTTTGCTTTTGTTGTTACTCTAGAAATGTGACACATCACATAAGTTTGGGCCTTCATACCTGGCCTATAAGTTTAGTGCACGATGGCTTGCAGTCCTTGGTATACAACATGGTGACCAATGCTAAGGTGCTGGCTTAATTTCCCATTACATGAACACATATAGACACAAACACAACCATATATACATACATACATGCAAAAATGTGTGCTCTTTCCCGGGAATCAAACTTATGATCTTAGGAATAAAAGCCAAGCAGCTTACCCACCACGCTATGACCATATCATGGTGGGTAAGATTCCTGTCTCATATTCCGAAGATCGTGAGTTCGATTCCCTGATGGCTTAAATACATTTCTACGTGTATGTATGCATTTATGGTTGTGGGTATGTCTATATTGATGTTGTAGAGAAGAAATAAGCCAACACCTTAGCAGTTGTCACAATGTTGTAGTCACGTGTATATGTTAGCTCTCAGACAGACAGACATACATGTGCACATAATGTAAGATAGACAAGCAGTCAAATATCATGATGACCCACCCTTGCCCCCTGACTCTCCCCACTCCCACAGCCGGCCCTTGATAAATCAGCATGAAGGGTTGCATCAGGACGGTCCCGGCGAGACAAGGCGCTGGGGCTGATAAACATCTCCAAAAGACCTCATAATGGCTCCATATTTCATCCTCCTAGTGCAACTCTTCAAAGCCTCCCATTCCCAAGACAGCTCAAAGGGGTGGTTGGACTCTTTGGAGGATAGATCCGGTCGTGGTACAACTGTTCATAATGAAATAAAAGATATATATTAACTTCAAATCTCCTAAATCAGTTGAGTGGGAGGTGGAAAGACTTTGGAGCTATATAGTTTAATGTTACATAATCTATTAATTAAATACAACAATGAATTATCTTCAAGCTTCTCAAGAACATCTGAAGGGCTAGAAGGCACTCACTGAAAGTTAAACTTGTCTGTATAACTGTACTTTATAATGAACATTGTTTTATTACCTTAAAAACTCCCAAGTCACTGTGGACACCTGGGAAGAGTGGGGAGACTAATTGGGCGCTAGTTAAGCTCACCCTACATCACTGCAATGGGAAATACAATCCTTTTATTACCCACTCTTTGCTATACTTCCATCACACTATGTCTTCTATCACATTTACACACGGTCTCTGGTCCTTACTCGGTCTCTGTTTTTTTACTGGGTCTCTGGAAGCTGTAAACGGCCTCCATTCGGTGAGCAATTACAGCGCCATGGTAGAGTGACCTATTGTTTCTGAAGGTGACAAGGCGATGGGCGGCGATAGTGGCGGGTGGGAGACAGGTCAGAATGGGTGACGGTCAGTTCCTTCCCAAGACTTTCCACTCACATTAGACGTGTTTCATTCATATACTTGAAAGTCACGTAGATTACAAGTTATGTTAGGGTAGGGTAGGGTAGGGGTGAGTTGACGTTTGCTTAGATTTTATAAGATTAAGGTCCGAATAGGTTAGGTTTATTAAAAGTAAGGACTGGCTACTTTTGAGCAAGAAATGTTTCAAGTAAGGTGTACTCTGAAGTGGGCGACATGACTTGTAGACGAAAGTACCGAGGGAATGGCACATGAGGAATGGACCCTGCGGAAAGATGGCAGCCGAGATTGTAGTGTTGGCCCTGTCGTTTCTCAGCGGTGGGACTGTCTGTGCTAAAGGGCAGCTGCGCCATTATCACCCGTCAGTATCTTTGCAGCAGCAGCGGAACATTGCAATATATCTGTGTTGGCCTCGGACGCGTATAAATGAAGTGTGTCGCTGGTGTGATGGATGCCCCGGCCGAGACAAAGCTGGCTGGTCCGTGAGTCCCGCTGGGCAGCTACAACTGGATCGTCACGTTTCCTCGCCCACTACACCGCAGGGACCTTGGGAGGGGGAGTTTCCAATATTTTGTTTTAATAATATTATTGTATATTTATTTATTATTATTGTGTTACTTTTGTATTATATTCGAGCTGCCTGTAAACAAATTTGCTAAGGCTTGGTAGTAGCTCTCTATACAAAGGCCAGGGATAATTTTCCAGTTAGGGAAAAATATAGTAAGTTGACCTCCTTAGCTTCATAGAATTGCGTGGCACTTTCAGTTAGATGACTTTCAAGTTTTAATCTAGGTACCACCAGTCGGTTATTAGGAAGAAAATCGGTTCAGCGAGGAATGGTAACTTTTATTTCGAGTGGGATATAAACAGCAAGTTGCCCCTTTAAAACTGGTTCTCCCGAACCTAGCTGATGGGGCCTCTCCTCCTTCACCACCACCACCACCACTGCTCACTGTATACTGTCGTGAGTATGGCAGGTGACACGCCGGCGGGACCCCACATGAGGGAGTGTCTCTCAAAGGCGTGTGGCTTGCTCGTGTTGCTCCCAGTGTCTCGCCCGCTCCCCCGCTGGATTCTAAGGCAGCCGCTCTGTCATCCTAGGGTTCTCACAGGTCGAGGTTGGTGGTCTCTCATATTCCTCCAAGTTCTCCCGGTATTAGGTTGGTGGTCTCTCATATTCGTCCAAGTTCTCCCGGTTCTAGGTTGGTGGTCTCTCATATTCGTCCAAGTTATCCCGGTTCTAGGTTGGTGGTCTCTCATAGTCGTCCAAGTTCTCCCGGTATTAGGTTGGTGGTCTCTCATATCGTCCAAGTTATCCCGGTTCTAGGTTGGTGGTCTCTCATAGTCGTCCAAGTTCTCCCGGTTCTAGGTTGGTGGTCTCTCATAGTCGTCCAAGTTCTCCCGGTTCTAGGTTGGTGGTCTCTCATAGTCGTCCAAGTTCTCTCGGTTCTAGGTTGGTGGACATTGGGTCGTACCAGTTTCGGATTGGTGGCTATTGACTTAAACCAGTGGCACATTAGTGGTCATCGATTCGTAACATTTAAGGTTGGTGGTTATTACTCTTACCAGTTTATAAGTGTGTAGTCATTGACTCGATAAGTTGACAATTTATACTCTACTCCTCATTGCCTAGTTTTCCTGATTGTGTATGTGTGTGTGTGTGTATATATATATATACAGTATATATATATATATATATATATATATAATTAGGGTACTTATAACTATCCATCATTCTGGTCTAAGGTCTCGTAGTACCAGATCCTTACCATCTGTTGCCAGGGTCCGTATCTTACTCTAGGATTTAGTGAGATTTGTATATAGTAAGAATCATTACATTGTTATATAAGTATTTAATCCTCTTACCGAATACTGTTGAATGCAAATGTTTACACTTGATTGAATGTGAGTGGTCATCAATCATACTCAGACCTCGCTCTCTCTCTCTCTCTCTCTCTCTCTCTCTCTCTCTCTCTCTCTCTCTCTCTCTCTCTCTCTCTCTCTCTTTTTCTTTCTCTCTTTCTTACACACACACACACACGTAAGTACACACATCTTAAAAGTATTCCAGTCACCTACAAAAATGGAAATACGAAATATAATTATACATATGGATAACACAAATCAATCCATATTTGTTATGCGATCCCAAACTCCCAAGAAATTAAACAAGCGCATTGGAGTGTGTGTGTGTGTGTGTGTGTGTGTGTGTGTGTGTGTGTGTGTGTGTGTGTGTGTGTGTGTGTGTGTGAGAGAAAGAGAGATATATATATATACCGGTATATATATATATATATATATATATATATATATCTCATCAGCAGCAGCAACAGCAACAGTCGGGGTTTGGGACGAGCCGGCGACAGGTGGGGTGATTGAGAGAGACAAGACATTCCTGGGGCGTTGTTGGGGACGTCGTCTGGGGGTGGTGGGTTCTGTCCAAGCCCTTATTCCTGCACTTCCAATACCTCTGTCCACTTTATTTTCTTCCTGTACCCCTTGTTTTTCTCCCTCCCCCTTGCTCTCCCCCCCCCCCCCCCCCCTTGCTCTTTTCCCTCCCCCCTTGCTCTTTTCCCTCCCCCTTGCTCTTTTCCCTCCCCCTTGCTCTTTTCCCTCCCCCTTGCTCTCCCCCCCCCCCCCCTTGCTCTTTTCCCTCCCCCTTGCTCTTTTCCCTCCCCCTTGCTCTCCCCCCCCCCCTTGCTCTTTTCCCTCCCCCTTGCTCTCTCCCCCCCCCCCCCCACCTTGCTCTCTCATTTTACCCTTTCTCATCTCCATTCGTTAGTTCCCCCCCCCCCCTTCTTTCACTTCTCTGTTCTCCTTTCCCATTCCTCTTCCCTTTCCTTTTCTCTCCCTTTCCCCATCCCTCACCCCCTCTGTTTCCTTTCAGTCTCCATTCCCCTCTCCCCCCACTTCCCCCAACCTTTCCCTCCTACCTACCCCTACACTCCCCACCCCCTCTCGTCTTGGCCACTCGTAAATTCATTCCGCGGCGCAGTTGTGCTGTCACGAGCCGCAATCGTAAAGTCCCAACTCTCGGTCTGGAGGAAGTGTCGTTGGAATGAATCCGGGAGGGAGTGGAAGGGGGGAGGGGGGGGGGGGATGGGCAAGCTGGTTCGTTCGTCTGTAGGGAGATGTGTCGTTGGAATGAATCCGGGAGGTAGTTGGGGGGCAGGCAAGCTGGTTCGTTCGTCTGTAGGGAAAAGTCTGTCATCTATTGTTTTGACATACATTGGAAACTCATTCTCATTTCACATATTCTAGTTACCAATTTGAAGAAGAGACGTTCATTGGCAGGTTATTAATCTAATCCTTGTAAATAATCTCTGAATTATACTAAGTGGACTAATTGAGAGCCTGAAATGCGTGTGAGTCTAGCATTTAACAGAGTAGGTATTACCAACGAATTGCCTTTTTCATGTTGTATGCGTCTACCGATAAATATTGGTACTTTTACACATCAGTCTGTTTTCAGCCAGTTTTGTTTTGTTATTGTATTATATATATATTTAGTCCTATCTATTATCTATGTTTATCTGTATTTATTTATTTATAAAGTCATTGTGAAATGTACCTGCTTTTAAACAACTTATAGACATTTAAAAACAAAATATAAATCTGGTATCCACGAAGCTCTAAGTCAGCCACCAGTTTTCAGGTCACAATGAGTTAGCGAAAACACGACAATCCAATGAATGTAACACAGAATTAGAAAACACACCTATGTTCCGCTCAGCTGAAGCCAAAATAAATATTATTATAATGCGCCAGGGGAAGGGGGAAGGGGTAGGGGTGAGGGTGAGAGGGGGTAGAGTGGGGGGAAGATCTTGAGAGAGTAGAGGAAGGGGTCAGTGGTGAGATTTGGGTAAATCTGTGCTCCTTTATATATATTATTGTTGGTAAATATAAGAGAAAGGAATATGGTGAAATTGTCAGGTAGAACATCATAAGGTGCATGATATGATAGGAAACAAATTGTGAGTGAAAAGTGAGCGTTTGGTAAGGGCAAGAATTATGGTAAAGAGCAGAAGGAATTTTTCAGTTAAGTGCTAAGTGGAATGATAAATAAAGATTGTTTGAGTAAAAATCTCAAACAGTAAGACTGATATATGAGAAAAATAATGACCGGAGGGCGTTAGGTAATAATAAAAGTGCATGGGAAGTAAAAAAACAAAGGTTCTAAGGCTGCAATACAGTGAGAGAAGATAATTAGTAAATAGCTAGGTCAGCGTTCATTGTAAAAGTACATGTGAAATGGTGTAAGCGGTGTTATATATATATATATATATATATATATATATATACAGGGTGTTCCAGTAATGCTTTTCATAAATTATATGGTGGACTCATCAGACAAAAATAAGAATAAATTACTCTATGAACATGAGGTTGAGAATTTATAATAACGGGAGTTATTACACAATTTAAGTTAACGATAGATACAATGCCATTCAGTCCATGGGGTAATGTTGCCATTTTAGTGGATTATATCCATTTGGCCTTCGCTATCGCTTGCTAGCCTCAAGATAGTGAGCAGTAGCGATCTGACTTTTCGGTAGAAAAATATGTCCGGCTTCGCCGGTAGAAAAATCAAATCCGGCGAAGCCGGACATATTTTTCTACCGAAAAGTCAGATCGCTACTGCTCACTATCTTGAGGCTAGCAAGCGATAGCGAAGGCCAAATGGATATCATTCACTAAAATGGCAACATTACCCCTTGAACTGAATGGCATTGTATCTATCGTTAACTTAAATTGTGTAATAACTCCGTTATTATAAATTCTCAACCTCATGTTCATAGAGTAATTTATTCTTATTTTTGTCTGATGAGTCCACCATATAATTTATGAAAAGCATTACTGGAACACCCTGTATATATATATATATATATATATATATATATATATATATATATATATATATATATATATATATGTTTTTTTTATATTAGAACGACCCTCTTGTTGAAAATGGCAGAACACAACTCTTAAATTTCATGACATTGAGAGGTCATTATATTGATTAAAACTGCTGCCTGCTGGGCGTTATAAGAAAATAATAATGAAATGTCATCTAATTGTAAGAGTTAAGAGCGCGAGAGGGTGAGGGCGTATACAGGGTCAGTGTTAGGTGGGTTGGGGTGTATAAGTGGATGTAATAGGGGTGTTCGGTGTCTTTAAGGTAGGAGTGGATGGAATGAGGGTAGGGATGGGTTTGAGGAGTAGGAGTGGATGAAGTGAGGGTAGGAGTGGGTTTTAGAAGTGGATGAAGTGGGGTTATGGAGTGGGTTTTAGGAGTAAGAGTGGATGCAATAGGGTTGTTGGGTGGCTTTAGGGTAGAATTGGAGGAAGTGAGGTTGGAGTGGGATTAAGGAGTAAGAGTGAATGGTTGGGTTGCTTTAGGGTAGAAGTGGATGAAGTGAGGGTAAGAGTAGGTTTGAGGAGTAGGAGTGGATGGGTCATACACACACATGGACGGACAAGACAGGTGACGTCGGCCGCCCACCTGCCCCTGTCGTCGCCGCCCGTCTGCAGGAAGTCACTTTTTGCTCGCGGTCAAGAAGATGTCAACCGGTGACCGAGAGAGACTGTGCAGGCAGCCAGGAGACATTTTTCCTTTTTGCCAGGTTGCCTCTTAATCTGGGACGGGTCGGCAGAGATCCTGGGAAATGTATACAACTGGGATTAATTTGATGATTGTTTTCTATAATTTGGGTATCTTTTTATTTTAATTTGTATTTATATACACTTACAGTATATATGTTTCGTATGCCTTGCTCTATTTATATATGTTATCGTTTTGCACACACAAAAAGAAAAGAAAAAATAACACCAGAGAAAAAACTTCTTATATTTTATCTATTTGACACCACTTGAATATCAGTAATATGTAAACAAGAATCCTTATTAAGTTATCGTTTCGGTTACAGTGGTTATGTATTTGGACTTGCACAGCAATATATGTTCACAAGAATTCACCGTATTTGGTATTTTGTTTTCTATTAACAGTTAAAGTGACAGAAATATACTTTGGACAGGTCCTCCATTGTGTGTCTCTCGTGTTAATAGTCTGAAAATGACAAGAAATACACTATCCAGAATTCCTCTTTAGTCGAGCATTCTGGCTCGAAGGACATTTATTCTGAACTACTGTATTATAAAAGGAACACCCGAGAGAAAAATGCACCTTAGTCACACAGATCGTCACTTTGGGGGGCTTGTCTTTTATGTAAACAAACATTCAGAAAGCCTTACAAAACAAGTCATAAACCCCATCGTTGAAATGGTCACACAAGTTCCCCACACAGCTCGCCTCCATTGTCGCCTTAAAAGTGTTTATATTTTGATGCGTGATAGAGCAACATGAAAGGGCGTGGACGAGGGCTATTTCGTTTTATGTAGTTCTTTTCTGGAGTCACCCCTCACACGTAGAAAATGTTGTCTCCCTCTATTTCGTTTTCTTTCTCACTCTCCCCTCTCTTTCTTTGCCTCTCTTTTCTCCGCTTCTCTCTTCTTTCATTTTTCCTCTGTCTCTGTCTCCGCTTATCTCGCATCTCTGTTTTTCTTTGTGTCTTTTCTTCTCCATTTTCTTTTCTCTTCCTATTTCTACTCTCATTTTCACTGTTCTCTCTCTCTCTCTCTCTCTCTCTCTCTCTCTCTCTCTCTCTCTCTCTCTCTCTCTCTCTCTCTCTGCCTTTTTGTATGTTTCCTGCTGAGCCATCATTTTTTTATCCATATAATTTTATCTTCCTGTCTCCCAAGCTGTCATTCTTTTCTTTCATTTGACCAGTTTGGCTGTCTCTTCTATATTTTTAGCTGTCAGTGTGTTTTCCTGTGTATCTGTCTTTTTGGTGGTTTTAATTTAAGTTTGTTTTGTGTCTGTCTGTTTCTGTCACTGTGTTTACCTTTTCACTTAGCCAATTATATATATATATATATATATTAGCTTTCTCAATCCATATATCTGTGTATCCTTGACTATAAATAAGCTTACATATGTTTGTATGTGTAAGGATCTTTTATATATATATCTCTTAGTCATCTGTCTATTACTGTCTGACTACCTTTCGGTCTGTCTGTCCATCAATAAATTTACTCCGTCTGTTTGTCTCTGTCGTTTCTGCCTCATGCTATATATCCCTGTCTCTTCGTTTGTTGTTCCGTCTGTTTCTGTCTTATGCTATTTATCCGTCTCTCTTCGTCTGTTGTTCCGTCTGTCTTTGTAATTTATCCCCGTCTTTCTTCGTCTGTTGTTCCGTCTGTCTGTCTGTTTTCCCCGCTTGTCTGTCAGTCCTCCTGTCTGTCGCCAGCTCCCGACACAGACAGACGAGACTTCACCCCCTCTCGCCGCTCCATGCTTGAAGTAACCCCAAGTCCTGATTGATTATCGATCACCGCCATATTGTCTCCCTCCGGCAAGACGCCCCGAGTAAATTAATTGAGGAGAGACTATGTTCTTAGGAAGGGGGGGGGGGGGGGGCGTGTACTGGGTCACACGGGGTAGGGGCTGTAGAGGGGGCTAGGGCCGGTATCGATCATTGAGGGCTAAGGGTCATTAACATGAAGAGGGCTAGTCGGTCTTAGAGGGCAAAGGGAGATAGATAGAGTGAGTGAGTGAGATATATGATTGATTGATTGATTAACATAGGTACCGGTAATGATAGGCACGATATAAAGATATTGTAAATGTGTAAGGTAACGAAGGGTAAGAGTCAGTTATATTAGGGTTAGCTGTAAGGGATTTAAAGGAGGTCACTTACAAGGCTAAG
Organism: Paralithodes platypus; assembly: GCA_032716605.1. Classification (NCBI taxonomy): domain Eukaryota; kingdom Metazoa; phylum Arthropoda; class Malacostraca; order Decapoda; family Lithodidae; genus Paralithodes; species Paralithodes platypus. The sequence goes on from CM064495.1 coordinate 44,207,137, forward strand.
TAAAAAGGGGTTAGGTTCAGCGTTAAAAGCAGAAAATGTTACTCGCATTTATTTCAACCTAAGTGGAGTATATCCTTGAATGTTCAACAATATTTTCATCTTGCAATTGATATTAAACTAGTAAATTTGTGGATGTGTTGCACAACTTTTGAAGATGTGCTATTACTTTAGAAGGTAACTGTACATACACTACAATAGCTTGGCGTTCACCCAGGAGACCTCGCTCCAAAAATTTCGTGAATATAAATTAATTCTTAGTAAATTGGAAGGCGAAAACAGCGTCGGAGATAAAAGTCATTCCTGGAGCCCGTAAAATTCCCCAGGTTTAGTTATGAGTTGGTATAAACGTCCGGTCGAGTGGGTATTAAAATCAACCTGATGGCTCGGGGTTTCTTTGGGACAGGCTTCGGGGGTAATTAGCGAGTTTTCTTATTTTCGACTTTTAATGCCGCAGTGACCCCTAGAGACCACCGACCGACCGGCTTGGGAGGAAGGGAGGGGTTGTGGTTTGGGGGGGGGGGGGGAAAGGAGAGAGAGAGAGAGAGAGAGAGAGAGAGAGAGAGAGAGAGAGAGAGAGAGAGAGAGAGAGAGAGAGAGAGAGAGAGAGAGAGAGAGAGAGAGAAGAATGAGAGAGAGAGAGAGAGAGAGAGAGAGAGAGAGAGAGAGAGAGAAGAATGAAAGGGGGGCGGTAAATTCGACATATTCTGAAAGAGGGCGAGGATGAAAACCGTAGGCAGAAGAGAAGAGATGCCGTTAAAAGTACTGAAACTGTTGAAGATCTATAGGGGTACAGGTTCCTTCAGTCTGTCTCCCGCTGATGACATGTAAATCCTATGCGGGTGTGGGTGCCGGGAGCTGATGGGAGGTGATGTGAACAAGTAGTGTTGAATGTAGCTTTGTCTCCCTTCACTGGCCACATCATCAGAATTTTGTTATCGTCGATTTATTCCATTCGCCCTTATTCGTCGGCATACTCCCCACCCACCCTACCAAGCACAACATTGGCTTTCTCCAGTATATATATGTGTGTGTGTGTGTTATCAAGTAAAACCGGCATGTGCGTCTCCTTTTTACCTCATAATCAGTTTTTGTATTGATTTTTTTTTCGCGTTACAATGTTCCTTTTGGCATTGTTTCTTTTTTTTTTTTTTTTTGCATTATCAATGCGAATGTAGTGCATAAATATTGTTTTTATTCAGTGAAACTCTAACCTGTTTTCTGTTTACGGAGAGCTTAGTTCTTTATTACCGATGACTTTAAATGCATGTTAATAATAATAATAATTATAAAAATAATAATAATAATAATAATAATAATAAAAATAATAATAATGTTGACCGCTTAAATATATCCAAGGTAAATATAAAATGTATAGAATTTAGTAATGCGTTTAGTTCCGAAAAGACGGTCCGATGTCGCTCCCTCCAGCAAGAGACGATCTAGTGAGTGTATCGCCGCCCCTCCCCTCAGAGTCTCTTCAGGCCAGGGTGGAAGGCGCCGAACTTATTTTAGAAGTTCCTCTGTCGATCCTAAGACGCCTGGCGCCCTCCGTAATGGAACAGGAGATGGCCCCCCTCGCAATGCTAACTCCTCAAGAAAATCCACCGGAAAGAAATGGAAACCCGATGATACAGTAAGCAATTCCGGAGCTCCCCCTGGCCCGTTGTTTAAGCCCTCTGCCTTCTGGAAATGGAGACCTGGGCTAACACACCTTCCTAGACGACCCGGACGGTGAAGTTGAGGAATATTTAGCATCTTATCAGTCCCTGGATCCTGCTGCAAACACTTCCATAAACGGGGGGCAAGGAGGAAGAAGAGAAAGTGGTGGGCGAAGCGAGAGCCCCATCCCCCGGAGTGAAAAAGTTTATGTAACGGTGCCGGAGCTTTAGAGATGCTTGGATCCGTGGCACTACTACCCAAGAACCCCCCACCCCCACCCCCTTTAGTCCCCCCCACCCCCACCCCCCTTTAGTCCCCCCCACTCCCACCCCCACCCCCACCCCCTTTAGTCCCCCCCACTCCCACCCCCACCCCCTTTAGCCCCCGTCCCCCCCAGCATCACGAAATGGAACCCCGCTCTAAATTGATTTGGAAAGAGGGAGTTTCTAGTTATTCCCAGGTGTAAATATGCTAATCGGGAATGAAGAGCGAAGGAGGAATTGAATGTGTAAACTGCGACGCTGGGTAAGAGGGGGGGGGGGGGGGGGCACAAAGGATGTAAACACAGGCAAAATATCAAGCGACCTGAGGAGGAATAGTAGGTTTTGGAAGGAGGAAAGGTGGGGAGGGGGGATGCTTATAAACCGCTCACAGGGAATTGAAAGTGGACGGACCAGCTGCTTCCTTCTGCATCGGTCTTATAGCACACACACACACACACACACACACACACACACACACACACACACACACACACACACACACACACACACACACACACACACTCACACACACACACCAGTCTCGACCTGCCTTCCCTGAAAAATTATTTAGGAACCATATCGCTTTCCGGGATCGTAGGAAAACCCGCGTACCTTGAATTGGCCTGGGAAGTTTTAACAAGAAGAAAAAAACGAAGAGAAGATGATTAGGGAAAGTATGGTGATGATGAGGATATGGTGAATTAGAAGAATTTAAAGGAAAGTCGGAAGGAGAAAGTAGGAAGAATCAAGAAAGCCCAATGGCTTTCCAAAATGTACAATAGAAAACAGATGGAGAGGTAATAAGTAATAAAAGAAGAAGAGAGGAAGTAATAAGGAATAAAAAGTAGTAAGGAATAAGAAGGAAGAAGGAAGAGGAAGAAGTAAGCGGGGTCCGGCAGCCTTCCATAAAGTGTGTGGAGACGGTGGTGGCGGCGGGTGTGCTGGGCGTGTGTGTGTGTGTGTGTGTGTGGTGGTCGGCTACTTTATGGGCGGGTCATAATGAGCTCACACTGATACCAAACTCACGCGAATTCTTGCATTCATAAATAACGGGCTCAGACGCCACTTTATTGTACGAAGTCAGGGGGGTAATGGTAGACCTAAATTTGTACTCGGGGACGTGACTGCTGGATCCCTGTACCCTTATCACAGAGGTTAGTTTTGGTGTAAATGAGAGGTATTATGGGGTCGTCTGTAAGGTTTGGGTGTGTGGCAACAGTGGCAGTGGCTCCTGAGGGTGGGGGGTCCTTTGGCGTCCTGTGGCCCTGGCTGTGTGCTTAGTTTATGCAACCTGTTTCTGTATGTTCTTAATATTTGAACGTACGGTATACTAGTGTTTAATCAATACCTTACCTTAGGTTACCTTAGGTTGTGTTCGCCACTCTCCTAGCAGCACCGAGGAGCGCGTCGCCCCTCGTTGTGGGTTGTGATTTGGTGCAGCAGACTGTTTGAAGAGACAGCCCGCTCCCTTGCTAAGATGGGCTCGTTTAAAGGCTAAATAAAAAGATTTCAATTCAATTTCAATTCAATTCAATTCAATTCTGGCACTTTTTGCAGTTCGACATCGAGGGCTCTCTTGAAGTTGTCTAAAGAGACGCCCCTCATGTCTCTTACTCACCGTGGGAGTTTGTTGAAGAGACGTGGGCCTCTGTGTGATAACCAGCCCTCTCGCAGAGAGCCCATAGCACCCCTGTTATTCATCCTGGGGATATTGCATTCCCAGCCTCTCCTATCACTGAATGTCATGACTATCGGAGTATGTAGGTTTGGTACTAAACCCTCTGCGATTTTTCACGTGTATATTATTAGGTAACGTTCTCTTCTACGTTCCAGCGAGTACAGGTTCAGTGCTCTCCCAATAGTGTAGCTGTTTTACCGAACTTATATGCGAAGTGAAATTTCTTTGTACACTCTCGTAAGTCATTTATTTCACCTGCTTTGTATGGGGATGTTAATACGCTACAGTATTCAAGCCGCGGTAGCACTAGAGATTTGAAGAGCGTTATCATAGGTAATTCACCGCGTGTTTTAAATGTACGCAGAATCCAACCTGTTAAACGTTTCACAGCCGCAACTTTGACCTGGTTATGTTCTTTGAAACACATATTTTTAGACATTAACACCCCAAGGTCTTTCACACTGTCTTTCCGTTCTATTATGTGGTTAGATTCTGTTAGGTAGTTTGTGATCACTTTAACGCCATTATTTTCTCCGTACCTTATTAATTGGAATTTTTTTCTTCATTGAATTGCATGTTGTTTTCCCTGGTCCACTGGAACACTACATTTATGACTTCCTGCAGCTGGCCCGTGTCCTCTTGTGTGTTTACTATCTTGCTTAGTTTTGTGTCATCCGCAAAAGACGACACCGTACTGTGTCTTGTGTTGGTATCTATGTCGCAAATTAGAATGAGGAACAGAAGGGGTGCTAGCACTGTTCCTTGGGGCACTGAGCTTTTTACATCCGAAGGCTCAGATGTGACTTGGTTTACTGCTACTGATTGTTTCCGGTTTACGAGGAAATTATATATCCACCGTCCGATTTTCCCCATTATACCTTTTGCTTTCAATTTGTGGGCTATTATACCATGGTCACATTTATCAAATGCCTTAGCAAAATCGGTGTAGATGACATCAACATTTTTCTTTTCTTCTAGCGCTTTAAGAATTTTGTCATAATGTTCCAAAAGTTGTGAGAGACATGATCTTCCCGCTCTGAACCCATGTTGACCGGTGTTGTGTAGTTCATTTGCCTCCATGAAAGCTGAGATTTTGCTTCGCAGGACTCGCTCGAAAACTTTAATGATGTGGGAGGTTAGAGCTACCGGGCGGTAGTTTTTTGGTACCGGTAGTGCTTTACTCCCTCCTTTATGCAGTGGGGCAATTATTGCGTTTTTTAAGCTATGTGGTATTTCACCAGTGTCTAGACTCCTTCTCCACATTATAGCCAGGGGTTTTGAGAGGTTTTCCTTACATTTCTTCATTAGGATTGAATTCCATGAGTCCGGGCCTGGTACCGAGTGGGATGGCATGTTGGAAATGGCTTCTTCTATGTCTTTAATTTACTACCACCTATTCCATGTTTATAGCCTACAAATGTAACAAATCAATGCTCATACATAGACTCAGAATGCTGTTGTATGTATGTAGAGAGGCAATCAGACGGGACGCGTTGGTATCATATGTAAGACAGTTCAGAATCGGGTTGCAGCTGAGAATCAAGAAAGTTCAGAATCGGGTTGCATATGAGACTCTCCCTCTCCTGCTGGGGGGACTGGCGAGGCTGCGAGTGATTTTGTTACCGCTTTGTCTCACTTGGGGCGTGGCTTCGACCCCACCCGGGCTACAAGTTACCCACCCGAATTGTTTTCCATGTTTAAGGGGGTAGGCTACTACTCGATTTTTATGGACCTCCTTCTCCCTCGTGTTTAGCATATTATTTTTGAGATTTTAAGACGTTCCTTCCATTAGGTTGGCCATTATAATACCTTTCGCCCCATTTCGTTGTCAATCTCAAGATCTTTCATGCCATTTAGGTGATAGGGGGTGTTCTTTTTAAACTTGAAGGAGGTCTAGCGAGGAAACTAAACAAAACATATATATATATATATATATATTAAATAATTCATATATAGACCAAAAACCAAGCAGTATTTTTCCCTGCGTCCTGGGCAGCACACAACGGCAGTGATGTATAAACCAAGGGAACAGGTAGGTAATGAAATAATCAAGTACAGTATAGCAATATTTAAGACTAACGAATTAACTAGTAATAAACGAACCTTGCGAAAGTAATGTATACAAAGTAGACGGTGACCAAACATGTAGTAAGTGAATCCCACCAATAAAGGCAAGTCCTGAATGATGCCCACCAAAGCAACATATAAAGCTGACGATTAAACTAGTAATAAACGAACCTTGTAGAATGAATGTAATAAAACCAGATAATGAACAAACATGTAAGACAGTAATTTACTGTGAATCACACCAAAACTGTCAAATGTTATAGACATTTCACCAAAATAACATTATTAACTAACGAATAAACAAGTCATAAGCTTGGACAATTAATATTAGAAAACCAGACAACCAACCGAACAAACCAGACAACCAACCGAACAAACCAGACAACCAACCGAACAAACCAGACAACCAACCGAACAAACGTGCAATGAGCAAATTACACCAGAACAACGTATAAGCCAAGCGAACAAACGAGTAACAAACGAACCTCGGAAAATTAATTAAAAAATCATTACAGGGACTTGATATACCCTTTGTTACAGCAACTTGTTAGAGGCTGGTCAATCCGCGGAAGCCTACGGGCACCGAACACGACAAGTGCAATTAAACGGGTTCCCGGACAACTCAACCACTAGACCATTTGAACCATTTGATCTCAACCAGGACTAAATTAACCAGGGCCAACTAAACAAATTTTGAATCAACCAGAACTAACCAATTTTTGTTACCAATTTCGAGTCCTGACCTAACTTAACTAACTCAATTTTATGATACTGGTTGATTTGGCACTGGTTGAAATGGCCTACAGGTTGATAACTGGTTGAGATCTACTGGTTGAAAATGGTGTACTGGTTGAGTTGTCCGGTCGCACAATTAAACTGGTCCCCCTCCTCGCCTCCGCGGCCACATTTCAATCTAGAGCGTACTAGGGTGTCAGCCCGCCTGGCCCTGAGGCCTTGCAAGCCACAATCTCTCCTGGTTACTCGGGCTTTATATTACCTTTTTTATGGAAAGTAATGTTGTGAGCACTTGAGGACATGCGTGGTACGGGCAAGACAGGGTATAAACGAAGGGAAGCATTGTGCTATTCTAGTAAAATATCTGGATGGCTTGTAAATTGTTGTTAAAAGGCTATATATACGAACAAAAAGTATTGTTCTTTTCTGGTGAAATATCTAGTAGCTTTACAAAATAGTTTGGAATTTATTGTTAAGTGACTACCGATATGTAAACATTCAAAGTATTATGCTATCCTGGTAATATGTCTTTCATCAACATATCTTGTCAGTTGTTGTAAAACTGAGTATTTTTTTTAGCAAGCATTAAACAACTGAAAACACAGCTCAAATAAAAATAAACATAAAATACAATAAAACATAAATAAAAACAAATAAAAAACCCCATACGTCCAGTTTGGGATGTCCATTAATATACTCCCAAGGTTAGGACATTGCAGATTTTAATATATTACTTTACTTCAAGGTTGAAGGGTAGAGGACGTATAAAAACTTGCTTAACTTACTGAAAATAAGGTGTGCAGCAATATTGAACCTGCAACATGTGTTTGTAAATTTCATTAATCGATTTTAGGAGTATGGTTGGTTGTTGGAAGGAACATAATCAAATCATACAGACTTACTCCTTTAAGGGGAGATGGGTCGTTTTTCTGGGCCCTCTTCTTCCTAATGTTTTGCCCCATTAGTTTTCAGATTTTATGACGTTCGGCTCATTAGTTTGGCGATTTTAAGACCTTTCACCCCATTTCTTTGTCAATATTAAGACTTCGCGTAATTTAGGTGTCGACTTTTCCTGACGAGTGATAGCAAACTCCCTCTTTGTATATCTCTAATGTGACTACCACCATCACTATCACCACTGTGCACCCCCACTATCAGGTACTTCTTAACCCCTTCTGTACCGGCAACGTCTATATAATCCAATTCTTGCTATATTTAGACAATTTTATGCAGTTTAAGAAGGATCTGTGGTAGTAAAAAGTGTTAAGTGAGATGGTTTGAAGGCTCTCAATTGCTGGAGGCCCTTTTTAAACTGAATAAAATCGTCAAATAGTAGTCCGAATAAAGTTAAAAGGACGGTGCCGGTACAGAAAGGGTTAAGCCAAATTTCCTTTCAATCTACCCCTGAAGAATAAATTACCGGTACTCAAAACACTGAATGTACTCGAGTGTCTCATATGTGTCCACCAGCGCCACCAACTCATGTGTCTCATATGTGTCCACCAGCACCACCACTGTACCCCCCCCCCCCCCCCCCCTCATCATTTTCTCTCTCTCTCTCTCTCTCTCTCTCTCTCTCTTGAATTAAGGTGAAGATTGCGTATGCACCTTCGCCCTTTTGAAATGTAATTATGATACTTGTGTAACATTTGTACTTCTCTCAGTAAAACAATCAAATCAAATCAAATTCTCTCTCTCTCTCTCTCTTGAATTAAGGTGAAGATTGCGTATGCACCTTCGCCCTTTTGAAATGTAATTATGATACTTGCGTAACATTTGTACTTCTCAGTAAAACAATCAAATCAAATATCTCTCTCTCTCTCTCTCTCTCTCTCCCCCCCCCCCCCCCTGCCTTCTCACACCCTCCTATCTCCCCTGGTGTTGACAGCGGCCTGTAATTGGCTTCTTTATCTCGATTCTCTGACTAATTATGCGGTTTTGACTCGCTCATTGATATTCACAGTTTCTTAGAGGGGTTTGTTGGATCGTCAAGAGGAGGATGGTGTTAGTGGTGGTGTTATTGAAGGCAGGAGCAAGGTGGTGGCTAACCCTTTCAGTATTAGGTCGACCTTTTTCATATTATTTTGGCGCTTTTGACTCGTTCATTAATATTTACAGTTACTTAGACTGTTTGCTTGCTCGTTAGGAGGGTTTGTGTTTTGGGGTTGATTGTGTTACTGAAGACAAGAACAAGGTATATAACTTTCATCTGTTCTGGTGTTTTTACATGATTTACTGGTGTCATTACTCATTAGCGAATTGTCGTTCTTAATTAGATAAGTTATTTTAAGGTCCTTTGCTTATTGAATTGGTGTTTGTCAATACATTTGGCATTGCTTTCTGGAATTGGAAAGGCAACTATTTTGTTTAATTTATTTTTGTATTGTCTTAGCCTATATACTCTTAGTATGGTTACTATTTTTGTTGCACTTATTAAATATCGCAATTATTCAATTTTCTGGATATTTATTATAGCTTTAAACATAATTTAAATCAATATATCGCTCCTACTGACTCTCTCTCTCTCTCTCTCTAACATTCTCCTCCTCCTTTCACATCTCTGTTGCATAGCCTCTTCTTCCACTTGTTAACCATTTCTGTATTTGCTCATCTGTTTATTTCAACCTCCATTAATTTGTCTTCAAATTTCTGTATCTTTTCTTTCTCCCCCCTTCTCTACCTGTTGTTTATATTGTCTGTTTATCGCCTTAGTTCCCTGTTCCTTCCCTCCTCTCTGTTCTCGGCGATCTCAAGACACCTTAGCTCCCAGTGCACAACGAACCGGATCATGATTATGTCCGCCTGTATTAAATTATGTATTATGTTGATTTATACCATTGCCTATTTTTGTAATAATTGTATTCAGCTAACTATGATCTCAATAACCATTGATGTAATGAAAATATGAATAGTCTCCTCATACGATTGCACTAGTTCTGTAGTGCTATTATTTACAACCTGTCAATTAATAATTCAGTCACTACAAGCTTGCTTGCTTTTTTTTTTTTTTTTTTTTTTTTTTTTTTTTTTTTTTTTTTTTTAATACAGACCATGTGACAATTAAATGAGGAAACTATAATAACACATCTGAATAATGCCAACCTGACTTATAAACACAAATATGAATGTAACCAGACGACGATGCTGTTGTTTCAGTGGCATAATGGCTCTTTGAGCAGTATGTATCGCCTTACTAGTGGTTGTCCCCTCACATGATGGGGGGCGCTGCTCAATAAACTCGCCCCTCGGGGCAAAATCAATCTGTTCTCTCTCTCTCTTCCCCTTTTCCGTGATATCCGTTTCGTTTCATCTGTCCATTTCTATGTTTCTCCTCCTACCCCTTAGTTTTCACTATTTCATGTTCGTCGTCCCCGTCGGCTGTTCCTCGCCTACTCCTCTTCTCTCCCTCCGTCCCCCTGTTTCAATCCCTCCTCCCTTGGTTCTCCTTACCTCTTATACACTCCCTTTCCTCTCCCTCTACCCCACCACCCCCTATTTACCCCCGTCCCTGTCTCTCTCCCTGTCTCAGATTCCTTTGACAGCTAGCCCAACCTGTCAGTCTGAGCTGCCAGCCAGGCCTCTGAGTGACCAAAGGGAGGGGCGATGGACCTGTCTGGACCTCCGCATCTCCTTCCCCTGAATTATCACCAATTATATCTATTTTAAAGCCACCCGCTAATTGTGAACGGGCGGCAAAAAGTGGTTTGTTGACACTTATTTAGCGTGGGACTCGTGTGGTAATTGGCGTTTTGTTTTTGTGGTTTTAGAGGAAGAAGGGGCCCCGCACAGCTTGTTAGTGGCTTGAGGTCGGCTGGCTGACTGGCTGTACGGTTGAGGGAGAGAGACTGACGGCTGGAGTTCATTTCCTTACTTCTTCTTTTATTCTTTTAACATTGTTTAAGTTCCAGTGTTGGCGTGTTTGTGTTTGGATTAACATTGATATTCTATTAGTTCTGAGAACTCTATTCCAAGCTGAAACAAATATTGTGGTTGTAGCTAATACAAAATACAACAAATATAATAAATATAACTACGTCTCCTTTTGGTTGTCTGCTAATAGAGATAGCTGTATAGCCCTGTGAATCCGAGAGACCCCTCCTAAGCTTACTTAAATCGCCAGGTGGTAACTTGAACAAAACGGGATCGAAGTGTCCAAACCCGGGTGGCGGCGCTTGGTTACCTCGCTAGCACCTGTGAGGCCGTCTTCGCCCCGTCAGCACCGTTGCCTTCGCACCTGAGATTTGCATAATTAACCATCACGCCCCCAAATACTCGAAGGTGGGGACTGGGGAGGAGACGGTGGCTGGTTCATTGGAGGAGGAACTGGTGCTGAGACCCTTCAGTTAGCGAAGACTGGACAACTGCTGAAGCATTGTACTATTGCCTTTATAATTGTGTATTGACATAGGTTTACTTGTAGGGTAATACAATCAACTGGGTAACATTAGACCTGGATATTCCTGTTTTGTGCTATAGGAGTCATTTTGGGATTATCAATTACTTTATATTATAACTTTCTTAGACGTGTTTTGTGGGTCATCCATAATGGCATTGGCGGTGACCAGTTGCCTGATCTCTGTGTTGTAAGGGGCCCTCTAGTGGTGCGGTTTTATGAGAGCTAGGAGGCTGACGGACGCTAATGCTGACGGAACGGTGACATCCACACGACTTATCGGAGCGCCCCATCTGTCACGCCACTCCCGACTCTCCCGTGCTCGGTGATAAGGCTGTAGATCCCTTTCTCTCTTCGGGGAGCTGGGGTCTGCTTCCATAGGGGCAGTTCTACCGTCTGTGTTACATAGCTAGCGATATTTTCTTACTTCCCAAGACGAATTGAACCATTTTTGTTCTGTACCTAGCGACTTGCTCCATACATTCATAGAACAAATTTGTGCATTTGTGTTTTAATCCTATTGACACGTTCCATACCTATCCCTGCGAGCTATCTGCTTTGCGATTTCGTTTCGTTATGTTCCTTATGAGCTCCTATTTTCAAGAACTAAACCCTGTGTATCGGCACTAGCTCAGGATTAGTAATAATCTATTAAGAGGGAAACGTGACCTAGTTATGATAACCAAGTTGTCGTGTTAATATAATGTATGATAGTTCGTTTTCTTAGGAAAGGTTCGTCAGATATCCATGACTTAAGATTCACTGAGGTTCACAACACAACGTCTATAATATGTCGACAGTTGTACATAAGTTAGCTTAAATCTCCCTATAGTTAGCTCTGCATTGCCTTTTTTGTTCTCCTTTACTGGTGGTTGACACTGCAAGGACGACCCTAGAGACTAGTGGTCATAAGGGCGAGCTTGGAATGACCCTCCGAGAAATAGTATATATATAAAAAGAGTCGGGGGGGAAAAAAAAAAGAGAGAGCGAGAGCAGCTCATGTCTAGGAACTAATGCCATAAAAATGAACTTTGTGAATCATGACTGGCACTAGACACTGAGCAAACCCCGAGGGCGGCACTCGGAGGGGTGACTTCACTACAGCCCAGAGTGGACAACTGCTGGCATTTAGGGTCCTAGTGATCATCTTATGGGGGTAGTGCTTGGTTTTTGGTCTATATATTTATGTATTAATACATTTTTGAGTTTCCTCGCTAGACCTCCATCAAGCTTAGAAAACACCCCCTAGACCCCCTTTTAAGATAAATTTGTAAATTTTTCGGTAGAAAAATGTACCGGCCAAAGGCCGGTTCCTTCTCAAATTTGAGGCTCGCTATCGCTCTCCAGGAAAAAATCAACATCTAAAGGGCATGAAAGGTCTTCTTGTTGACACAAAAATGAGGCGAAAGGTCTCAAAATCGCCAAAATAACGGAACGAAAGTCTTAAACCCTCAAAACTAATATGTTAAACCTGAGGGAGAAGGGGGTCCAGAAAAAGCGAGGTCTACCCCCTTAAGCTTGGGAATGAAATAGGGAGAACAAGAATTAACGCCTCTCCCATTATTAAGAATATCATAAGAAATAATATTTATGCAAATATATTATATTATATAATTTACTTTTTCAATAATAAGCGTGTGAACAATTTATAAGTTGTGATAAAACGATATATCAAAATTCGGCGCTCTCGACTAAGTGCCCAAAATTAGATAATAGCGTTGTCAAATTTTGGTGTTTAATGGGATATTTAGGACAAATTCACACTCACTCACTCACTCTCTTTCAATCACTCTAACTTTCACTCACTCTCTCTCACACACACACACACACACACACACACACACACACACACACACACACACACACACACACACACACACACACACACACACACACACACACACACACACACACGCAAAGACAGACACCCCAGACACACACACACGCCAGACAAACACACCCGCACGCACGCACGCACGCAAGCAGGGGACGCGGGAGACAGAGAGAGAGACATGATGAAGTAGTACTCTAAAGTGAGAGGTGGGATGGAAGGGGATAACTGCAGGGGACGTGTGAAAAAAGAGTGAGTGAGGTGTGAGACGGGTTTATGAGAGCACCCCCTCAGAAACATTATGACAGAAGCGGAAAGATGTAAAAATACGGGGAGAGGGTAGGGGAGGAGAGAGAGAGAGAGAAGGTAGAAAAAACAAGTGAGAGAGAGAGAGAGAGAGAGAGAGATTGTGTTGTAGACTCACTTAATGAAGGATGATGATTAAGGAACCGAAATATCGAGGTGGTAAATGGTTGATGTCATAGCAAAAGTACCTGTATATGGGGATTGTAGATAAATAAAGAGAGCGAGAGAGAGAGAGAGAGAGTATACAGTAAAGAGCCATGTGATCCCCCTTGTCTGTGGAGGCGTCGCAATCTGACACTCTAGCATCTTGTGAGCCACCTTCTTGTGTCACCCCTTTGGCACCCCCGCACCCCTCCCCCCTGGCACTCTCTCATCCCCCCCTCCCCCCTGGCACCCTCTCAGCCCCCCCCCATGGCACTCTCTCAGCCCCCCCCATGGCACTCTCTCAGCCCCCCCCCCCCCCCCCCCCCCCCTGGCACTCTCTCAGCCCCCCCCCCCCCCCCTGGCACTCTCTCGGCCCTCCCTGGCACCCTTTCACCCCCTGGCACTCTCTCAGCCGCCTGGTACCCCACTCTTGGCATCCCCCCCCCCTCTATATACCCCCTCACTCCCTGGGTGTAGAAGACAGGTGGTAGGGGTGAAGGGGGGTATCTCACATATACAGTCACATCTACAGTCACATATAAAATATGTGGATCCCTTTGCTTTTTGTTTGTGCGAGTACAGGTACTTGGAGTCATATATGGGTGAATTTTGCCTCTCATTTGCTGACACAATTGGTTTGATCATTAATCTATATAATATTGCGTTAATTTATCAATGTCCTTATACTTGTGTAAAAACTAAATTTGATAGGTCCACAAAATGTGATGGGTGGCTTTCCTCTGTACTGCATGAAGAATAGTGTGTAACGATTATGTAGGCAGGAAAAGAAACAGTGTGTCAGAATATGTAGAGTAAATTAATATATACACATATAAAGTAATATATTTAAGATACTTACACAAATACATGGGTAAACAATGGAAAGGGTATCAGCCCGAAAATACTGTATATATTCTAGATACATATATATTATTTTCCAGTGTTTGAAATAATAGGTACTGTGAAATAATAGGTACTGTGAAATAATAGGTACTGTGAAATAATAGGTACTGTGAAATAATAGGTACTGTGAAATAATATATACATTATTCTTTTCTTGCAAAAAGGTGTGTTTTCAATTGTCATTTCCTCCCTTTGTGTGTGTGTGTTTGAAATAGAAAAACTAGTGTGAAGATTATATGCAAATTTAGCATATCCGCTGTTATAGCTTTTGATAATGGGAAAGTCGCGTTAAACATATTGTAGCGGAGTTGTCTTATTATTTGTCCTCGGCCTATCTATCTATCTATCTATATGCTCAGGCCCAATCCCCATTTTGGGGGTAGCCGACTCAAGACAGAGCAAGAACAGGGAAAACACAAAAACAACATAAAACAAAAAATAAACACAGATAAAAAACATAAACTCTCACACATCCAGGTCACCCAGGTCCTCGGCCTAAATGCAACATATTCCTGTCATAGAGATAATTGTGGGTGTAGGTGGTATTATTTTAGAATTGTAGTGTAGGTAGTAGAAACTGGAGCTCGTGTATTGTTGGCACAGGTTCGAACCCAAGTTGAGATACACTGTATGTATTTAATGATAAGAGTCAAGTCGTATGTGCACAATTTCAACTCGATCGTTGCCATAAAACAAACAAGGCATTAATTGTAAAACACCTGAACAATCCTTTTATATTCAATAATTGTTCAGGTATGCTAAAGACTCATTTCTTCCTATGCCAAACTAGAGATAAAGTTTGAATTATTATTATTATTATATATATATTATATATATATATACCGGTATATATATATATATATATATATATATATATTATATATAGACGAGATAAAGTTTGAATTATTATTATTATATATTATATATATATATATATATATATATATATATATATATATATATATATATATATATATATATATATATATATATATATATATATATATATATATATATATATATATATATATATATATATATATATTTTTTTTTTTTTATGATGCTTGGATATTGCGTGGGACAGCGTATATTATGACAACTCAATAATCTATCGACTGCAGCTGCACACAGAGGAAGTGATAGGGGAAAAAGTTATGACAGTGCATAATTTCCGATAAGAAAAGGCGATCGAAATACTGTACACTGTGAGATATAGGTTCGTGCATATTGATATTCAATATGTAGAGAGATAAGAAACACGATATCCTGTGTATCGATAACATGTACACGGTATTTTGTTTTGTGTGTTGTACGAGAACGAGATATTTGACGATAAAGGGGAATGAATGATGACAAAAATATACAAATAGAGAGAGAGAGAGAGAGGTGAAATATTTGCGAGTGCTTGTGTGTTATCCCCACAACTATCACCTCTGTAACATCACAACTAACTTCACCAATAACTTCTCACCTAATTTCCAATCAATGCATCATCATTTTCCAGCAAGGCATTAAGCTCGAACCACCACTTTTAACAAAATCCACTCTTGCTAACACTTCCCTTATCAACAAAACCAGCCTTACCGCAGTTAAGATTACCCTACCGAAAAGATCACCCTACCAACAAAATCCCCCTGACCAAAAGCCGATCACCATGTTCGTATCAATGCCACCCTTAACATTTCCAAGAACACCAGCCTCACCAACACCAAACTACCATTAACAGCACCCTACCAACTTCACCAACACTATTGCCAGCACTCACCATCCTCACCAACACCACCTTGCCAACTCCACCGTCACCATTGCCAACACCATCCTCACCAACCACCCTACCATCAACACCACCCTACCAACCGCACCCTCACTAATACCCTACCAACCCCACCCACACTAATAACCTACCAACCCCACCCTCACCAACACTCTACCAACCCCACCCTCACTATTGCCAACACAGCCCTACCATCAACAACATCCTACCAACCCCACCCACAACAACACCTACCAACCCCACCCTCACTATTGCCAACATAGCCCTACCATCAATACCACCCTACCCTCACCATTGCCAACACAGCGCTACCATCAATACCACCCTACCTACCCCACCCTCACAAACACCCAATCAACCCCACCTTCACCAACAACCTACCAACCCCACCCTCACCATTGCCAACACTCACCATGACACCTCACCAGCTTGCCTCGTCATTATTGCACAACGTTACCCTCAGCAATTGCATTATCGTTCAGCCACATCATTCTTACGTCAGTCACAGGGGTCACGGCATCTGTCAATCTAGACTTTTTGTTTATCTAATGAATCAGCTGGTACAGAGTGTGTTACATAGATAAGATTATAATTATAGATATATTACATAAATTAATTATACTGAAGCTATTTTCTTTGATGTAATGAGGAATCATCACTTGCTACTCTTACACTTACACTTACTTACTCTGACCCGAAGTTCACCAATACACTTTACACGTGATGGAATTACTGTAGATACTTTTGGGGTGATTCAGATGTGGGAAGGAGTATTTATCGTAATTTATCTAAAGACAATATTAAAGATAGATTAAGATGTATAATATTTGGTTGTAAATGTACCCCGACTGCCAACATGGCGAACTATGCAACCAATAGCCCCAGCCAACAGTTTCCTCCCCCCACAATCGTCTACACTATTTCACCGTCCGCCACCATCAATACGTCTGCCGGCCCCCGCGACCACCCGCCAAAGCCTTCACTACCAATCTTTCTCTCTCTCCCCCCCCCCCCCCCCCGCGCCCGCTAGCTATCACCACTATCACCGCCGATATTTCTACTTCCACCTGTGACCGAAGCTGTTACGAGCACTTTTGTTCCTTTTCCTCACCGCCACCACTACCACTACAATACCACTGTTACTACTAAAACTAATACCGGTACCTATATCAACATCAATGGCATTAGCAATATCAATATCATTAGCCAAATGAAGCCTTCACTAGTATTACTTTCTGTTCATTAGCCCAATCATGTATGAAGTTTAAAAAATGCAGCATGCCAGTTAGTTAATTTACATTGCATAACAACACACTGCACCATACCACGTCACTCTCCATCAAATCATCTCACACTACACCATTCTACACCATATCATTCTACATCGCACCGTATCACATCAACACTACTACACCACATGCACATCACTACTACTACTACTACTACTAGTACTACTACTACACAGCCAGCACACACAACCACCTACACTAGTACCTCAGTCCCCCCTAAGTCCCAACCTTCCGCCTTTGACACGTCCAGAGCAAGTTATGGTAGCAGGGTTGTGGTGGTGATGGTGGTGGAGGCTGTGTCAGGTAGTGGTGATGGTGGTGGTGGTGGTGGAGGTGGAGGTGGTGGAGGAGTAGGTGGGGTCAAATTATAGTGGTAGTGATATTTAAGGTGGTGGTGGTAAAGATGTAAAGTGCTGGTGGTGGTTATAGCAGTAGTAGCTTTAGTGTCAATTACTGGTAGTGGTGGTGGTGGTGGTGGTAACTGGTGTCAGATTCTGGTAGTAGTACAATACCTCTGTCAGTAGTAGTGTCAGGTGCTAGTAGTAATATCAGTAGTGGTGTCAGGTGGTGGTAGTGGTGGTGGTAGCCCTGATGTCAGATGCTGGTAGTAATGTCAGTAGTGGTGTCAGGTACTGTTAGTGGTAGTAGTGAAAATGATGTCAGGTGGTAGTAGTGTTGTCAGGTGCTGGCAGTGGTAGTGGTGTTAGGTGGTGGTAGTAGTGGTGTCAGGTGGTTGTAGTAGTGGTGTCAGGTGGTGGTAGTAGTGGTGTCAGATGCTGGTAGTGGTGGTGGTGAGGGTCTGTGTCAGGTGGTGGTAGTAGTGGTGCCAGGTGGTGGTAGTAGTAGTAATGGTAGTGGTGGTGAGGGTCTGTGTCAGGAGGGGAAGACAGAGGCCAGCGGCAATAAAGGATAGTAATGGTGGTTCATCCTTCACCCGGCCCGACCTTATGAAGTTTGAGGTGATGCTGATGGGGACAGGAGGGGTGTGGGATGGTTATGGCTTCATGGGGGGGAGAAGGGGGGGGGGGCGGTGATGGCAGTCAGGGTCGTTACGGTAGGCTATCATGATGCTGGTGATGGTTATTGTCGTAATAGATAGATAGATTAAGAGAGATAAAGATTAAATGATTCATAGATAGATACATAAATGTAAGCATTCATGAACATCAATGTATGTAGGTGAGTAGGAAGTACAGTTAATACCGTACAAACACAGTATATATATATCACTGTATTCCTATATGTACAGTATGTATGTGTATGTGTGTTCATGTGTAGTATATCAGTTGTGGTAATGACTGGTTTAAAGTGTAGTGCCTTGGTTATGACTATTGTTATGGTAATGTTGTGGCGTCAGACGTTCAAGGAGTTTGTCACGATGATGATGAGGCAGCTTGAGCGAACTGACAGATGGTAAACTTTGGCTATAATGATTGGACTCATTTTGATTTGCCCTTCATTTGATTGTAAACACTCTATACGTTGCTCTTTTGACATATTACAGTTTGTTTTACTAACAGATTTTGAGGCATGTGTGCATAATTTTAAGTTGGATTTAGAGAGTATGGATCATGTCATCTATCACTGTGTGTTGCTAGTTTTACCCACCACCTTGCCCCCTTACCTATACCATACTCTGTCCTTCCAAGCTAGCTTTTTCATTCGCCTTTCCCCCCTCTCAATCACACCTACGTCCCCTCACCTGCCACTTCACCTTAGCCCTCACCTACCACTTAACCTACATCTGTACTCACCAATAACCCCCCCCCCCTCTATGCAACCTATTTTACATTAACTACCATCGCCATAACTGCCACAATCACCATTACAACAGCTGCCATCTTCACAATAACCTTTAAACCACTACCACAGCTGAAGTTAGCGCAACTAATACCATCATCACAAACTTTACAGCTACAACCATCACTCCAACCACTACGACTTCCACAATCACTGCTATCGCTACAACTTTCACACAACTTGAGCTACCAATACAAAGACAACCACCAGCATTGATACCACGCAATACTATTATCCCAAGTTTCAAGGCTGCAACCATCACCCCAACCACTCCCACACAATACCTCAGTGATCTTATGTTCACAATTACCAACACAACCACAATTACCACAACAATGACCATCATCACAAATTTCAAACCGACAATCATTACCCCAACCACTACCACACTCACCCCCATTGCTACACCTACACAATACCTCAGCTACCATGTTAATGGAAGGTTTTAGTTTCGTCCCTAGACCTCCATCAAACTATAAACAAATACAGCGAAGACCCCTCCCTGAAATATATTTTTACATGTTTTCGGTGGTAAAATGTCCCAAACGAAGCCGTTTCCTCCTAAATTGCATACTCATTATCGCTCGCCAGGAAAAATCTACACCCAAATCGCACAAGTTTAAAATGGACAACAATGGGGCTAAAGGTCCTAAAATCACTAAACTAATGGGACTAACGTCTAATATCTCAAAACTAATGGGGCTAAATACGAGGGAGAAGGAGGTCCAGAAAAAAACATCCCCTTAAGTGAAAATCTCCCTTTAACAACTAATGGGCCAATACAACCACTACCCATTGCCCCCTCACAACTGGCAGCCCCCACCGCTGACTATTAAAGAACACCATTATTTGGAACAGACAGACAGTTGATGAGAGAGAGAGAGAGAGAGAGAGAGAGAGAGAGAGAGAGAGAGAGAGAGAGAGAGTGTTGTAATACACTGAAAGACAGTAAGTAAATACAGTTTTAGTAACAAGACATATAACAAAGGCAGTAAGAGTAAAACAAACAGTGGTAGACCACGAATAACTAAATTAATTGTGATCGAAATGCTAAAAACAACATACAGCATAAAGGGTTAGTAAGGAAAGCAGAAGAGTAAATTGAGTAATAAAACGAAAGTGAAAGGAATAGGCAGTTATAAAATATATATAGCCTAGTGACACATACATCTATATATATAGCCTAGTGACACATACATCTATATAACCTACTGTATAGTACGGTAAACAAACAGTTTTAGTATTATAAAGAGCCTAAGAGTGACACGAAAACAGTACAAGTTTTCTGTGTTTTGATGAAGAGAATGCCTAATAAACACAAATACTCTTTGGTTTGATGATGTGCTGAGAAAAAAAATAAAACTCGATTTGTATATTTTATGATGCAGAATTGCATATATTGAAATACAGTATATCATATCAAACGCGAGTCGATTTTTTTTTTTTTTTTTAAATACAGTACAACAAGAAACTAAAGTCCTAGTCGTCTTTGCTTTGACGAAAAGAGTGGAAGGAAAATAATGAACTCCGAGATGGTTTTTATTTTGGCTGTACGTGGCCTTGGTACAGCAGCAGAAACAACAGCAGCATCGTCGTCAGGCTGTGTTGATGCTGCAGGTGACACACACACACACACACACACACACAGGTGTGGCAGAGTGGTCTTGCCACTGGACTGGTAATCCAATGGACCCGGGTTCGAATCCCAATATGTCAATGGGCAGATATTATTGGAATGGAATTAGTGCTGTACCTAGTATCAGTGCATTACCACAGCACACCGAAATGCCAAAAACATGCCCTCATTGTTCCCTGATTAAATAGCATTGTATGAATATTCCCATATTCAAAAATATGCTACAGGGGGGCAATGCCTAGTGAGTTAATTGCTCAATAGGTGGCGTTCTTAGAGTGAGGGTCCGCGTCTGTGGGGATGAGACTGTGAAGCACAGAGGCGAGGCGGCTTCAGAGATGGAATTGCTTCGAGCCGTGAAGCTTCGCATGTCTCACTCCCTAGACTGGAGCAAGACCTCACGGGCCTCACCGTGTTCAGCGGTTGAGTGTAAAGGCTATCAGCCTATGCCCGAGAGGGAGTAGTTGGAATTAAAAAAACAAAAAACAAAAACAAAAACACACACACACACACACACACACACACACACACACACACACAGGCCTCACGCAGGCCTCACGCTTCCCTTCATATTCAGTCATTTTTTTTTTAACGCCCTATCTATCATTCGCAGTCCTCTCTTGCATGCTGTCTCCGTCTCTCTCTCTCTCGCTCTCTCTCTCTCTCTCTCTCTCTCTCTCTCTCTCTCTCAATACATATATATATATATATATATATATATATATATGCTATTCTGCCTCACTCGGTGTATTTCTTCTCTTTCTCTAATTATTTTTCTCATTTTACCTTTTACCAACCTCTCTCTCTCTCTCTCTTTCTCTCTTTTATTCTCCTTCTTTCTCCTTGTTTTTCTCCCTTCCGTCTCTCCCCTCGCCCTCCACCCTCTTTCTTTTTTTCCTCTCTCTCTCTCTCCCCTTCTTTCTTTCTTCTCCTCCTCTCTCCCTCTCCCCTCTCTCTCTCTCTCTTTTACTTTCCAGCCTCCCTTTCATCTCATCATTTTTTTCTCTCCCTTCTCCTACCCTCCCTGCGCCCTTCCCTTATCCCCTCCTTTCCCTCAGAGTGGGAGGGGAATGTCATGTCCCGTTGACGGACAGATGGGCGTGAGGGGAGAGAGGGAGAAGGTGGGCGGATGGGCGCGGGTGGGTGTTGTTGTTTTGAGGGCGCTTGGATGGGGGGGGGGGGTAGAGAAGTTGGGTGTGTGGGTGAGAGTAGGCGTAGCAGCTTCGTGGGAGACAAGGTGTGAGATGAGGTGCAGAAGTGTGTGAAGGAGAGAGAGAGAGAGAGAGTGGGTGTGTTGGTCTATACTATTGGATGAGTGATAGCATGTATGAGAGTTGAATAATCAGAGAAAAAAAGACACTAACATACAGTAGGTGTGTAAGGAGGAAGCACACAACTTTTCGATGTTGGCCTGGAAGGAAGGAAAAAGTAGATGAGAGGCACAAGTAAACAAGAAAATGTGATCAGAGGAAGTTGTTTGGAGGCAGGAATGTGAGTGCGAGCCAAAATTGCAAGGTGTGTGTGTGAATGTATAGAATCTTTAGCTGAAAGAAAAAATATATAAAACCTATTAGATAGTAACACACACATACATATAGGTGTATATATATGTGTCTGTTGTATTTTTCTACACACTAATTCCAAAGTTCATCTACCATAACGCAAGTTTGGGGCTTGTTTAGCCTTGACGTAAATACTACCTTGCCAGTCTTTGTTTTCGTGTTTGTATTATTATTATAGTTTTCAAGTCGTCAGTGTGTGGCCTCATTCATCTTGGGTAATATTCTATTTACCCCTTATTTACGAGAACTTGTAATCATTAATAAAATGGCAGTTTTCCAATGGACCTACTCCAAATATCTTGAATGTTATTTGTTTCTCTAAAACTTAATGCATTCGAATGATGTCAGTGAGAACATGATAAGTAACACTTACTCCCACTGAAAGAGTAAGAGAGCAAGGCCAGATTATATTGAACTGTAACTATAATTTGGTATTTATAGTGTTAATGATTGTGTAATGTGGTAGCGAGAATTTTACAGAGTGGATTGCGATGGTATGGAAAAATATGAAGTTTTGCAAGTACTAGATTTCTTACGATTCCTTAGGTTATTTAGAAAAGACAGCGCCCGTCACTTGTCCGCAGATATAACATTTATTACTTTCACCGTTTTTTAGTAAGCTTTTAGTTCCATGCCCTAATCTTGCCTGGATGTATTAATTTAACGGGTTTATTAATAATTTTGGGTGAATTTATGACTTCCTGTGGTGGCCCCGGTCTCACCTGCCCTCACGTCCCCCTCCACCACTGCCATCACTTGTATCCACCATCACCACCACTACCGCTACAACCACCACCATTACCACTTGTCTCCACCACCACCTCTCTACTAACACCCCCACCACTTATTTCAACCTCCACTATCCCACCACTACTACCACTCTACTAACACCATCAGCTACCACCACCACCAACCACCTTTGTCAACCTCCACTATCCCACCACCACTACTCTACTAACCACCACTACTCTACTAACCACCAGCTACTACCACCACCACCACCTGTTTCAACCTCCACGATCCCACCACCACCACTACTACCTCTCTACTAACACCATCAGCTACCACCACCTGTTTCAACCTCCACGATCCCACACCACTACCACTACCCTTCTTCTAACACCGTCAGCTACCACCACCACCACCCTACTAACACCATCAGCTACCACCACCACCACCCTACTAACACCATCAGCTACCACCACCTGTTTCAACCTCCACGATCCCACACCACTACCACTACCCTTCTACTAACACCGTCAGCTACCACCACCACCACCCTACTAACACCATCAGCTACCATCACCACCACCCTACTAACACCATCAGCTACCACCACCTGTTTCAACCTCCACGATTCCACACCACTACCACTACCCTTCTACTAACACCGTCAGCTACCACCACCACCACCCTACTAACACCATCAGCTACCACCACCTGTTTCAACCTCCACGATCCCACACCACTACCACTATCCTTCTACTAACACCGTCAGCTACCACCACCACCACCCTACTAACACCATAGCTACCACCTCCATCACCACCTGTTTCAACCCCCCTCACCCCCACCCCCACCACCACCTGCCTACCCTGTCACTCTCACTATCGTCATCGCAACACTTCCGTCCATATCATTATCATAATCGATGTAAAGCATTCAGTGTCATTAGTGCCACTTAAATGGCATTGTTCGAGAATTCCCCGACATTTGTAGATGCTATTGTTCAGCTTTATCATACCATGTCTACTCTTCCATATATTTGATTGAAAGCCCTTGTAATGATAACATATATACATTTATTCAACCTAATAGCTACAGCACCATTTAATATTTTTGTTCAGTTTCCTCTTATTTAGATTTTTTTTTTTTTTTTTTTTAATATCAAGCTTTCTCTTGGGCCTTAGAATTGTGAATGTGTTTGTCTTGTTCTCATTAATGATGTTGTATGTCGACCTCGCCTCCATCAATACCCTGAATATCGACGTCACCACAACTGAAGTAATCGTCATTGACTTCATCATCAAAATATCCATTATCCATCACCACCATCGACGTTACCACTATCGACATCGCCACCATTGCCATCACCACCAGCGACATAACCACTGTCGACGACACTACCAGTGACATCACCACCATTGACATCACCTCTGTCGACATCACCACTGTCGACATCACCACTGTCGACGTAACCACTATCCACGTCACCACCATTGACATCACATCACCACTATCGACATCACCACCATCAGTGCCACGGTGACTCCTTTATTTTCTCCCCGTCTCTCCACAGTTGCATTTTTTCACACTCCTTTTTTTTGAGGGGGGGAGGGGGGTGAGGAAGGAATGACCCCAAATTTTTATCTCTGGGTTCCTGTTTCATTACGCACCTCCCATGTTTACCACCAACTTTTTTCTTGGCGGGGGGTGCGGAGGCCTCATCAAAATCCTTAATTAACACATGATTAGATTAAATCACAATTAGGGGGTGATAGACAGGGGACGGGTGTGCTGGGAGGGAGGGAGGGAGGATGGAGGAGGAGGTCGAGGATCAGAGGAGTCATAGGTAGGGAGAATCTGTCGTCTTGGAGATTCATGGGTGACATATTTGATGTTTATTCCTGTCTTCTCGTTGTACCAGTTGTTGGTCCTTGCGTTTCATGGGGCATATTGCAAAATATGCGACGGATTACAAACATTAAGCAATAATACTTGGATAGTCATAACGTAATTTAACATAATTGCTAATGACCACTGTCATTTACTGAGGCTGTTGAGGTCGTAATTGCTTATGACCATTGGTATTTACTGACGCTGTTTAGGCTGTTCTAACTTAATCGAATAGTATTTACCGAATCGAATACCCCTTACCGGATCTTATAGCTAGTCAATTGTGAAGCACACATAAAGGTTAACGACGCAAGGTGTACAACATGGCAGCCACCGTCAATAAACACTTGCCATAACTCCCCTTACGCAGGATCGAGGATGTCCCCCCGTCTCGCGACCTTCCTGAACGCCTCGGCCGGTCCCTGGAGGAGGCCTGCTGTCGGTCTCGCTAAGGTGATGACGGGGAGGATGACCGAGGGAGAGGAAAAAAGAGAAGAGAGGTGGAAAAGGAGAGGGACAGAGTGGGAAAGGGTGAAAAGACATGGGTGGGAAGGTAAAACGAAGAGGTGTGTGAGAGGGAAGAGAAAGGAATGGGAGATAAGAGAGGACAAGAAAAGGGTAGAGGATAACAATCAGAGTGAACATTTAAGTTGAGGAAGTACTGGTATATAATTAGGTCAAAGTGAAAATTATATACACAATAAAAAATCACAAAAATAATAAAATTATTATATATATATATAATGTGTGTGGGTTTATGTGTGTAGGTGTGTGCTAGATTACTTACATCTCAAACAGAGGAGAAACTATCCAAATCACTAGAATAAAACTTGAACACTTAATTACAAAAATATATTCGCGTTAAATAAAGTTTGTTATGAAAAATGAGAAGTACTCCCCCTCTTAGTCAAGTGGGTCCCGAGCAGCCACGAGAGACAATATGAAATCGGTGTTGAGGTGTGTGTTTTCCAGTTTTTGACTGTGTCTTGCTCAGAATTATGACCAGGTCTTAGGAAGTCGTACATTATCTGGAGGAGAGAGAGAGAGAGAGAGAGAGAAGAGGGGGAATACTGAAAACTGGAGAGGTAGTAGAAAATAAAGCAATGATGACGAAGAGGCTGAGACAAACACTAATATACATAGCGATAATAGTGTATCTTAAACATATTAATGAAAATATTACATAGAAAGGTGTTAGGAACAATGCAAGCAGTATAAACTAATACAGAAATGTATAAGGTTGCACGAAGTGTTGGTAGTTAAGGAATGAGTATATGAGTTAGAATAGCTAAGACGCGTATGTATAATGCGAAGAAAGGGAAGGCGAGACGGAAGCAAAACAGTTTATAAAAGAAGGGCTAGTTAAACAAAGAGCCATAACCCGAGAATATGAAAAGCGAGCTAGTTAGGAAGTGTATGAGAAAGGAGGGGTAGTAGCCAGACTCGACAATACCTCCCCCCACGGAGCTACCGAGGAAGAAAAGAGCTCGCGTTAAAATTAAAAGTGGTCCGGCCGGGTAACAGAGGAGCGGCAGCAAATGAGTACATCCTGGAGGTGGGGGGGACTAAGGTATTGGTAGGAGCAAGGTGTTAGGCCACAAACTTAGGTATTAATAACTCACACCTTGCATGATAACTTGGGTGCGTGCAGGCGGTGGTAGTGGTGGTGGTGGGGGTGGAAGTGTGGTGGTGGTGTTGGGGATGATGGCAGTGGTGGTGATGGAGGTGGAAGTGTGGTGGTGGTGTTGGGGATGATGGTAGTGGTGGTGGAGGTGAAGTGTGGTGGTGGTGTTGGGGATGATGGTAGTGGTGGTGATGGAGGTGGGACTTGATGGTGGTAGTAGTGGTGATTCGAGTGTGATTGAGGTGAAGTCTGATCATGGTGGTGGTGGTTGTGGTTAGGACAGACGAGTACTTATAAAAATGTATATATATCTATCTAGCTACAGTATCTATTTATCTGTCTCTATGTATCTCTCTCTCTCTCTCTCTCTCTCTATATATATATATATATATATATATATATATATATCTACCGGTATATACTTGTTGCTCAAAAGGTGCGTGTTAAGGATGCGAATAGTGGTGAGATTGGACTCATTATTGAGGTGAGGATACTGGTTATTGTGATCCTTGAGACGTGCTCTCATTATATTGCATTCAGCTATTATATTACTCGCTAGCCAATAAGTAAGACAATATATGCAAGCAATCCAATTGTTCATGATATGCAGCTCTGGGTTACTTTGAATCCTGTGTTTGAAACGGTGATCACGGTGAAGGATGTGTATTACGAAGACGTAAATATATAGTGATGATGCTTACTGTTGAGGTGAGAGCTATTGACTGATGGAGGTGTAAAGGTAAATGATAGTGATTTTATATGTACCGTAATCATAACTCCACTGATGATGGAACGAGTTTCTAGCATCTGTCAGGATGGTTACATGGGAGAGGTGGTGGTGTAATGGGAATAATGGTTTCGTGTATCATGTATATAGCTGGATAAAATTGTGTTTAAATGAGATGAAATATTGTTAGTAAAGGCACAAAGATTTACGTAGCTTAGTTTTTGTTTCCAGTCTGAATGCAAAACAATAATTTCGATTGGATATTTTGTTCCAGTCACTTGTAATTAATTGTTTGTTTAAATTAAATATTGTGTAATTTCGGAGTAAATTAATATTGCACAAGGACCAGCTATAGTAGTAGTAATAGTAGTTCATAATATAGCAGCTAATAGGCAATACTTGTGTTATGATAGAGGTGGGAGGAGGGGGGTTAGAACTGGCGAGAGAGAGAATGGGGGTAGTGGGTATTAGGAAGAAGGTGGGGGGTAGTGGGTAGTAGGGAGAGGTTGGGGGGGGGAGTAGTGGGGTAACTCCGTCAGTAATGTTGGAGGTAATAAGATGGACCTCATAAATACCGCAGAAGCTGACAGCAGCGGCGGGTGGTCGGCTTTCCTCCTCTCTCCTGGCCTCCTGCTCCTTCCTCCTATTTGTCTTCCTGTCTCTCCTCACTCTTCCTACCCCGACCTAATCCTCCTCATCATTCTCCGGAACCCCCACCTCCTCATACCTCCCTCATAATCACCTTCATCCAGGTTTTCTGCGGGATCTGGTGTTTCTTGCTCGTTACATGGTTGCTTGGGTTCCTGGGCTACTGGTCTTATATTCCTCTACTGTATTTTGATTTACCACCCTGGGTTAGATGTGTGTATTGTAGTGTGCATGGTGTGTGTGTGTGTGTGTGTTTTGTATGGGTGTTTTAACTGCTTTAGTCCTCTTTTAAGAACTTCCTACCCCCACACTCTCTCATTCATTAGCTATATACACTCCCCATCATCCTCCCGCCCGCCCCTTCTCTCTTTCCCTTGTCTGTATTTACCTCCCCCCCCCTCCCTCCTTCCCCCACCCACCCCCATCATCTTCTTATTGTTGTGCCTGGAAGCAAGCATCGTCATCATCATCAGCATCATCACCATTATGTACAACAGATCCCCTTCTCTCTCTGGCCCCCCAAAAATCTGTCGTTCCGGTAAAGTGGCTGTTGGTTGTCCGACCCTCTGCTTGCTTTCACGTCCCTTAAGGCACTCGTACTACTCTCACCTTTTTTTCGTTGCATATTATTATGGTTTAATTAAATCGCTCTTATGATATCCTGCTTGTCTTCATAGGTTATGCGTTATATTAATTGCACACACACACACACACACACACACACACACACACACACACACACACACACACACACACACACACAGACACACACACACACACACACACACACACACACACACACACACACACACACACACACACACACACACGGGGGTCGGGTTAGCCGAGTGGTCTAAGGCCCTGTGTGCTGGTTCGAGTCCTCCAGAATCCTAAATGTTCTTTTGGGTTAACCGGGTGGTGAGGAATGTATCTTGGTCCCTCCCTTGCCAATCTATTCAACTATCAGCTTTGGTTAACTTACACGTACTTCTCACCAGTGCATCTGCGTATGTACTATGATGGGAACTCGGCACCTCACGGTTGCCAAAGGTCGTATGTGATCTCGAAATTAAGGTAGAATAAGCATTGTAATCTACTGTATCTAGGTTAAGAAAAACTCTGTACGGTACGTTTTCTGTGTCACGGCTGCAAGTGAACAATAAATCGACAATTGTATTATCATTACACACACACACACACACACACACACACACACACACACACACACACACACACACACACACACGAGAGAGAGAGAGAGAGGACAAAAAAGAGAGCGAGAGCGAAAGGTATAAGCATATGGTAATACTAATATTATATTACTACTGTATATTTATATAAACTTAAAGTATTATTAATTCCTATTTTTCGCTTCAAACAAATCGTCCCTGAGCTCCAACAGTCAGTCTTGTTTCCTCTTCAATCTTTCATTCTGCTCTCTTCCCGGGTCACCTGTTGGTTCGCTCTGACACGTAAAATGGCCCTCGTCAATTTATTACCGGTAATCAGACTCAGGTAATCACAAGAGACTCGGTTACTACATCACTTTTCCGTCGCCACACCGGGCCGAAGAAGGGACCACTAACATCTTTTGGACGCATTTTCTTAGTTTAATTTTTGTTAACGCATTTTATGTTTTAGTTTCTGCCTCTTTGTATTCTTAGATAGATTTGCTTGGTTATTTTAAAACAAATACTTCATTATTTGCTCTGTTGCAGGTCTTTTTCCTTCTAGTGTGATTGCCCGTAAGGTACTTTTTATGATTGTGTTGATGATATTTGTTTTTACTTGTCAACATGATTTCCTTTCCACATTTAGTTTTGACATTTTACTTTTTGTTTCAGGATATCCCTCTTGTAGGCTAGTTTGCTGTGTTTTACGTTTCTTCTAGCCTTCTATTTCATCCATGTATGTTTTCCAGTGTACATGACTCCCCTTTGATGTTATGAGTCTTCTCCTTTTTGCTTTCGTTCACGTCTAAATATTCTTTCGGAGTTAATGTTTTTTGGTGTTTTATATTTCATTGTGCCTAGTCTCATTACCCCGTTCTACCACGTCTAAATAATCTTTCAGAGTCAATGTTTTTGGGTGTTTTCATTTAATTGTGTCTTGTCTCATTACCCCGTTCCTCTTGTATTAGCTTCTGTATGTGGATTCTCAGTCCCACGCCTCTTGGTTATGTGTACAGGTGCGGGAGACATCTGCTGTGCCCCGGAGCCATACCTTTAAGGGGCTACTACTCGCATTTTATGGACATCCTTCTCCCTCATGTTTAGCATATTTGTTTTGAGGTTTTAAGACGTTCGTTCCGTTAGTTTGGCGATTTTGAGACCTTTCGTCCCA
The DNA here is from genome assembly GCA_032716605.1 of Paralithodes platypus. Classification (NCBI taxonomy): domain Eukaryota; kingdom Metazoa; phylum Arthropoda; class Malacostraca; order Decapoda; family Lithodidae; genus Paralithodes; species Paralithodes platypus. Next base: position 44,237,132 of record CM064495.1, read on the forward strand.
TTTCTTCGTCAATGTTAAGACCTTTCGTGCCCTTTAGGTGTCGATTTTATCCTGGCGAGCGATAGCGAACCTCTAATTTTAGAATGCCGGGAAAAATTTCTATCGAAAAATGTACAAATATATCTTGAAAGGGGGTGTTTTTCTAAGCTTGATGGAGGTCTAGCGAGGAAACTAAAAAATATATTAATAAATAAATATATCTACCAAAAAGCAAGCAGTACCCCCTTAAGACATTCTGGAGCAACTTAATTTGCCCACAGTCCTTCCAAACCCTTGCCTCCCGCGGCGATCCCGCTCTTTGGTGTGTCTCTTTTTTTTTTTTTTTTTTTCCCTTTTTTCGCAGATTGCCCTCTAATTTGTGTGTTGTCTTGGTTAATCTTCGTCTATTATTTTGGCTGTCCTTTGTTATGTTTTACTTTTAGTTTCCCCATCATCTTTTATTTGTTTTACGAGATTGATTTCTTTTGTGAGCCTTTTAAATTATGGTTCCCTAAATATAAGTACAGGCGCCCCCAATTTTCACCGAACGCTTCCAAGACTTCGATTCGTCCTAACCAACCAAGGAAGCTTTTGAGAATATGACTATTCGATGGTGTGCCTTCGATCGCGTTTCATCCCAGTTTCTATTGCATACAGAAGGCTACTGTTCCCTCTAATAAGATAGAGAGAGAGAGAGTGAGAGAGAGTGAGATACAGAGATAAAGAGAGAGAGAGAGAGAGAGAGAGAGAGAGAAAGTGCAATTATTCAGAGGAACATGGAGGAGGAATAGCGGAGTCCAGAGCAAGGAGGTGTGAATGAAGAGGATCGGAGGAAATAAAGTAAGAGTAATGAAGTGGAGGAGGAGGGAGGAGGGAGGAGGGAGGAACAGGGAAGAGGAATGGGGCTCCGACCACCAGCCAGCTCTGCTCCCTCCCTCTTATAATTCTTCTCCCTCCTCCTTCTTCTTCTTCCTCTTGTTGTTCTGGTTTTGTCTTCTCTTTTACAATTGCTCCTAGTTTTGTTATTTGTTTTCATCTCGTTCTTTTTTCTGTTGTACTCTTTCCATCCTCTTCCTCCTCCTGATCCTCCTAATTTGTCTTCCCCCTCCTCCTCCTCCCCCTATATCCTTTCTCTTCTCCTTCTTTCGCCCTTTCTCCTCCTTTTCCCTCCTTCTCCTTCTTTCGCCTCGTCTTCTACTTTTCTTCGCCTTCTTTTCCTCCCCCTCCTCTCTCTCTCTCTCTCTCTCTCCCCCCCCCCCCCTCCCTTTCTTTCCTCCTCCTCATCGCTAGCTACACCTTCCTTGCGTTCATCACCATAATTTTGACGACAGGATTTATGGTGATGAGGTCCGCGGTGGGTCATAACTCAAGCCCCGGCCCCCACGATAAAAGTTATTCTTGTTAATTGCATCAAGTAATGAGTTGCTAACTACCTTCAATGGCGATCACATAACCCCCACCCTCCTCCGACCACACACACACACACAGACAGACACATACGCACACTAGAGCTCTCAGAATGGTTGGTGTTGGTATCAAATTGTTTCGTGGCTGATGCGTTTGCTATCTAGTTGATCTAATATGTCGATAAATGCTAGCAAGATTTTATACATGACCTTCAAGTCATCTTCAGTAGTTATCGTAAAAATCGATTTTTTTTATCAATGGATGTGTTAGATGTGGGGAATAACTTGAAGTAATTATATTTTCGTTTTTGCTTCAGTCACCCCCTGAACGTAATGGTCCCGATGCTTGTTTTCGTCCCTCTGATTGATATGAGAATCAACTTTCTCTTAACTAGTTTTACATGCGCCTGGCTATTCTATTACTCGTGGAAATTATGCGATGATGATTTCTAATGCCCCTAGGGTTATGAACTAGACAATTTATGGGGCTCTCAGGGTTAGTGATTTGGGAATGATGTACGCAATGGCTCCTACGGGATGAGTTTATACACGATCAAGAATGCCAGCCATGAAGTGGGTCAAGGGGTGTGTGTATGTTAGCTAAGACTGCCTCCTCTTGGCGTAATGGAAAATAGAGGGGGGCCGACCACTGGAAGTACCTCATCTCTTAATGTTTATATATTTTATGACATTGTATGCTTTTAATATCCCCCCCCCCCTCTCTCTCTCTCTCTATATATATATATATATATATATATATATATATATATATATATATATATATATATATATATATCGCCTGATATACAGTATTATATGTAGGGCTTATTATACTTAGTGGTAAATTAGTGATGCTGTTTATAATGTGAGATTATTGGTGCATTGGACTAGAATTTTGAACATTAATTACTGGCAATTATGTATACCTATTAAACAATATAATTATTTATATTTTATTATGTACAAGTATTAATAATTGTCTTTGTATTCGCAGGTAAGTGTCCGGTGAAGCAGTAACTTTGAAGGCGCTGGTCCGTGAGTACAGAGCATATTTAGATTGGCAATACGTCTTTATGATTTCCTTTCTTTTGGTCTACCTTCCGTCATGGTTCTATATTTTTTCAATTGGACTTTATGTTATTCGCATTTTACTATAATTTAACCTCTTATTCCTATCTATCAATTATTTTATATCTACATTCTCTCTCTCTCTCTCTCTCTCTCTCTCTCTCTCTCTCTCTCTCTCTCTCTCTCTCTCTCTCTAGTTCTTTCCTTCCTAAATTAGCTTTTTCCTCTCACCAGCTCTGTCCTTCTATGCTTCTCTCTCTCTCTCTCTCTCTCTCTCTCTCTCTCTCTCTCTCTCTCTCTCTCTATCTCTCTCTCTCTCTCTCACTAGTTCTTCCTCTCTCTAAGTTCTTTGTCCTTCTAATTAGCTCTTTCTCTCTCACCAGCTCTCCTCTCTTGTCCTCTCTCTCTTATGCCTCTATCTCCTCTCTCTCTCTCTCTCTCTCTCTCTCTCTCTCTCTCTCTCTCTCTCTCTCTCTTCTCTTTCACTAGTTCTTTCCTTTCTTCATTAGCTCTTTCATCTCTCACCAGCTCTCATTGTTCTTTCTAGCACTCTCCCTTATATATGTTCGGTTCTATGCCTCTTCCTAGCTTTCTCTCTGTCTCTCTCTCTCTACCTTCTCCCCCCTTTCCCTCTCGTCCAGAAGGTGAGTGATTTCCTGCTGGCCGCTGGTGAAACACGCCCTTGATGAAGTTTGCAATCTGAATAAGGTAATCGATAAAGGAATTCGAGGTAGGAGCGGCGGGTGTGACAGCGGGGACGGTGGACACTCATCAAAATTGTAGAGGGCCAGTTGTCTCCGGCGTTGAAATGTGGACTCCCTGGGCCTGATGACGGGAGGAGAGAGAAAGGGAAGGAAGAGGGAGAGAGAGAGAGAGAGAGAGAGAGAGAGAGAGAGAGAGACTTTGCACTGAAGTACGTCTCTGGCTAATTCTGTTGCTGGTCATTATTTGCATATTACTAAGATGTTGTTGTTTACTAAAGGGCACCACGAAGTTATTTATTATTATATTCCTTCCAACAACCAACCATACTCCTAAAATCAAATACTGTACATCTCTTGGTGCGAGCTATGTTTGATTGAGAACTGAATTAATTAATATGCTACTACAAAATGTACTGATATTCACATTTCCCCTCAAGGGAGACCCCTGGCAAGGGTAACAGGGGGTTGCAAAGAAGGAACGTTTAGACTAGCAATCTATTTAATAAAGACTTTACAAGTATTCCATTCGAACTCATAACAACTCACCACATTGGTTTAATATCGGTACCTAGTTATGACGTGTTTATAGTAGTAATGGTTCTAGACTTGCGATGTCGGCAATTAGGATACAACGGTCAGAGAGATAAGTTGCCATTACGCCGGTATCATACGAGAGCTTTTATAGTCAACATTCGGTGATCAACATTTTTCTGGCAACATTTCTTGAATATTTTGCACCGGTATTGGAAACTAGACTGATGATAGATGATTTTAGGTGACAGCAATATTTTAAATGTTGACATCATAAGCTGCCAGACCAGTGTTGAGGATAAATGTTGAGGGAAAAGGCGCTCGTGTGATACCAGGCTTAAGTGTTTAGAGTACCCTGTCCCTTTGAACATGACATAAAAGTTGGAGGAGGCGAGTGACGTTTCGGGAGCAGCAGGTGGCGTCTGGAAGTAACATGATAGCCTAGGGTCAGCTGGGTGGGCCTGGCTCCGGACCCTTCAGTACAGGGGGGATGGACAGGGGCAGACATTTTGTGCCTTTGTTTCTATGATCGACCTTGATTTCTGGATTGTTTGTATACCACTTCAATGGACAAGTCTGGTTTGGTTGTAAATATTAATGAATCAGAATATAGGAGTCAATTTAAGGCCATCACAAATTATATATAAACTTGTTATACATTTTAAACTAATTTATGGATTGTTTGTATACCATTTCAAGGGAAAATTCTTGTTTGGTTGTTAATATTAATGCATCAGAGTATATGAGTCACTTTCAGACCAGCAGAAATTATATATAAAATTGTCTGTTGTACATTTTAAACTGTTATATGTTGTCGTAGGGAGTATTTGTCCCTCTTCTGTCTTGTGCAGGATCTGGAGGCTTGTCCGCACCCCGGCTGACTCTCCCGGCGGGTCTGTGTACATTATGCACTCACCCTTGACGCGGACAAAGCGCTCTGCAAATGCACTTGTTGCATAATTCCTCGGCTGCTTGCAAGGGACGAGTATGGGTCAGAAACGCATTGCATAGTAATAAGAGGGGAGTAGAAGACCTTGAAAGTGCAGGGAACTGACAACGTTTCCGCCTAGCGCCATTTTGGAACCTTGAAATATATAGCATTATGGCATTTGTAAGGTGTTAGAATACATGAATATGTACCGTTCAGTTTATGTCTACGAAATTAACTACCATAATTATTTTTTTGGAATATAATGACTTAGGAATAGTTTAAATGTTACTAGTAGTGAGTTATGAACTGAACTAAAAATGTCGTCAGTTGTCTAACTTCAGTTTTGTGAAGGGTGTTTAGAGGGGAAGAACCAGAGGGGAGTGCTACACACTTGTCCGGTCCACTCTGATCAGCCGACTTCTTTCTTCCCCTCTCCCCTCCCCACTCGTCCCCTCAGTCGTCTCCCCACAAAGCTCGCATTCTTCTTTTCTCTCGTATTCTCTCCCCTCACTCGCATCCTCCCTTCTTGCTCGTCTCCTTCCCCATAACTCGTCCCATTTCCCTCACTCGTTCACTACCAGTTCGATCGTTCCTTTCCTTTCCCCTCCCATTCTCGTAATTTACCCCTTCCCCCCTTCTCTCTCCATTACTCATTCCATGTTGCATCACTCGTTCCCGTTACTTTACTTGACCCTTCACTATCATTCGCCCCCTCCCTCCCACTCATCTCCTCCCCTCCCACTTGTCTTTATCCACCTCACTTATTCACTCCCCCTCTCCATAGCGTTGACTACAATAACGGCAAGTATATAGTATTCATTACATAGTATTGCTCATTATTCATAAAATATCAGTATATGTAATATATTTCAAACTCATACATATTATTGTTGTCCGGTTTTTCCTGTTTTCGAAAAGCGATTGTCGGAGTATGTTATTAGTCTTTACATTTTACCGACCAGTTAATAGCTAATTTACACTTTTTATTTGTTTTAATGTCGTGGTGATCAATCGTATAGACCCCCCGGCACAGTCTATGTGATCACTGCCCTTTGTGCCAGGGTGTATTTGACCCGACGCGCATAGATGTCCGGGAAACAGCCAATTTTAAATCCATGCGTTTTCCCCTGTTGTGATTTATTGTGTTATTCGCTTGAAATATGAGGCCGGATTGTCGCCGGCAAAGGTAATTTATATAATTTTAGCTGTGTGTGTCCTGGCATTTTTTAGTGATACGCTGACAATCAAACTGTCAGGGTCCCTCTGCATATTCCCCTGGTTTCGGCGCCAAATTAGAGTGCATTCCCGTTGCTAGCACAAGTGTCAGGCGTCGGTGGGGAGGCCTACATTATAGATGGGGGCTGCTGATGCTCACTCCGGCCACCCACTGTGATTACTAAGGTTAGGAGGGATTGAGCAGGGATAGTTATAAGCTAGATTTAAGGCTAGCTATAGTTGTTATATACTAAGGTTAGGAGGGGTTGGGCAGGGACAGTTATTAGCTATATTCAAAACTAGCTACAAATGTTCAAGGTAATATTGTAGGTATAATACCGGTACAAGATCAGTAAGTTACACTAATTCATGATAGGCACGGTTATAGGTCAACTTTATGAATAATGAGGCACATTAATTCTTGTTCATGATAGGCAATATTCTAAGGCTAACTATAAGATCAAGTACGATATACTAACCTTGTACAGCTTGTTATAATTATGAGAGTGGTTACCTGCGGGCCCCCCACTTAAGCTGCAGTTAATTAATGTTTCATTAATCCTAATAAGTGATAGTTCAACTTTATTTGCAATTAAATAGGAAGTTTGGCATCCAACACAAAGTAAGTCACATTTACAAATCTATCTATCGAGTCATTGTTTCGAAACAATGCAATTTCGTCACCCAGACCACATACTACAAGGTTTTAACCAACCTAGCCATCCAGTCGCCACCCAATGAGTTTCAACCTCCTCCTCCTCCCCCCCCCCCCCCCCCCCGTCGTAGTTGCGCCCGCCAAATTTGACTTAACTGGAAATTAGACGCGGAGTGGACATTACGCCCGCTGGAACTGCCATCATTCGCAAATGGATGGACACCTGCTACAGAGCTTTTAAATTTGTCATGGCGTATGAGCGAATCTGCCCGGCCGGGTCTATCTAGCTGGCTAATGCTGGGGATGAGGGTTTTGGGTCGGGGTGGGATGGGGTGGGGGTGGGGGTGGGGATGAGGGTGCAGGGTGGGGGGGGGGGGGGTGGGGATGAGGGGATGAAGGTGCAGGGTGGGGTGGGGATGATGGGGTGGGGATGAGGGTGCAGGGTGGGGGTGGGGACAGGCGGCAAGGGGGATTTACTCGAGTGCCATTTCCTGCAACTTTTGATCCGCAACTTTATCATGAAAGTTTTTAGCTCTTATATCGATTACTAGAATGAAGTTAGGTAGTTGTAGGTCACGGAATATTTATAAATTTATTATTTAGAAGCTGCCAGATCGGAATTGTGGATAAAATTTACCGGAGGAAAGCCTTGCGTAGATCTGCCTTTATGCTGTTTTATATATGAATTTATTTGCCCCCATACAAGCAGTCTGGGCTGCACTACAAGGCCGTTCTCGCCGCCGGACAACGCGTGAATGGGCTGACATTTTTGTAACCGAGGCCACAAACATCGACAGACGAGTCACCGTGATTTACGAGCCCCGGGCAGCACAACACATGGGCTCGTGCCAGGTGTCTGCGAGTGGTGCTGCTGTTTGTCCCTATTGCTGGCGCGGTTTATAGAGAGCTTCGTTCTTTCTTCAGTAGCCGCTATGTGTTATGCTTACTATCTTGCCTTGGAGATTCATGTCATTATATCTGCAATAGGCACCATATTTTACTATTCTAGTTTGCAGTCTTCCCGGCTCTTCATGTTGTGAATAGATCGTCGTTTAAAACCTCTCCTGTGCATGTCAACTCTTTAGCTTTGTTAATTATTTCCCTGGATATTCAAACAAATAAATACAGAATAGTAGACGGAGATAGCCCGAGGTATGTTACATCGTAGCTATCCAAACATAAATAGTGCTGGCGTTTGATGGCCAGCCTCACATCACAACTCACACACACACACACACACACACACACACACACACACACACACACACACACACACACACACACATATTTCTTGCTCTTGTCACTCGGTAAATGTGCTGCATCTGTTTTTATGGACATGATATTTTCGCCCCCGGCTTTCGTTTTTTTTATGAGTTTTCTCTCTACATCATTTAACAGTTTTAGCACTTCCGCATATTCGTATTTACAGAAACATTTTAGACACCGTTCTTTCAAACCTCGTTCTTAAATGTTTTCTTGTCGATATGTACTTGCTATCACTTCTTTCTTAAAGTATTCCGCGTTCCCCCTCTAGTTCTGTATCACGTATCATTCTTTCTCTCTCCTCTAAAATTCCCAGGATACCCTTCCATATGTCCCCCAGCAGTGTAGATCCAGCGACTAAAATGCCTGGTTAATGAGGGGAGACTCCCGGCCACCCAAGACAGACAGCGGGGCTAATCTACCGTCGGTAAAAACGGGAGTAAGCTAAGAAAGACGAAAAGAGTCGGGGCATGTTGGCAGTTCAGGGAGGGTGGCAGGGAAGAGACAGGGAGAAAAGTGCAGCAGAGTGGAGGAAAGAAGGGGACAGGGAGGAAAAAAGTCGGAGAGATGATGGGGGGAAAGGGGGGGAGGGGGGGGGGGATAGAGGGGGTGTCAGAGGGAGAGAGAGAGAGGCTGGATGGGAAGAAAGAGGGGAAGAATGATGGGTTAGATAGGAAGGATAGTAGAGCTGTCAGAAGAATTATGAGGAGTCACAAGGAATAGTTAGCATCTCAAAGACCATATAGTACATTCAGAGAGAGAGAGAGGCGGGGGAGGGAAATGGGGGAGAGGGTCTTAGATAGAGAGAGTGGTGCTATGGGAGGGACAGAAGAAATAGGTGTTTGAAAAAGAGAGAGAGAGAGAGAGGGGGGGGGGGGGTAGAGTCTTGGATCGGGAGAGTTGGCTAGGGGAGGGAGGACAGGAGAGATGGTGCCGTGAGCAGGTGAACAATGGCCCTCCGCTGCTCCTGACGCCTCACAAACACGCTGAGTGGCACCCACATCAACCCACCTGGCACTCACCTCCTGATTGGCTTGGCTAGGGGGGTAGGGGAGTGGGGGGTTGTGTGGACTTGTGTTCTGTGATTGGCTCGAGTGTGGAGGGGGACGAGGGGTAGGGGGAATGCAGGGAGGGCAGTGATGTTCAGGAGAGAAAGCGAGAGAGAGAGAGAGGGGGGCGGGGGGGGGGGGGGTGCGAAGATACAGGAAGTGTGAATTATTTGGTACTGGAAATTATGGGTATTGTGGAAAAAGTTAAGGAAAGCGAGGGAGGAAGTTCATATATAGTGGGTACATTTTATGTTCAGGATTATATAAGAACATTGAGTGGTAGTAATACATACAGTACATACATATATACACACATATATACACACATATATATATATATATATATATATATATATATATATATATATATATATATATATGTATATATATATTATCACATTACAAGGAAGTAACTCTGTAAGGGAGAAGGATATGATGCAGAAAATTAGTGATGTAAAATGTAAGGGAGTTATTATGTAGAAATTCAAGAGAAGATGATGAGGGTATGGGGTAGGGAATGAGGGAGTGACGTGCGGGGATGAGGCTGGTGGGGTGCAAAACAACAGAAGAGTGATGGATAGGGGGTGAAACATACTGGGCTGAGCGGGCGGAAGTGCAGGGAAGAATTGAGGTGTGAAGATGCTAAGAGGAAGCCGAAACGATTGGGGTGAATTTTGAGGAGCAAAAACTACAAACGATTAATGTACAAGTGTTAAAAATGTAATACAAAGCATCAAATACCATATGTGTAATGTGCAATGTAGACAGAGTGAAGGATATATCTGATAAGAAATTAGGTAAACACGCCCTCAAACATTCAGATCAAGGAGATATCGGAGAAGAAAATTATGATGTAAACAGGCCATCAAACACCCAGATCATGTGTAAAGAGAAACAAGGGATGAGTAGAGCGTCGAGGTGGAGGAGTGTCTATTCAGCCCAGTTTGCTTTCACTCATCCTCAGAACCGGAAGAGCTTGCAAAGTATCTGATTGACATGATTCTCCTTATAAGCCTGGCCTGAGTCACAGCCGCATTTGGCAACTCTCTGACTGGTCTAGTGGTCATGATGGATAGATGGTGCAAAGTAGTAAGAGATTGTATGTTCGAAGGATTAATATGTGGGGGCTGCAAATGCGGAGACATTCTGTTTACTGTGCTTGTGTGTGTATATGAGAGAGAGAGAGAGAGAGAGAGAGAGAGAGAGAGAGAGAGAGAGAGAGAGAGAGAGAGAGAGAGAGAGAGAGAGAGAGAGAGAAAACACACACTGACTGCACAGGTATTACGATCTAAACGAGGTGGTCAGGTCTTTATTTTCGTAGAAATAGCAGCACTCGAAAAATAACACGTAGAAGAAAAATATATTACAGTAGAAGAGAGAGAGAGAGAGAGAGAGGTAATTTATATTGCTACGGTAGTACTATTTGTAGGTTGATTAGATAATTATATATTTACATATTTCTTAGATTTGCAGATATTTATATAAAGTATTATACAATTCTTAGTGTGTATAGTTATATAAAAATATAATATATCACGGGGAAAAAACCAAAATATTTCCATAATATATATTTCTTTCAGACCCCATCTTCTAAGAATCCTCAAACATCACATAAATCTATCAATGTTTTCCGCCTGTCTTACTATTAATCTCCTACCATTTTTTCTCCGTCTAGATCTGTCGCAGTAATATTTTTGGAATCTTCACAATATATTTTCTTTGATATAATCCTTCCTGATCATATATTCCCGTTTCCAATCTCCATTTAGATCGCTATAACCATATCCGACGTTTGTTTTAGCTTTTTTCCGTCTTTGTCCCTCTGATTCTTATATTCCAAATTCCAATCTTCATTTCTCTCTCTAATCACATACCCAAGGTCCGCTGTGATCCTTCCAATTACCACACTCATTGTCTTCCTCACAATTTAAGGGGAGACAGACCGTTTTTCTGGACCCTCTTCTCCCTAATGTTTAGCCCCACTAGTTTTGAGATTTTAAGACGTTGGTTCCATTAGTTTGGGGATTTTATGACCTTTCACTCCATTTTTTTTCAATATTAGGACCCTTCGTGCCATTTAGGTGTCGATTTTTCCTGGCGAGCGAGAGCGAGCCTGTAATTTTAGGACGAATCGGCCGGGAAATTTTCCTACCGAAAAATGTACAAATCTTATCTTGAAGGGTGGTCTAGCGGGTGTTTTTCTAAGCTTGATGGAGGTCTAGGGAGGAAACTAAAAAAATATATGAATAAATGAATTATTAGACCAAACAAACGGCCACTGTCCCCTTAAGGCATTGTTTTTCCTCCCTGTTGTGATTTAATTTTCTTCCCGGCATCACCCCCCCACACTTTATTTTATTAGGCTCTCCCCTTTCCCTTTCATTTTCAGCTTCCCTCAATCTTCCTCGGATTCGTCTCATTTTCCACTTGATTGTCTGCCTAATGAACCCTTTTCTCAGAGCCGAATCAAAGGTCCTGCGGCCAATCGCCCTCAATCAAAGGTGATGGGGTTTTGACTCTCGCTAAGGAGGATGCCAGGGGGCTTCGTATTTTCTGGTAAACATTATGATGTTGGCCGTAGGGAAAGTGTTTAGGAAGATGTTTTTGAAGGTGACTTTCAATTGGTATGTTTTTTTAATTTTAATTTTTTAATTTTTATTGATTCAATGTTAAAATAATTAAAGTAATTTTTTTCCGATATGACCATCGTTCGTTTATTGTTGGCCTAAGTGTTGAAGAGGTTTGAGGTGTACATTGAAAAAAATAGAAAAGAGAAAACAATATCCTGTATACAGGTTATTGAATTTGGCTCTGTCACTCTTTTGGCTTTGGGGGAGACACTCTTATAGGCAACCTGCCTTTTGTCTCATTCATACACATAGACAAAAATGCTGGTGTGTGTGTGTGTGTGTATGTGTTTGTGTGTGTTATTATTTTTAAAGAGGTAATGGAAAGAGTTACAGGATCCCTGACCCTTGTATACCCTACTCAGGAGCAGCACAGAGACAACCTGCAGTATGTACAATATAAGCCGGAGCAAGGGGGGCCGAGAATGAGTGGCGTCTCCTGCCGGGGGCTATACTGGATGGAAAGAAATAAAGACGAAAAAAGAATATGTAGGTTGGTAGCGAGGGTTGAAGACTGGAGGTGTTTGGCCCCGGGCGGATCGGAGGGGAGGGGAGGGGAGTGCTTGTGAGCCTCGACAGGGCCACGTCCGTCTAACAATGAGGCTGTCTTCCCCGTGGCACTCGGTAAACAATAGCAGGGCGCTGAGTGGCACCCTCTGAACCGACCGACCACCCTCTAGGAGCTCCGGGTTTAATTGACGCCGGTTCGTTGGACTCATTTACGCTGTGTCAGGGCTGGAGGGCTTGATCCCGGGGCCTCTCCATGGCTCCTCTGGGTGTTCTGCTTGTACTGTTGCTGAGGAAGTTTCTTTTATACCACTGGCGACTGTTGTTCGAGTTGCTTTTCACTCGCCAGTTTTTTTCCTGTTCATTGTCCACGCTTCATTCAGAGCGTCAAGCAGTATATTCAGGCCACGGAACTATCCCGAGCTGCATTGTGAGGGGGAAGTAAATGTCAAGGTGCATGTGAGGAAGGGGGGGGGGGGGGGGGGGGGCCCGGCGACGAGTGCTGACTTAGTAAGTGGCACAGAAGGCAGATTCACACGATCGTCTTTTATTTTTCAAGGCAACTCTTGATTGTCAAGTTTAATGTGGAAACAATGTACAAACTATTCTGTACTAATATGACTAGATTGCTGGTACATTATTTTAGACAACAATTATATGCAAGTTTAGTGCCGAAAAAAGCTCGTTGAAAAAACACTTGTGTGAATCCGCATTGACGGCTACCACTGCCATTACACTTCCATCACTACTACTACCACCATCATCACCACCACTGCCTCCACCACCATCATCACCACTGCCTCCACCACCATCATCATCACTGCCACCACCACCATTACTACCACTGACCTCCCCTCCTCTTCACCCAACTCCTACCCCCACTACCATTGCCATCGCCCCGCTGACACTACACCGCTGACACTCCGGCGGCCAGTCATTGGTGCCTCTCCACCTTGGCCCTGCTGACGTTTGTAGGCGTGGTAATGACGGCTGGCCATTAGTGGATCAGGGCTCGCTGAGTGGGTGTGGGCTGGGGTGGGGGATGCGACGGGTGAGAAGTAAGGGTGAGGGGAGAGGATAAGTGAGTGGGCGAGGGCCGGGGTTGGGAGGCTGGGGTAGGGGATGTGACGGGTGAGAAGGGTGAGAGGGGACGATATGTGAGTGGGTGAGGGCTGGGGTTGGGGTATGGGATGTGATGAATGAGAAGTAAAGGTGAGGGGGGAGGATAGTTGAGTGGGTGAGGGCAGGGGCAGGGGTTGGGTACTGAATGGGTTAAATGATAAAAACTCCCAACTGTGTATTTTGAAGGGTGCGGCCTCACCTGCTGCCCACACCTCCCCGTCACTCACACATTATGAACCCCGTCCCAGTGTTCGGGCTCAGGTATTATCTGGTAATGATGCTTATGTTCTGGGTGTGGTGTCCCGAGTTCGAATGCCGGGAGGACCAGATGCTTTCATTAGTTTATTCAAGTGCATTGGGGTTTGTAGTTGATGATTAATGTTAAGAACAGGGTGTTGCTTAATTATCACAGACAGACACATCCGAGGCGGGCAGTGCTTGCTTGTTCTTGAGTTTCTCCATCATAATTGCGCTATAAGTTTTTACGGCCCAGCTGATGTTATTGTTTAATATTTTAGCCTCTGTCCAATGACTAGTTTGATTTAGATAACCCTAGGCGATTTTATTATGTCTTGAAAGGATACCTGGGAATCACACACACACACACACACATGTACAGTATATTAAAAGCTTCAATTCGTTGAGACGTCTTATTTTTTAACCACAGGATGCACAGTAAATGATTGAGTAGAATGGGAATCCCCGACTTAAGAAATGTTGAAAGTTAAAACAGATCTAATGATTTCTCAAATTATGGTTTTGTCACTGGTAAATCCCATGGTGGTGAAGAAGAGTTTTAATTTAAATAATCGATAAAGAGTGATTTTCTTGATTGAGGAATTCGACTTGCTTTACCCAAGGGTAAAGAACATACGGCATTATTTAAAACATAGTTACGGATAAGCAAATATTTGAATGGGCCATTTACGATACTTAACTTCAACCATTATTTGTCGGATATATTGACTCGTTTATCCAATTTCCTAAATTATTCACTAGTTCAATGTCTTTCCGTATTACCGTAGAATGGGAAATGTATACATTAGTTACAAAAATTTCGTTCAATATTTGAGAATATTTAATTCTACACTCCTTTGCAACCCACTGGCCACCCAAACCTCAGCATTACCCTTAACCCCTTATCTACCGGCTACGTCCTTTTAACTGTATTCTGGCTCCTATTAGACGATTTCATGCAGTTTTAAAAGGACCTCCAGCAACGAGTGGCACTCCCCCCCCCCCCTCCCCCCCCCCCCCCCACACTCACCACAAACCGCGTAACAAACACCTCCTTGTCCTCCACGCCCCCCCCCCCCCCCCCTCTCTCTCTCTCTCTCTCCCCCCTGTAAGGGCGGGTGGGAAAACAAAAACAAAAACAAAAAAACAAACAAAAATGTCTCCCAGAGACACCTGTACGAGGTGTAACATGAATATACACGTGGATAAAGGCACAGCATGTCAGATATGCAAGCAACCATACCACTGGGTTTGCATAGGACTGATACCAATAAATGAGGCGTACAATACAAGAACCTCCATTTCTGCGATAGTTGTTTCGATATCACATGGCAAGTCATACAGACTGTAGAAAATACAGAAGTACAAGATAGACTGAAATATAGCCAAGACATAGCTACTTTTCACAGAAACTGGGGAACTATTGGGGCCTCAGGGCCCATACTAATATCACAACCCACACACGCACACCTTCCTACCTACTTTGGTCAAAAGGGCGAATATAATGGGAATTCATGTAGATTTGCTCATCCCAAAATTTGCAACAACATAACCAGTCATGGAAAATGTAGATTTGGTGAAACCTGCAAATACCACCACCCATCCCTTTGCAAGACATCACTTGAGAACAAGACCTGCTACAATATGAAATGCCCAGCTTTTCATATTAAAGGGACTTGCAGATATGCCAGACCTAACACGAATGGTAGCCCAAAAAAATCTCTAGCTATGCGAGGACGAGACAGAGGAAAAAGGCAAGGAGGGAAAGGGCGGATGAAGATGAAGAGACTGAGGGAGATGGAAGAGCACATAGAACACCTCGAGCACCTCCTGGCCTCCCAAGAGTGGCCAATACATCCCGAAGACTATTAGGTACACAAAGTACTCCAAACAATCCCTCCCCAATCTTGTTTGCAAATATCCAAGGCCTAAAAAATAGAACCACGAACAAAGTACCATTTATTAGGGGCCTGCTAGAAGAAGGAAACGCTATATTTGCGGCTCTCACAGAAACTCACATTAAAGATCAGCAAGATAGTGAGGTATGGATTCCTGGTTACAACCTACATAGGGCGGACAGAACACATAGATCACATGGAGGTGTAGCCTTGTACATACATGACTCACTGATATGTACTGAATTCCTAAATAACAGTAACGAAGTGGTGGAAATACTTGGAGTTAAAATAGAATCCCTAAATTTAGCAGTTATTGTTACATACAGGCCTCCAGACTCATCCCGAGAAGAATTCAAAACCCAGCTCAACAAAATAAAATCAGAAGTGGAAACCCTGGGGAACCCAACACCAAATATTATATGCTAGGAGACTTTAACCTACCAAACATTAAATGGAGACAACTAGAAAACCAGTTAGTGGCAAATAACACCGGAGAAGCAAATACTAATACGAGAGAGCTTTTTGAACTTTGTGATTTTTTTAGTCTTACCCAACATATTGCTGAACCCACACGCGAAAACAATATCTTAGACCTGGTCTTCACTAACAACGACTCTCTAGTACACAGCATTAACATATCGGACACAACATACTCAGATCATAAATTAATTGAGATCAAAACAACCTTAGAAAGTGTACAGACAACCTCAGAATCGAGAACAAAACCGGCCCCTTCAGTAAATTTAACTTCAATAACAAAAACATTAGGTGGGAAGAGGTAAGTCAAGAAATGGAGGAAATAGACTGGGAAGATTTAATGGATAACCTGACACCAGCAGAATGTCTAGTCTTAATAACAGAAACCATGACCCAAATCTGTAGCCACCATATACCTGCAAGACAAACAAAACGAAGAAGCAAACAAGATCGGGAAAGGAGGAGGCTGTACAGAAGAAGAAAATTACTCGCACAAAGACGCACACATCAAAATCTACAGGATAGGCAAAAGGTCGAAATAGATAGAGAAATTGTGGAAATTGAACAAAGGCTAAGAATATCATATGAACTACAACATATGGAAGAGGAGAGGAAAGCTATTGCAGGTATAAAGGAAAATTCCAAATACTTCTTTTCATACGCCAAACAAAAGGCTAAAACAACATCAAACATCGGCCCACTGAGCAAAGGGGACGGCTCTTTCACAGGGGACAAAAAGGAAATGAGCGAACTCTTAAGCAGGCAGTATGAAATGGCATTCAGTGAGCCTGATGAAACAAAAGTCATCAGAGACCAAAATATATTTTTCATGGAAGCTTCCCCCACGGAAACCCCTCAGATGCTGGATATTGATTTCGGTCCAAAAGACATAGAAGAGGCCATTTCCAACATGCCATCCCACTCGGCACCAGGCCCGGACTCATGGAATTCGATCCTAATGAAGAAATGTAAGGAAACCTCTCAAAACCCCTGGCTATAATGTGGAGAAGGAGTCTAGACACTGGTGACATACCAGATAGCTTGAAAAATGCAATAATTGCCCCACTGCATAAAGGAGGGAGTAAAGCACTACCAAAAACTACCGCCCGGTAGCTCTAACCTCTCACATCATTAAAGTTTTCGAGCGAGTCCTGCGAAGCAAAATTTCAACATTCATGGAGACAAATGAACTACACAACACCGGTCAACATGGGTTCAGAGCGGGAAGATCATGTCTCTCACAACTTTTGGAACACTATGACAAAATTCTTAAAGCGCTAGAAGAAAAGAAAAACGTGGATGTCATTTACACCGATTTTGCTAAGGCATTTGATAAATGTGACCATGGTATAATAGCCCACAAACTGAAAGCAAAAGGTATAACTGGGAAAATCGGATGGTGGATATACAATTTCCTCGTAAACCGAAAACAATCAGTAGCAGTAACCAAGTCACATCTGAGCCTTCGGATGTCAAAAGCTCAGTGCCCCAAGGAACAGTGCTAGCGCCCCTTCTGTTCCTCATACTAATTTGCGACATAGATACCAACACCAGACACAGTACGGTGTCGTCTTTTTGCTGATGACACAAAACTAAGCAAGATAGTAAACACACAAGAGGACACGGGCCGACTGCAGGAAGACATGAATGTAGTGTTCCAGTGGACCAGGGAAAACAACATGCAATTCAATGAGGAAAAATTCCAATTAATACGGTACGGAGATAATAATGGTGTTAAAGAAATTACAAATTACTTAACAGAATCTAACCACATAATAGAACGGAAAGACAGTGTGAAAGACCTTGGGGTATGAATGTCTGAAAATATGGGTTTCAAAGTACATAACCAGGTCAAAGTGGCGGCTGCGAAACGTCTAACGGGTTGGATTCTGCGTACTTTTAAAACACGCGGTGAATTGCCTATGATAACGCTCTTCAAATCTCTAGTGCTACCGCGGCTTGAATACTGTAGCGTATTAACATCCCCATACAAAGCAGGAGAAATAAATGACGTAGAGAGTGTACAAAGAAATTTCACTTCGCATATAAGTTCGATAAAACATCTACACTATTGGGAGCGTTTAAGAGCACTGAATCTGTACTCACTGGAACATAGAAGAGAACGTTACCTAATAATATACACGTGGAAAATCGCAGAGGGTTTAGTACCAAACCTACATACTCCGATAGTCATGAAATTCAGTGATAGGAGAGGCTGGGAATGCGAAATCCCCCGGATGAATAACAGGGGTGCTATGGGCTCTCTGCGAGAGGGCTGGTTATCACACAGAGGCCCACGTCTCTTCAACAAACTCCCACGGTGAGTAAGAGACATGAGGGACATCTCGTTAGACAACTTCAAGAGAGCCCTAGATGTCGAACTGCAAAAAGTGCCAGACGAGCCCATCCTCGCAAGGGAGCAAGCTGTCGCTTCAAACAGTCTACTGCACCAAATCACCATCCGTAACGAGGGGCGTCGCGCTCCTTGGTGCCGCTAGAAGAGTGGCGAACACATCAAAAGATAATTAACAGGCTCGAACTATCTCATAACCCTTTTTACTACCACAGATCCTTCTTAAACTGCACAACATAGTATAAATATAGTAATTATGAAATTAATAACACGTCCCTGGTACAGAAGGGGTTAAGCCGGGTGTGAATGATAAGAGATTCCTGACGGTGTGACTCAACCCGCTTCTTGGAAAACTATCATGCATCAGTCCAATCTGGGAAAGAAGTGAGTCAATAAATATAAAAGCTCGATACAAAACAAAAAATATGATGATACGGCGGAGATAAATAATACAAGTAATTCCCCAGTATAGAGAGAGAGAGAGAGAGAGAGAGAGAGAGAGAGAGAGAGAGAGAGAGAGAGAGAGAGAGAGAGAGAGAGAGAGAGAGAGAGAGAGAGAGAGAGAGAGAGAGGAGAGAGAGAGAGAGAGAGAGAGAGAGAGAGAGAGAGAAAGAGAAAGAGAAAGAGAGAGAGAGAGAGAGAGAGAGAGAGAGAGAGAGAGAGAGAGAGAGAGAGAGAGAGAGAGAGAGAGAGAGAGAGAGAGGAGAGAGAAGAGAGAGAGAGAGAGAGAGAGAGAGAGAGAGAGAGAGAGAGAGAGAGAGAGAGAGAGAGAGAGAGAGAGAGAGAGAGAGAGAGAGAGAGAATATGGGGATGAAGGACAGCGTGAGTGAGTTGTGCATTAAAATGAGACTGGGAGAAGATGAGTGAAGTTAGTAGGGGGGGGGGGTTGCTCTGACGTGGCCTTGAAGAAGACGTGTATGTTGCCTCATCCTCTCTCTCTCTCTCTCTCTCTCTCTCTCTCTCTCTCTCTTTATATATATATATATATATATATATATATATATATATATATATATATATATATATATATATATATATAATATATATATATATATATATCACAATGTGTATATTGTTCACTTATTGCGTTACCAATTAACCACTACGTATTATGAATATCTAATAATCTGTAATATATGATCAAGAAAAGGATCTTGGCCTCACGTTAACCACCCGAAGTAAAGTTAGCTGTAATTAAAGTTAGCTGTAACATGAAAAGAGTAAACAGTGAAATGAGGATACTTGAGTGGAATTATAGTAAGCATTTAAGTAATTATAATAAAAGTTATGTTGATCTGGATATTATGAAAATCAGGTAATGCAGAAAGCGTTCTAACAGGAAGTGACATACCATAAAGTTATTCAGAGACACGGGAAAACCTGGTGTATTATCTTGGAAAGAGTTATGAAGCAGAATATAGAAAAAAAAAAAAAAAAAAAAAAAAAGTATTTTATGACATGTGCGAACAATATTAAGCTTTTAGTTATGCACCAATCACTATCGGCTCTATTACTAAATATTTACTTATTAACATTATTACTAAACTATTTCCTCTATCATTCCGGCATACCCTTATACATTAAGTAAATACCATCAACTGCAACATCAATGTCATCATAAATATGTTTTATGAATTTCGGTGTGAGTATCCTAGGGTCGAGTCTTTGGAGTACCACATATATTTCGGTGTGAGTATCCTAGGGTCGAGTCTTTGGAGTACCACATATATTTCGGTGTGAGTATCCTAGGGTCGAGTCTTTGGAGTACCACATATATTTCGGTGTGAGTATCCTAGGGTCGAGTCTTTGGAGTACCACATATATTTCGGTGTGAGTATCCTAGGGTCGAGTCTTTGGAGTACCACATATATTCATTACTTGCATTGATTTCATTAGTTAGGTTTATTTGTAAATTAGTTGGTGAGTTGGTGAAAACAAATATGAAATTATGAATATTAATGCTTAATGTTATCATGCGAATGGTAAGTCAAGTTGGAGTCTTATAATCGTAATAATTATCCACGTTAAATGAGATGCCACAGCTGTTTTTACGTTAAATGAGATGCCACAGCTGTTTTTACGTTTACATTCACACAAAGGAGTCCAAGTACCTCAGAGGACCAGGTGCGAATACTCACAATTTACGACCGCGACGTCCCTCCCTGCGGGCCTGTCCCAAGAGTGCCGCCTATATTGTTGATAAAGGACTCTGGTAGGGACACAACCATCTTAAAAGAGAGAGAGAGTTACGAAATAATGTTTGTACCAGTCGCCATGCTGTATATTTCGTGTTGATCGCATTGCCTATCAACATTATCTCATAATTTATTTTGATTGTAATTTCACGGATTATTCGTGAACTACGGTACACCATCAGTTTTGACACTGGAAAGATGGTATAACACCACACCAAGGTATACAATGTGATATATTTTTTATAACCAGGTTGATATAATTATTTCTGCTTAATATTTAGGGGGACACCACGCCCCACCCTCTGCAGCACCCCTGGAGGATAACGGACCCCCTTGAATTATAAGAGTTCTTGTTAATGATATGTAGGCTTGGGAGTGTGTGTGTGTGTGTGTGTGTGTGTGTGTGTGTGTTTGTTAGTTATGCAAGTCATTAACAAATCGATTAAAGATGGTGGTGATAGTAAAGGTAGTGTCAGCAATTACGGTGGTGGTGGTAGCAGTAGTCGTGGGTGGCCAGGCGAAAGGTGATGGCTTGATGAACGACAGGATGGTTATACCGATACTATGATTGACATGTTGAAAATTATGATAATGTAGTGTGATGAAAGGGAAGATATAGAATTGGGACTATAGGGTTTGTGGATACGTAGGCGACGATGATTGCATGATGATCGACAGGGTGGTGATAGAATAAATCGATATTGTGGAGATCGTGGTGATATAATTCGAGAAAAAGGATGTGAACGCCTCAGGTGTTCAATTGACGTTGGTGATATGGTGAAGGACAGGGCGGTGATTGAATGATCGAATTGGAATAGATGGCGTTGATAAATATCGATCAAACTGAATGAAAGTGAAGATATTGAGGGATAAGCCTTTACAAGTGAGATGGTGGTATTGGGATAAACTACACAGACCACGGTGATGGTATGATGCCGAGGGTCCGAGGTGGTGTGCGTGTGCTTGTGTGTGACTGCGTGCAGGCCCCAAGTCACTTCTAGTTAACAATGACAGATGAAGGACAAGTCTGAGTAGCCCCGCCGTCAGTTTTGCCGTGGAAGCCCAGTTTTTACGAGGCCCTTTGATGCGGTAATGCCAGTGGTCCGCCGACACGCGTTCGCACTCGCCCCCGCCCCGTCTGATCGGAGGAGGGTATTGCTAGCGTGGGTTTGGGCAAGGAATGGGCCAAAGAGGGTGCTGCGTGATGGATGGGTGTGGATAAGTGGGTATATGTACAGGGGAGGAGGGCCTGAATTGGCTTTTAATTTTCTTTTTTACCCCTTATAAAAAAAGGAAAAAAGAGAAACAGAACAAAATGCAGAGACAGGGTTAGGAATATTTGCGGGATTGTTCTGACTGGAAAGTTGGCGAATAGAGGAAATAACTATGAATATGAGAAGACTATTGTTTTTATGGATATGGGATGTTCAACGTTATTAATACTCGAGAAAAGGATGAAAGTTAATTGTTTTGTAGCCAATGTGAAAGTTGACAGTAGTGGATAGCATACCTACGTTAGTAGTCCTCTTGCTAAGGTGATTTAGAAATTAGTGGATGGAGTAGACTAAATATGTACGGATGACTATGAGAGTAAATATGTACGGATGACTATGAGAGTAAATAATTTCCCTTTTCAATAATAGTCTTGTGCAAGCTTGTAGAGGGCAGTGGGCTAGGAATCCTCCTCCTCTTGTAAATTCCCCTACTCAACGAGACAGATAAAGGCACAAGGGAACGCGAAAGTGGTCCCGGATCCTGAGAATAGGAACTTTAAATATTGTTTCTGTTCGGGCTCTGTCTCGTGTCGGCCACCCCCAGCAACGGAGTATGTGCCTGAGTATATACATACATACATACAAGCTTGTAAAGAAGTGCCATGTGAATAATAATTAAGCTTGAGCTTGAAGAGGAGTTTATAGGAAAGGGTAGATGAACTTTGAGCATACACCAACCAGTCCACCAGCCCTTACACCCTTTAGCTGGTTATCTCTCACCCTTCCCTCCTCCCCTCAGCCTGCCCTCTCACCTTTCTCATCACCCCTCTCGTCTTGTTCTGCCCCTCTCACTCGCACCCTTCCCCTCAATTACTCATCCTTTCCCATTTTTTTCAACTCTCACTCTCAAACTATATGCCCCCCCCCCCCCCCCTTTTATTCTCTGTTCTATCTTTCCTTTATTCGTTTATTCTCCTTGGGTATTCATCTTTCTCGTTTTATCTTTTCTTCAGTCGTTTTATTTTAATCTTTGGGTACTCATCTTCCCTTGTATCTATATCTTATTCCTATACTTATTCTTAAGATATTCCGAATGTGTGCCCGCTATTATGTCTTGTCTTTATTCCTTTCCCACTTACTTACTCTTCCTTCTTTTGTTTTGACTGGTACTCATTTGTTTCCCCATTTGTTACTCATCCACCCATTTCATTAAAAAACAATTATTCTCTAGATGCTCTCCCTTCAGCCTCTTTTATCTCATGCGTTCACCCCTTCCTTTTAACCTGAATTACACATCCATACCTTTTCTGTAGCTCTCATTCTTATCCTTCCCCTCTCTGTTGCTCTCATTCTTCTATAAACCTACAGTATCTTTCAATCTCTCAATTCTTCCTTCGTAGTGTTCATCTCATTTATTTGTGCATGTTTTTTTATACTTTAACCTCTTTCATTTCCCTCCTTTGTTTACCTTTTGCTCATGGAACCCACTACCGGCCTCCCACGTAGTCAGTGCTCAACCCTACACCTCCCCCATTAGCCAAACACCCCACTCACCCCATTATATTACCCCATTCCATTAACAGACCACCCAAACTACCCCATTCCCGACGACCCCTTTACCAACTACTCAAAACTATCCCTTAACCTCTCGACCCCTATGGCCAACCAGAGAGAGAGAAAGAGAGAGAGAGAGTGATTGGGGAGAGTAAAAGTTTCAATATATGTGTTTGTATGTGTCTGAGAGAGAGAGGGAGAGTGAGTGAGTGAGAGAGAGAGTAAGTGAGTGAGTGGGGGGAGTAAGAGAGTGACAATATATGTGAGAGAGAGAGAGAGAGAGAGAGAGAGTGAGTGAGAGTGAGTGAGTGAGTAAAACGTGGCACCCTTGTAGAACTGGCTGTCCCACTGTATATGAAACTTCTAAGTGACTAAATGATAAATCGGTCATAAAAGTCTGAGGGTTTATCGAGCGGTGGGTTGATCCCCTGCACATGGCCTCCCCGCTCCGGCAATATTAGTAAACACACGCACGCACACGCACACACACACAAACACATCACACACACAGAAACACATACACAGTGAAACACACACACACACACACACACACACACACACACACACACACACACACACACCACACCACACCACACCACACCACACCACACCACACCACACCACACCACACCACACCACACCACACCACACCACACCACACCACACCACACCACACCACACACACCCTCATTAACCAACACACACACACGTATCCCATCCAATCACACATATATTCTCACACTTAACCTGTCATAGCATATCCTGTGTATAACAATATATCTCCTAAGCATTGTTCCCAGCTTGGACTGCATGTGTGAATATCGATCATTGTACTCATAAAACTGCTTTGCGGCTGAATCATTGTGTATGTAGTATTTTATATCGAGGAAGAAGTGTCAGCTACCATTGTGCACTGAAAATATATTGCACTAAATGGATATAATTGCAATCGTGCTACAGTAACCGAACATGTCATAATAGAGTGTAGAATTTGTGAAGTGTTTGACGCTAACTGAACAAGCTGATGTGCTGTGTTTGGCAAATATCAAACTAACATGTCAGAATAGCGGGTCAGCGTTCATCCTGACCAAGTTTATGACACTAAACTGAACACGCTGATGTGGTATGTTTGTGGAATATCAAACAAACATGTCAGGATAGGGATCTTATGTAACTAAATGATCAAGTTGGCGTGGTGTGTGTCAGACTTCCTAAACGAATGTTGAATAAAGACTAAGATGTTTGTATTTACAGTTAAGATGCTCGTATGTAAAAGTGTTGGCATCCTAACTTCCATACTTTAATATATTTAATTAACAGTATGCTGTGGTGTGTTTGTCAAAAATCACACTTTGGAAGAGTGGTAACAACCAGAATCTTGAACATTATATTTTACTTATCTATTTATTTATTTATTTATTTTAATAGTGTACAAGTTTGTGTAGAGTGGATGTGAACCATTGTACAAGTTTGTGTAGAGTGGATGTGAACCATTGTACAAGTTTGTGTAGAGTGGATGTGAACCATTGTACAAGTTTGTGTAGAGTGGATGTGAACCATTGTACAAGTTTGTGTAGAGTGGATGTGAACCATTGTACAAGTTTGTGTAGAGTGGATGTGAACCATTGTACAAGTTTGTGTAGAGTGGATGTGAACCATTGTACAAGTTTGTGTTGAGTGGATGTGAAATATCGAACCAACACAACCAGCACCTTTGTCTGTCGTCTTCTTAACTTTCCTTCTTTTCTGGTAGGGTCCGTCAGCGCCCCGTCTTGAGGGCCGCAAGTTATGGGTTTACACAGCGGAGTCTACTTGTCACCACACCGAGGGCCCCGAGGTGGTGTGGGTGGTGGTGGTGGTGGAGGTGGTGTTGGGGGTAGTGGTGGTGGTGGTGGTGGTGGTGGCCTGCTCTCAGTTATAGCCACACACAGAAGGTAAAAAATGGAGGGGTTGTCTTGTTATACACACCCATATCCAACCACAAGGGGTAAAATAGGGGGTTTGCCTAGTTATAACACACCCACAGGAGGTAGAGAAAGGGGGTTGCCTAGTTATACACGCCTAAATTCAACCCTAGGAGGTATAAAAGAGGGGGTATCCTAGTTATAACACACCCACAGGAGGTAGAGAGGCAGGTTTTCCTAGTTGTATCCACCCACAGGAGGTCTATTCGCTATAATTAGGCCAGAAGTTTTGACATTTGCCCTTATAACTCAAGAATGACTAGATCAATCAATATGACATTTTTACCTTTTGTGATAAGCCAACCAGGATATAATTATAATGTGGACATATATACCCCATTTGCTCTATATCTTTTTAAGTTGCGAGAGGTTAGTGTGCAATATGCCTTGTCTATGTATAGTGAAATAGACTATACAATAGGTATGTCCAAAGTTAAAGTTGAGGGATTGACAGGTTGGGGAGGTGAGAAGTCTCATAAGATATAGAGAAGGGGAAAGGAAGAGTAGAAGAGTAAAAGGTGGAAGGCTGTCCTCCTTGCTATTGTTTAAAGTTTTTACCCAATATTTTGCTCTCATTTATATCAACCCACACGAGGTGGAGCAAGGAGGGGTTGCCTATGCTAATCATTGAGAGGTACCGGTACTATCGAAGTATACCACCCAGATCCTGAAGGTGTAATTAGGCAGCTATAATCAATTCCCATCTGACAATAATCTATCTTGTTCTTCTCAAGTCGTCCATTTATTGATCTATCTATATTTTATCTATCTATCTATCTATCTATCTATTTATTTATATATCTATTTATCTATATCTATCTATCTATTGTCGGACGCCTTGATCCTCGAGGGGGTGGCCACAAATGAATAACTTCTATGCATCTCTGTCACCCTTCAGCCGACGCCCCTCCTCCCACCCAACGCCACTTTCACTCATATACCTCTAAACTTTATCCCTCCTACCTAATTAGTTGTATATCTATCCATCTACTATCTATTTATCTGTCAACTTATCTACCATCTATATCGTTCTATCTAACTATCTACCTATATTTGTTTGTGGACCTTTTATGTAAATATTTATCTATTGATGCACATGCCTGTATCTGTTATCCTTTTGTTGATATAACCTTTTGCGTATGTATATCTTGCTTTATCTGTATATCTATCTATCTATCGCAGTAGAGAAGACAGCCTTATGATTGAGAGTGACAGTAGTGATCGAAAACCACCGAAGACAAGGAAGAAGTATTTTTGTGTAAGGTACAAGTGACCTCCTGATGATAGAGTGGTAGCCATCAAAGTTTGGGGTTGCGTAAGTCTAGTATTACGCCCCACAAAAACCTAGGTAAAGATAGAAGCGTAAAAACCTACGTAAAGATAGAAGCGTAAAAACTCGGCATATTTGTTACAAGGCGAGCAGCATCGAAAAGTGAGAGGAAGCAATAGAGATTTGTCCTGTTGCATACAAGAATACACTCACTAACTTTTGAATATGAGAGGTTATCCTTAACCCTTTGAGTACCAGTGACGTGTGTAACATTTTACTCTAGCTATATTTAGACGATATTATGCAGCTTAAGAAGGATCTGTGGTTGCTAAAAGGGTTGGTTGAGATAGTATGAAGCCTTATTATTGCTAGAGGTCCTTCCTAAGCTGAATAAAATCGTCTAATTGTTCCCAGAATATGATGAAAAGGAAGTCACTGGCACTGAACGGGTTAAGTTGGACAAAAATCCTCTACTGGTAGATTTAAAGAGTTATTGAGATGTAACATAAGCCTTTTGGATCGAAAGGTCCATTCTCAACTAATTACTCGTGTCTGGTGATAACTAATACACATAATCACCCTATATTATTGAAAGAATGCACTCATAAATCTGATCTAGTGTTTTACCTACCCTGATCGAGTCTTCACATACAGGAAATTCCATACAGTCAGTACCTGGGTTTCATTAGTAATATCGAGGGAAGTCCTTACGGCTACGTGTGAGACATGGAGTATTACATGCGAGCTGCATGCATGCTTGGTGGAGATCTCCTATATAAATGACACTCTGGACAGCTGCCGACATGTTCTGACTATTCTATTGTAAACCACTCTAATTACTGTACATAGTTGGGTGCCATTATATTTTAATTGAGCAGTTTAGTGTGTCGATGCAGATAAAGTTAACTGTAAGAGTTATCCACGTTACCAAAATGTTATATCGACTATTATGTCTTGCGTTTGAGTTCCTAAAATGGAGTCATGATGATGACCTGTCCGATCTCAGTATTCCTAATGATCTCTCTTGCATGTTAAGCTCTGGTAGGCTAGACTTGAGGGGGTCAGTCCGCGCCTTGCATCCTGAAGAGCAGTTGAGCGTGGGACCCGACGCTTCTGTAGGGAAAATTCTGTTTTTTTTTTGTTTTTTTTTTTTAAACAGGCATCCGTTTGCTTACCTTGATTTTTTGGAATGTTTCAAGTTCTGTATGGATATATTCACGAAATACAATAACATCAATTTATTAGAATTTGAACCATGAAGGTATAAGGAAGGAATTTTATCCCTAATATGTTACCTAGTATATGCATTTATGCAGTTATCTGCGAGGGCCGGAATTTGTGTCATAGAGTTCACACTATGCTGTACAGTATATATATTGCCTGGTGCATTTGAGAGCTACTGTCCAACTTTGGCGTAGAACCCTCATAGATGGACTCTGAATCGTCGTGGTTTCCGACATCCTGCTTCTTCCTCCCCATCAGGCATAGCAGCTCCTCCTGACAGTGTATTATAGACTTTGCTCCTGACGACTACGGTAGGATTGGCGCGGCATTGACAAGAGTTACCCTGATGAGTAGCTGTTGTTTTTGCGGTGGGAGTCTCCAACTTCCTCTTCTTCCTGGAGCATCGTGGCAATCATCGTAAACTTACCGAGATGTTCCAGTCCCGGTGGGATGAGTAAGAGCCAATATCATTTACCCGCTGCAGTCGACCACAGTCCACCCCTTTGCTCTGGCGAAGTGAACCCTCTCAGTAACATGACGCTTTTCTCACTATATTACGGTTATTATTAGATTATGTTACTGAGCTTTGATAGGTCCTATAAACATTGCAAGGGTGAGGTCTATCTTAATTATCCCCTGACTTGCATATTCCCTTCATAAACTGGATAAAATCGTCTATTAACCCTCTCCGACATATGACGCGATTTTGAACCTATTGGGGATACTTTAAAGCCTTTGTTACCATCAGGGGTATTTAGAAACCTTTAGTTTAGTTACTTCAACCTCTGCAGTTGTCTTTGAGTTACCTGTGGGCAGAAAACTAAATTTGGAGAGGTAATTATAAGAGTGAAAGAACTCTATTTCTTATTGCTACTCTGGCAACCTCTGCGTCATAAATGCGTGAAAGGGTTAAATTAATATCCAGAATATAGTGAAAGAGAAGGTCCTAACCATTGAAAGGGTTAACAGCATGTGTCTACAAACGGTAATAGTCCGAGCCTGCACACGGCTATTATCAGCGACCACAGGCAATCCAAGTACCCGCCACTGCCAATTACACCCCGACCACAAACACGGCGAAGAGGAGCAGTATCTTCCATGCAATTATAGTTTCGTCTCTCCCCGCCGTCTCACACCAATCACCCTCCGTCTCCTCGAGTAAACCTTGATGTATAGTCGCTCCAGCAAATGTCGTCACGGTGTACAGTGGTCGGCGATACTTGAGATCTTGCCATTAATTCGTGGGGTCCAGTGTTGTAATTTGTCTGTCTTCTACACTTGAGATCTTGCCTTTCTTAATTTACACTAGCTATTAAACTGAGAGGCCCATGCTGTAAGCCATTGCGTGCTTTTATAATTTGTAAGCTGTTGTTTCTTGTTTTCCTTTATTCCATAAGAAACATTGTCTTATATCATCAGCAACCTTCGGAATATAATTTGTATCTTGTAATTACCTCTCAAGCTTACTTGCGAATTTCAAATTCAAAGTTACTGTATTTTTAAATAGTTGACATACCACAAACATTCCACTTCTGATTAGTACTTGTCATTGCCAGACTCATAAGCTTACCTGATACTTTAAACTTCATAGGCAATTATATATAAACGCTGACATTCAACACAATCCTTCTACGTTATACCAGCACCCTACATTGCCCCA
Source organism: Paralithodes platypus (assembly GCA_032716605.1). Lineage (NCBI taxonomy): Eukaryota > Metazoa > Arthropoda > Malacostraca > Decapoda > Lithodidae > Paralithodes > Paralithodes platypus. Next base: position 44,266,235 of record CM064495.1, read on the forward strand.
ACAGCTGACCGCCAAACTTCAGCGTCATAAACCCCGGATGTCATTAACAACAAACGCATGACAATAGAAGCAACAGAAGCACCGTCCACACAACAGCACTAGCACCATGAAGCTGTAAACACACGAGCGATTTCCTGACATTTATTCTTGGCAACACTGATCTGAATTTTTTTTTTATTTTGAGTTAGATAATATTGCTGCCAACTATTTTAATCTACCTGCAATCTAGTTACCGATACCAATGTAAAATATTCCTGCTGTGTTGCTAGATTCAGACTGCCTATCGAAAGTTGCTAGAGAAAGCCCTAGTGTGACATCGCCCTTCTTCAGCCCTTCCTTCCTTCCTTCCTTCCTGTCTTCCTCCACCCTAAACCTTGGAGGAGAGGAACCGGCATATTTGGAATAGCCCTCGCCAGGAACACGTCTTCTCATCCCTCTAATTAGGAATGGCCTGAGGGGTGCGGGTGTGAGTGAGGGGAGAGAAGCTGCTGAGGGGGAGAGAAGGTAGTGTTATCCTCCCCCTCCTTTCTTCTGCTTCCCCTCTCCTCGCCCCCTTGACGTCCTTGCCCTCCAGACTCTTCAAGTATAAGCGGAGACTGGACTTCTGTCGACATTTTGGTGGATACATTTTGACCATACTGTGTGTTCTCAGTTTCTCTATTTTCGTGTTTCTACTTTCTTGCGATTCATGATCCATGTTACACTATTGACTGGCTGACATGTCATCAAACGTCTATGTTAACACTATAATATATTATTTGTCAAAGGATGCAGCTGGGTAAATGTGTTAATTCTAATAATATTTACTTTGGCTTATATATATAATTTTAAGTTCAGTAGGAACATTATGCCTATATTAATCCTGCGTTTGAGATTCCAAAATGGCGTGTTGGTGGGAAATTGTCCGATATATGTCTTTAAACAAATCTCTACCTGCCCCACCCTTCACTCTCTTGCCTTGTTTCACCCTTGTGTATAGTTCCAGCTACTCTTGTTTGCCTAGCGGCAGGTAAAACATTCCGAGAAGAGTGTCTCCTAGGGAAAACTTGTCTGTCATCTGAGATCCAGTTAAAGAAAATACAATCCTTGGCCTGGTTCCTGTTGTTTCGTAATACTGGACATTTTATAAAGGTACATTTCAGTACATTTCAGCTTTATAATTTATATATTGTACATCCTGGGTGCACTACCTTTAGGTTTCTTATAAAATATTTTGATATGTATTTAGCTAATCGTAATAGGGTCTGCGTGTTTGTCTATTGGTCTATTGGTCTTGAGTGTAGAGGGTAGGTGTGTCACGGCAGGCGTCTCAGGTTAATTAGAATGAGCCTGGGGCGCATCTTGTCACTCGGGCGGTGTCTCTCAAGCTCGCCTAGGGTAATTGTTAGGCCGCCCCAGTGCCACATCACTGAACCGCTCCAGTGCCAGCACTGAGCCACCCTGGTGCCACCATCGTACTGCCATATTGACACCCTGCAGTCCTAGTACCACCAAACCGCTTTAGTGCCATTTTGATAACCCCATTGAACCGCCTTTGTGTCACCCACCTTCCTTGTAGCACGCACCTTAATGGTACCACAACATATTTGTGTCACACAGCCTACCGAGTGCTACCACCTAGACAGATAGTGTTACCGAGAGAGAGATACACACTACCTGCGAGCCTCCCTGGAATCCAATGTGTACCTTAACCAGCTCCGTGGTGACTTAAACGACATCTGGGGAGGGTGGGATGCTTGGGTGATGGCTGGCACTGGTTCCTTCTGCGGGGTGGTGTACTTGTTGGCACTGTACTCGGAAATGTAAGAACACAAATAATAATATATATATATAAATATATAAAATCGGTTATAGTACTGTTGCCAGTATTATGTATCCCCTTTAATATTCACTGATATCATTTTTCGTAGTACTACTAGCATGCAGAGAGAGAGAGAGAGGGTGATTTTGACGTAATAATGTAGCTTGTGATCCAGTGATTGATTGTGCAGCAACTCAGTACTGGCATAGTTATGAGGAACTGTTAATTATTTAGACTTGACGACCAATTAAATTGAAAGAAGATAAAACTAATGCCGTCAACTGTACTGTGACATGACTCTGGCTGTCGGAGTGTTAGGGCAGCAGTAGCTAATGAATCGCCGGAGTCTCAAGAGGGCAGTTTGTATTCATGATAACTCCAGCGTGTCTCCCCGGGCAAGGCTGAATGATGGATTGGGTCGCTGGATAGTGGAGTAATGGAAGGTAATAATAAATTGTTTGTGTGTCCGAAATTAGCGTAACGGTACTGTAGTTATCATATTTCGGATATATTTGTTTCCTCTATATTTTTTGTTTTAATATTTTGTTAACAATAAAAATTACAGACCAACGCCAAGAGTCATAGCATTGTATTCGCCAGAACTGCCATTATTTTGAGCTTCCTTACACAACAGGTCATCCTCCCTAAGCGAACCAGGTCGCCACTTGACGCAGACAGACAGACATATTGACAGACAGGTTCTCCTTACGGATGAGAAAGCGAGACTTGCAAGACTTTACACACTTAACTATTTGCTCAACTGGCTGCTGTTGATGATATGTAGGTCAGAGCACTCATGTTGGAATGTCCAGGGTTGTTGCCTGCCACGCTTGCCTCTTGATCCACTCACTCACTCACACAACCTGATTGAAAGTAGATTTTGCATGACTCTGGTGCTTCCACTTAAGGGGGGTCACCGGCCTTTTGTTTATCTTTCTCTCCTTTTCTCTCTCTTTCCCTGGCTTGTATCCATTCGGCCCCATTCAGCCAACTGCTTTAAGACGTTTATCCCCATCCAGGTGGCGATATCTTCTTGGCGACGATAGCGAGCCAGCATTGTATGGAGAAATCCAGCTTCGCCGGAGACATTTTTCTATCGAAAAATGTACAAATTTAGCTTGCTCTCAAAACAAAAATATATATATGCTGGCTCGCTACCGCTCACCAGGAAAATATTGACACCTGGATGGGGTAAACGTCTTAAAACAGTAGGCTGAATGGGGCCGAATGGATACAAGCCAAAGAGAGAGGGAGAGAAAGATACAAAAAGCGAGGTGGGCTCCCTTAATTTTGTTAAGGCTTGTCTCTCTCTCCGTGTGGGTGTGGTGATTGATTCCGTTTGGCTTTGGAAAGTAAATGCTGCTACACTCTTACTGCGGCTTTGCTTTTTGTGTGTGTGTGTGTGTGTGTGTGTGTGTGTGTGTGTGTGTGTGTGTGTGTGTGTGTTGCTAAAGTCTTCTGATTTCTGTAACTTTTATATGTTTGCCTCGTGTTTATTAATACAGTATAGGCCTATTCAAATTTAGTTTATCTTGGTATATTGTAATGACACGAATACTTTTATACGATTATATTTTCATCGATACCACCAGTTAGCTTTAAGTTGTCCCCACTATTCCTGCTATTAAGTGGTCTAACTGTATTTATATATTATTATTGTCATCACCACCATCATCAGGTTTATTATATCTACACATATAAATATTCTCACATTAAGCTCTCCTATTCAGATACAATTTAATTCATACCAACTCTATAGTTTTCCTTTTCCACCGGCTATTCTGTGGTGGTAAGTGGAGTAAGTGTCCCCCCACGTCTCCCCCCCCCCCCCCCCCCCCAGCTTTTCATGAGTGGACACTTTACCCCATTAGCCATCCCACTGGTCGCCTGCCAGTCACGTCGGTGGAGCTGTCCATCACATCAAGGTATCCACTTCACTTTTATTCACCAGGACCAGCTCATCTCGCTCGCTGGTTCTCCGTGTTCTCGCTCTTTTTTCCACTTTTCTCCCGAGTTTTTCGTTCTTCCTTTTTTTTAATTCTTGGCTTACTGGTCTTCATATTTTTCTCTCTCTCTCTCTCTCTCTCTCTCTCTCTCTCTCTCTCTCTCTCTCTCTCTCCTCTCTCTCTCTCTCTCTCTCTCTCTCTCTCTCTCTCTCTCTCTCTCTCCTCTCCTCTCCTCTCCTCTCCTCTCCTCTCCTCTCCTCTCCTCTCCTCTCCTCTCCTCTCCTCTCCTCTCCTCTCCTCTCCTCTCCTCTCCTCTCCTCTCCCTCTCTCTGCGTGTCTGATTGTGTTCAAAATCGATTGCTTCATCTAAATGTCCTTCTCTTGTCACGATAGCAATTCATGTTATCCAATCCCAGCTTCTTTCACATTAATTGATGGGGCAGTTATTTTGAATATTGCATTTTTGTTTTTCTTATTTTAAAGTATGTGTATGTATATTTATTTATTTGTGTATTTGTTTATAAATGAATGAATGAATTTATTTATTTATTTATTTATTTATTTATTTATTTATTTATTTATTTATTTATTTATTTATTTGTACCCAAGCTCCAGTTAATATTCCTCTCACTGTCGCTCCGTTCACTGCTGACAAGTTAAGTCAGAAGGTGCAGCCGGTTTGAGAATATATTAATCATCACTTGGTCATTCATCTTTTGGAGGAGGCCTTTCACCTGTCTATTTGCTGATCGTGTTAAGTGGGACATTGATCAGGTTCACTCATTGGGGTTAGTCGTCCGTCTCGATCGCTACACCTGTCCATAGATTTACCTTTTTCTATGGAGGTGTGTAGTTGAAGTTTGTCCATATGTGTTTCTTCGTGTATCTTAATTTGTATACACGTCCGTCCATTCTTCGCCTGTCCGTCTCTGTTGTTTCTACTAAAGTATATATGTACAATGTGTGCGTTGGCTAT